>JASAUF010000610.1:0-460843 GCA_030180095.1 Magnolia changhungtana
CTACAAAATAAACAATCTATGGAAAAAAAAAAACAAATGAAAAGAGAGAGAGACATATGAGAGGTGATCTTTGCTTATCTCCTTTGATGGATTCAATTTGCATGTGCCCTACCTGACTTCCACATGGGGAGAAGTTAGTATGGGTCTTGGAATAATGTTGGTGACAAATCTACTTTTGTCTATTAATATTATCATATTGTGTGTTAGGACATGACTCTAAAATGAGATAAATCCAAATCTCAAATAATCTATGCTATAAGAGATAAAGTGGAGATGGAAATAAATGCATTGTGATGCTTGAGTTCGAGTATGCTTGCCAACAAAGCAAGATTTTCTTGTTTGTTGCCATGTGATTGAGCTACATTATTACATCAATCGGGTTGGGTTCTGGGTTCGGGATCGGGTTTAGGTTTGGGTTTTTCAAGTTTAGGTTTAGGTTTAGGTTAGGGAGTCTCGGTCAGATTAGTGGTGTAGGTTTTGATTTAGGTTTAGGGATTTGAGAACAACATTTAGTGTTTTTAGAATTTTGATTTGTAGGTTTTCACGTTACAAGGTTATAGGTTTAGGGCTTTAGGTTTTAGGTTTAGGTAAGCTGCTTGTGGTTATAGGTTGGCAAGTTTAGGTTGGCAGGTTATAGGTTATAGGTGTCAAGGTTAAGGTTATAGGTTTTGGTTTAGGTTAAGCTGCCTTTAGGGCTTGTAGGTTATAGGTTTAGGTTAAGCTGTTTAGGTTTGGGGTTTCAGGTTATAGGTTATAGGTTATAGGTTATAGCTTCTAAGGAATTGAAAACGGGTTGGCAGGTTTAGGTTTCAGGAAATTGGGTTCGGGTTTGGGACTCGGGTTTAGGTTTGGGTTTTCAAGTTTAGGTGTAGGTTTAAGGTTAGTGTGAGCACAAGCTTTCAGGAATAGGTATAGGTTTAGGCTTTAGGGATTTGAGAATACATTTAGGTTTAGGGTTTAGGTTTAGGTTTTAGGCTTAGGTTTGAGTGTTATAGGATTAGGTTATAGGTTTAGATTTAAGTTATAAGTGTAGTGTTATAGGCTTTAGGTTTAGGTTAGGTTATAGTGTTTTCAAGGTTTAGGAATTGAGTTTAGGTTATAGGCTATAGTGCTTTAGCGTTATAGGTTAAGGCTTTAGGTTATAGTGCCTTGGGATTTGAGAATAGGTTTGAAGCGTTATAGGTATAGGCTTGTGGAGTTGTGTTTGTACTTTATGAGTTTAGGTTATAAGTTTATGTTAATGTTGTAGGTTGACTACGGGTTTAAGTTTAGGTTTAGGTTTAGGGATTTGAAGAATACATTTAGGTTGTAGGTCTTAGGTTTAGGTTTTACGTTGTCGCCAAGTTAAGGTTATAAGTTTAGGTTATATGGTGGCTTAGGTTTAGGCTTTAGGTACATAAGCAAGTAGGTTATAGGTTCAGGCCAGGTTGAGGCTAGGTTATAGGTCAAGGTTTAGGGAATCTGGAGAATAGGTTAAGGTACTAGGTTTATGAAATCAGGTTCGAGAGCTTCGGGTTTAGGGTTTGGGTTTTCAAATTTATATTTGAAAGGTTAAGAGTCGAGATTGGGGATTAGGTGTGTGCCTAGGTTTGGGGATTTGAGGTCAATACATTTCAGGGTTCTTTTAGGCTTTAGGTTTTAAGTTTTACGTTTTTAGGTCACTAGGGGAAGCTAGGTTATCGGTTATCGGGTTATAGATTTATAGCTTTGGGAATTGAGAATAGGTTGGAGGTTTAGGTTTAGGAAATCCCGTTCGAGGTTCGGGACTCCAAGTTTAGGTTTGGGTTTTCAAGTTTTACGTTTAGGTTAGAGAGTTGAGATTAGAATTAAAGCGTGTAGGTTTAGGTTTAAGGATTTGAGAATACATTTAAGTTTTTAGGTTTAGGTTTTAGGTTATGGGTTTGGGTTAGGTTATGTTTAGGCTTTAGGTTATAGGTTAGTCAAGGTGCCATGGGGGCTTTAGGGAATTGAGAATAGAAGTTAAGGTTTAGGTTTAGGAAATCAACTAGGTTCCTGGTCTAGGTTGATTTAGGTTTGGGTTTTCAAGTTTATGTTATAGGTTAAGGAGTTGAGATTAGGATTCGTGCATGTTTAGGGTTTAAGGATTTGAGAATACATTTAGGTTTTAGGTTTTAGGTTTAGGCACACAAGTTATAGGCTTTAGGTTAGGTTTCAGGGTTTAGGTTATAGCTTTGGACAATTGAGAATAGGTTAAGGTTTAAGGTTTAGGAAATCGAGGTTCGAGTCTCGGGATTGGGATCTGGGTTTAGAAGCTTTGGATTTTCAAGTTTAGGTTTTAGGTTTAGGTTAGTAAGTTTGGTGTTAATGTTGTAGGTTCTCAGGTTTAGGTTTAGGTTTAGTGGAGTTTGAGAATAGCATTTGGGTTTTGGGTTTAGGCTTGTAGGCTTTACTTTTTAGGTTAAGGTTACGAGTTTATAGGTTTAGGTTGTAAGTGTAGGTTATAGGTTTAGGTTTAGGTTAGGTTATAGGTTAATGTTTGAGGAATTGAGAATAGGTTAATGCTTCAAGCCAGTTTAGGAAATCGGGGTCTCGGGTTCTGGGGTTCGGGTTTAGGTTTGGGTTTTCGAGTTTAGGTTTCCCAGGTTAAGGAGTTGAGATTAGGTTTAGGTTTAGGGATTTGAGAATACATTTTTGGTTTTAGGTTTAGGTTTAGGTTAAGGTTATAGGTTTAGGTTTAGGTTATAGGTTATAGGTTTAGGGAATTGAAAATAGGTTAAGGCTTGAGGTTTAGGAAATCGGGTTCTGGATCGGATTTAGGTTTGGGTTTTCAAGTTTAGGTTTAGGTTAAGTAATTGAGATTAGGATTAAGTGTAGGTTTAGCTTTAAGGATTTGAGAATACATTTTTGTTTAGGTTTAGGTTTAGGTTATAACGTTTAGGTTAGGTTTAGGTTTAGGTTATAGGTTATAGCTTAGGGAATTGAGAATAGGTTAAGGTTTAGGTTTTAGAAATCGGGTTCTGGGTTCTAGATCTGTTTAGGTTTGGGTTTTCAAGTTTAGGTTTAAGTTTAGTTTAAGGAGTTGGAGATTAGGATTAGGTGTAGGTTTAGGTTTAGGGATTTGAGAATACATTATGTTTTAGATTTAGGTTTAGGTTTTAGGTTATAGGTTTGGGTTTGGGTTTAGGTTTAGGTTAAGGTTAGGTTATAGCTTATAAGTTTAGGTTATAGGTTACAGGTTAAGGTTTAGGTTATAGGTTTTGCATTTTGGTTAAGGTTAAGAGTTTAGGTTAAGGTTTACGTTTAGGTTATAGGTTTAGGTTAAGGTTTATGTTTAGGTTATAGGTTATAGGTCACAAAGTTATAGCTTTAGGGAATTGGAATAGGTTAAGGTTTATGTTTAAGAAATCGGGTTCGGGTTCTAGATCGGGTTTAGGTTTGGGTTTTCAGAAGTTTAGGCTTAGGTTTAGGTTAGGGAGTCAGATTAGGATTAGGTGTAGGTTTTAAGTTTAAGGATTTGAGAATACATTTAGATTTTAGGTTTAGGCTTAGTGTTATAGGTTTAGGTTTCGGTTATAAGTGTAGGTATATGTTTAGCTAGGGTTTTTGTTAGGTTATAGGTTAAGGTTTAGGTTATAATGCTATAATACGTTATAGGTACACAAGGTTTAGGTTTAGGTTGCTGTTAAGGCTTGCAGGTTAGTTGTGTTAAGGTTAAGGTTTAGGGTTTAGGTTATAGGTTTGGGATTCGAGAATCATAGGTTTAAAGTTAATGTTGCAGTAGTTATAAGTTTGCTGTTAATGTTGTAGGTTATAAGTTTAGGTTATAGGTTTAGGGTTTATGTTTAGGTTCACGATTTGAGAATACATTTAGGTTTTAGTTTTGTAAGTTTAGGTTTTACGTTGAGTTAAGATTGGGCATGTTTAGGTTTAGGTTTAGTTATAAGTGTAGGTTATAGGTTTAGGTTTATGTTAGGTTATAGGTTAAGGCTTAGGCCCATTTGGTTGGGTGGATTGGAAGGGATGTGAATGGTATTAGGGTGGATGGCATGGGATTGCTATATCCCAGATTCGCTATATCAGTCTATTTCGCACGCCCGGCCAACTTTCGTCGGATTAAACCTTCCCATCCTTTCCAATCCCGCAAACCAAACACGTCCTAGTGCAAATTCTGAACAGATTAGGGTGGAATGATGATGGGATTTAAAGGTAATGATGGTGTTGTCAATGGATTGTCTTAAGATCCATGAGATTGCTATATCTCCTGTCCCATTGGGATCACCCACTGCTAAGTACACCCGGCCAATCCCAGGATTTAACTTCCAATCCCTTCCAATACCATCCAATCCTTCCAATCCACCCTACCAAACGGGCCTCTAGTGGAATTGAGTTTGTTATAGGTTATAAAGTTAAGGTTTAGGTTATAGGTTAAGGTTTAGGTTTAGGTTGTTAGTTTAGATTTTAGTTATAGGTTTTGGGATTTGAGAATAGGTTTAGATTATAAGTATAAGTTTAGGTTAATGTTGTACGTATATAGGTTTAGGTTATAAATTTATGTTAATGTTGTAGGTTATAGGTTTAGCTTATAGGTTTAGGTTTAGGTTTAGCAGGATTTGAGAATACGCTTGGGTTTTAGGTTTAGGGTTTGTGTTTTACGCTTAGGTTAAGGTTACGGTTTAGGTTTAGGTTATAAGTGTAGGTTACAGGTTTAGGTTAGGTTATAGGTTAAGGTTTAGGGAATTGAGAATAGGTTATGGCTTTAGGCTTAGGAAATCGGGTTCGCCCTGCCCTGGATCTAAGTTTAGGCTTTGTTTTTAAAGTTTACGTTTAGGTTAAGGAGTTGTGATTAGGATTAGGTGTAGGTTTAGGTTTAAGGATTTGAGAATATATTTAAGTTTTAGGTTTATGTTAAGGTTATAGATTATAGCTTGGGGAATCGTGAGAATAGGTTATGGTTTAAAGGTTTAGTGGGAATCGAGGTGTCGGTGTCTGTGGATCGGGTTTAGGTTTTGGGTTTTTCAAGTTTAGGTTTAGGTTTAGGTTGTGGAGTCGAGATTAGATTAAATGTAGGTTTAGGTTTAGGAATTTCGGTAATACATTTAGGTATTAGGTTTAGGTTTAGGTTATAGGTTATAGTGTTTAGGTTATTGGTTTACATTTAGTTTTTAGGTTTAGGTTAAGGTTAGGTTATAGGTTATATGTTTAGGTTATAGGTTATAGGTTATAGGTTTTGGTTTAGGTTTAGGTTATAGGTTTTGGGATTTGAGAATAGGTTTAGGTTTAGGTTTTGGGTAGATCCAAAGCTCAAGTGGACCTCGAAACGAATTGGGGTCACAAAATTTTTCGATCAAGCTGATATTTGTGTTATTCCTTTTTTAGGTCTAGGTCTGTGTGAACTTACCAACAGGTTGGATCTCAAATAACCACCATGGTGGTTCCTGTGAAGGAATCAATCGGCCCTGGGCACCGTCTCCCCACCATGATGTTCTAATTTTTAGGTATTAGTTTTAGGTGTAGGTTTATGTTTAGGTTATACTAGGTCCTGCCTCCAATAATTTCGAGCTAATGACATAAATACGGTCACGTCAAATGGTCAAAGCCACTCCAAGGTTGTCCATAGGAAATGGACAAACTTCATTATGGTCATAAAGTGGTTCCCACCTTCCAAGCTGACCCCCGCTCAATATCCGAATAGCTCCAACACACATCCGGGTCTGCTTCCATCAATTTCGAGCAACAAATTAAACACTGGGCTCGGTCTAAAATGGACTTAGACCACTCCAATGTTGTCCATGTGACATGGACACTTCATCATGAGTTATAACAAATGTTCCCACCTTTCTAGGGACCCCGCTCAACATCCTGGGATAGGTCCAACGCACATCAGAATGGTCTCCATTTCCATCAATTTGGAGCTAATACATCGACACCCTCTATATGTAAAGGAGACCGAGGACTGGGTAGCAGTGCTAGGATGTGACGCAATATTGAAAAGCATCCATACAAAAGTGATAGTTCTTATTTCACAAAATGTTTTTAGAGGTGTACACGAGTCAAATTAGGTAAAAATATGTACAAAAATTTTACCGACAAATTTTTTTGTCGATAAAAAATAAGTAAAAAACTTTTACCAATGAATTTTTTCGTACGTAAAAAATATTTACAAAACTTTTTCCGATGAATTTTTTCAGCTTTAAAAATCAAGAAAAAACTTTTACCTAAGTTGTTTCAAGTCAGAGGAAAAATATTTCACGATACTTTTCCTACGTAAAATGTCCGTAGGTAAAAATATTTACAGAACTTTTACCGATGATTTTGTCCATAAGTAAAAATATTTCACGATACTTTTAGCTATGAACCATTTCGTAGGTAAAAATATTTACAAAACTTTTACGGACGAATTTTTTCGTCGGTAAAAAATAAGTAAATAACTTTTACCGACGATTTTTTCGTAGGTAAAAAAATTTGCAAAACTTTTCCCTACGAAACTTTTCGTAGGTAAAAACATGGATGAGACTTTTACCTACGAATATTGTCGTAGGTAAAAAACGTGGATGACACTTTTGCCTACGAAATATTTTGTAGGTAAAAGTCTCTTTTTTTCACAAAATTCCTGATATACATCTGTCACAATATATTTCATTTCTTCCTGGTATACACCTATTATATAGTATATTTCATCACCTGTTATATAATATATTTCATCATATTTACGTTCACATCCATCTAAACCCAAACTACGTAAATCCATCCAAACATAAACTACATTCATCCAAACATAAACTACATCCATCCAAACACAAACAATCTTATCCACATCACATTCATCCACGCATAAATACATATAAGTTTAACATCATAAATAAAATACAAAAAAAATATTCATAGCATATTTCCTGGTGGGGCTCACAAAATTTAGTGTGGTGAACACATCGCCGACTGTGCACACACACCTAGGTCCTTACTCATGCCTTCATGGTAGATTCAAAATAGTTTCAATACAAGGTCACGAGTTCAAGTACCCATTGTGGCCATAAGCAACTCTAGTGTGTGAGTGTGTGTTAAAAGAAAAGGAAAGAAAGAAAATGTTGATTTATCTTTTTGGGTTGAGCCTAATGGTACTTGATGATTTCTCATCAGGTAGAAATTATTATTAGTTGTTTTTACAAAAGTGAGATTAGGCCACTTATAATTATATTAACATGATAAAATGTTGTACGTGACCAGACACCACAAAATAAACAATCCTATGGAAAAAAAAATGAAAAGAGAGAGAACATATGAGAGATGATCCTTATCTCCTTTGATGGATTCAAGCTACATGTGCCCTACCCAACTTCCTATAAGGAGAAGTTATATGGGTCTTGGAATAATGTTGGTGACAAATCCACCTTGTCTATTAATATTATTATATTGTGTTAGGACATGACTCTAAAAATGAGATAAATTCAAATCTCAAACAATCTATGCTATAAGAGATAATGGAGATGGAAATATATGCATTGCTATGCTTGAGTTCGAGTATGCTTGCTAACAAAGCAAGATTTTCTTGTTTGTTGCCATGTGATTGGGCTACATTATTACATCAATCGAGTTCGGTTCAGATCGGGTTTAAGTTTGGGTTTTCAAGTTTAGGTTTAGGCTTAGGTTCAGGAGTTGAGATTTAGGATTAGGTGTAGGTTTAGGTTTAGTGATTCGAGAATACATTTAAGTTTTAGGTTTTAGGTTTAGTTTTGTGTTTTAGGTTTAGGTTATGTGTTTAGGTTTAGGTTAAGGTTAGGTTATAAAGTTATATGTTATATGGGTTTAGCTTGTAGCTTTGGTTTTGGCCAAGGTTATGGTTTAAGTTTAGGTTAAGGCTTAGGATTAGTTATAGGTTATAGTTTTTTAGGAATCGAGAATAGGTTAACGTTTAGCCAGTTTATGAACCGGTTCGTGTTCTGCCCTGGATCTGGGTTTAGGTCTGGGTTTCAAGTTTAGGTTTAAGTTTAGGTTAGGGGAGTCGAGATAGATTAGGTATAGGTTTAGGTTTAGGGATTTAAGAATACATTTAGGTTTTAGGTTTATGCTTAGGTTTTAGGTTTAGGCTTTAGGTTTGTGTTATAAGTGCCAGTTTAGGTTATAAATGTGTTATAAGTTTAGGTTTAGGTTAGGTTATAGGTTAAGGCTTAGAGAATTGAGTTTAGGTTATAAAGTTATGATTTAGGTTATAGCAGTTATACGTTATAAAGTTGCTGTTAAGGTTATTGCTAAGGTTTAGGTTTAGTTATGGTTTTCGATTTGAAAATAGGTTTAGGTTATAAATATAGGTTTAGGTTAATGTTGTAGGTTATAAGTTTATGTTAATGTTGTAGGTTATAGTTTAGGGGTTTAGGTTTAGGATTTGAGAATACATTTACGCTTTTGTGTTTAGGTTTAGGTTTTACGCTTAGGTTAAGGTTACTGTGTTTAGGTTTAGGTTTAGGTTATAATGTAGGTTATAGGTTTAGGTTTAGGTTAGGTTATATGTTAAGGTTTAGTGGAATTGAGTTTAGAAGTTATAGTGCTTTAGGTTTGAGGTTTAGATTACATGTGTTTGTGATTTGAGAATAGGTTTAAGGTTAGTAAGCATAGGTTCAGTTAATGTTGTAAAGGTTACAGTTTAGGTTATAAGTTTATGTTAATGTTGTAGGTTATAGGTTTAGGTTTAGATTTCAGGTTTAGGGATCTGAAAATACATTTGTAGTTTTAAGTTTTAGGTTTAGTTTTGCATTTGGGTTAAGGTTACAGTGTTTAGGTTATAATGTAGGGGTTATAGGTTTAGGTTTAGGTTTAGGTTAGATATAGGTTAAGGTTTAGGGAATCGAGAACAGGTTAAGGTTGAAGCTAGGTTTAGAAAACCTGTCCGGTTCTGGGCTTAGGTTTGAGTTTTCAAGTTTAGGCTTAGTTAAGGTGTCGAGATTATGATTAGGTGTAAGTTTAGGTTTAGGGATTGGAGAATACATTTAGGTTTTAGTTTAGGTTTAGGTTTTAGGTTTAAAGGTTAGGTTATAGGTTTAGGTTATAAGTTTAGGTTTAGGTTATAGGTTATAGCTTTAAGGAATGAGAATAGGGTAAGGTTTAAGTTTAGGAAACCCGGGTCTGGTGTTCGAGATTGGGTTTAGTTTGGGTTTTTAAATTTAGGTTTAGGTTAAGGAGCCGAGATTAGGAGTAGGTGTAGGTTTAAGTTTAAGGATTTGAGAATACATTTTGGTTTTAGGTTTAGGTTTAGGTTTTAGGTTATAGGTTTAGGTTTAGGTTATAAGTGCACAAGTTATAGGTTAATGTTTAGGTTAGGTTATAGGTTAAGGTTTAGGGAATTGAGGTTAGGTTATAGGTTATAATGTTATAGGTTAAGGTTTGCTATAAAGTTAAGGCTTAGGTTTAGGTTAAGGTTTAGGTATCCGTTATAGGTTTTGTGGTTTGAGAATACAGTTTAGGTTAATGTCTTGAGGTTATAAGTTTATGTTAATGTTGTAGGTTATAGTTTTATGTTATAGGGTTTAGTTTAGGTTTAGGGATCCGAGAATATATTTATGTTTTAAGTTTAGGTTTCAGTTTTACGTTTAGGTTAAGGTTACATGTTTAGGTTTAGGTTATAATGTAAGTTATACAGTTTAGGTTTAGGTTAGGTTATAGGTTAAGGTTTAGTGAATTGAGTTTAAGTTATAGGTTATAGGTTTAGGTCATAGGTTAAGGTTTAGGTTTAGGTTATAGGTTTTGGAATTTGAGAATAGGTTTAGTTATAAGTATATGTTTAGGTTAATGTTGTAGGTTATAGGTTTAAATTATAAGTTTATGTTAATGTTGTAGATTATAGGTTTAGTGTTATAGGCTTAGGTTTAGTGATTCGAAAATACATTTAGGTTTTAGGTTTAGGTTTAGGTTTTACGTTTAGGTTAAGGTTACTGTGTTTAGGTTATAGGTTTAAGTTTAAAGTTATATGTGTAGGTTAAAGGTTTAGGCTTAGGTTTAGGTTAAAGTTATAGGTTAAGGTTTAGTGAATGAGAATAGGTTAAAGTTTAGGTTTAGCAAATCAAAGTTCCTGGCTTGGGTTTAGGTTTCAAGGTTTTCAAGTTTAGGTTTAGATTAAGGAGTCGAGATTAGGATTAGGTGTAGATTTAGGTTTAAGGATTTGAGAATACATTTAAGTTTTAGGTTTAGGTTTAGGTTTTATGTTTAGGTTAAGGTTATAGGTTTAGTTTTAGGTTTAGGTTTTAGGTTTAGGTTATAGGTTATAGGTTATAAGGTTATAGCTTTAGAGAATTGTAGGTTAAGGTTTGAAGCTTAGAAATCGGGTTCGGGTTCTGGATCGGGCCTGGGTTTGGGTTTTCAAGTTTAAGTTTAGATTAAGGAGTCGAGATTAGGATTAGGTGTAGGTTTAGGTTTAAGGATTTGAGAATACATTTAGGTTTTAGGTTTAGGTTAAGGTTATACGATTAGATTAGGTTTAGGTTTAGGTTTAGGTTTTAGGTTTAGGTTATAGGTTTAGGTTTAGGTTTAGGTTTAGGTTATAGGTTATAAAGTTATATAGGTTATATTTTTAGGAATTGAAAATAAGTTAAGGTTTACGCTAGGAAATCGGGTTCTAAGGTTCGTGGATCGGGTTTAGGTTTGAGTTTTCAAGTTTCAGGTTTAGGTTAGGGAGTTGAGATAAGGATTAGGTATAGGTTTAAGTTTAGGATTTGAGAATACATTTAGGTTTTTGTTTAGGTTTAGGTTTTAGGTTTAGGTTTAGGTTATAGGTTTAGGTTATAGGTTATAAGTGTTGGTTATAGGTTTAAGTTTAGGTTAGGTTATAGTTAAGGTTTAAGGAATTGAGTTTAGGTTATAGGTTATACATTATAGGTTAAGGTTTAGGTTATAGGTTAATATTTAGGTTTAGGTTAAGGTTTAGGTTTAGGTTATAGGTTTTGGGATTTGAGAATAGGTTTTGGTTATAAGTATATATTTAGGTTAATGTTGTAGGTTATAAGTTTATGTTAATGTTGTAGGTTATAGGTTTAGGTTAAGGAGTTAAGATTAAGATTTAGGTTTAGGAATTTGAGAATACATTTAGGTTTTAGGTTTAGTGTCATGCCCCAAACTTCGAGATCGGAATAACAGGAATCCCGATCGCTGAATCCGGTGCCGACATCCTCCGTAGTACCCTATTATCGGCTCCCAGCACTCATACGCCAGATTCTGATCCTGGGATCCTACAAGGAGAATTTTCTAATGTACATTTATCTCGTAAGAAGCATAACCATAAGTTTACCCAAATCACAAAGACAACATCATCATCACATATCCATTAATATAAACATTTGTATACAATGTTAAAAGAGAAATACATATATCTAAATCAAGCTCCAAAAGATTGCTGCACGCTCTATGCTCAACGCTGCTGCAACCTAACGTCACCTGCACGCATCTATCGTGCATAAGCTTATAGAAAGCTTAATGGGTCGTGAAAGTTTGTGCACAAGGTAAGTGCCAAATATTCAATACAATGCCATAATCATACAATACCGAAAATACTAATATGATCATGAATCATACGATATCAGAGTATGCAATGTAGAACAATTATATAAATGAGGAGTCATAAAGAGCCAATATCAGATGCTGAGGATGTGATGCAATATACAACTTCTGATGAGTTCACGAATAGCTTCAACCATACCTAGACCATATAAATGCAGAAACACAGTAACCCGAAGTACCATATGTCACGGATGTAATGCAATATGCGGTGCGAATGGAATGACCATGCTGGAGTGTGAAGTCGGGATGATAGTACGTAATATCGCAGGCTATAGGGTCCATCACAAGGGACTTCTATCCAAACCAATCTCATACCTAAATTTGGATAGTCAGACTCAATGTGGTAAACTCCTAATCTCAGGTTAGTCGCGCGCCCCAACTGAAATTCCGGCCCTTGCGAAGATACACGTAACAAATAGTTACCCACCACCAGCCCGAGTGGATAGTAAATGAATGAATGAATGAGTATGCAACCCTGCTCAATAAGTCCACATATCAGTACGGTTCATCTTTGGGATCATCACTAGAGTCTATTACACTCTATGCCAGCTTGCCGCCCCTATCCAAGTGCACAACTGGGTAAGTGGAAGAGACCTCACTATCCGCCTGCCAATATCGGGCCCGGCTCGTCGATAGCAGACCCATTTCTCAAGCTGGTCAGACTCAACCTAGATATTGCCCCACTCACTCAGGTAGGTAAGGTCACATCCCCTCCCAACCGACCACGGCATAGTGAGAGACGCGGCCTCCTGGTATTCGGCACTCAGGCGCTCATGTATCCACTCGGTCTCGACGTTGGGGCGTCCTCTGGTACTAAGAGGGTTTAGAGATTTTCACCCAGGGCCATCTATGGCAGCCCGATGCTCAAACCAGACATTTTCGGTGTCCCATCTGGCCATCCACGATATGCTTGTGGAGGCTACGGCCCTGATGTCGCTAGGGCGTACAGTAATCACAACACACAATACAAGATGCATGAGTCATACAATCCAGTCATGCATCAATCCTGCGCATACCGTGCACTCATGTGAGATATCCCCCACCTATCAGGGAGTCTCATAATAACCTGCCCAATGATATATGCAATGGTCAACCACATCTCATAACAAACATGCAGATGATGCATATGGGCATGTATCATGATGCTACGTTGTCACACACTCATAGTCGGTGTCAATAATCGACATCAACAATTGACCTCGACAAAGTGGACATTTAACCAACATTGCTCCTAAGGAATGACCGACATAGAGCTTAACATATAGTGGACCCATGGCTTCGCACAAGGGCCTAATATACAACACCATAGGCCTTACTCAAGAGCTCTATACACATGACGATGGGCCTCTCACATGGGCCTAAGGTACATCACAATGGTCTTCATCGCCTGGCCCTCAAATGCACCACAATGGGCCTCATCACATAGGTCTAATATACACCACATTGAGCCTCAAGCACGGGCTGAATACACATCACAATAGGCCTCAAATATGGAGCGCATATACATCACATTAGGCTTTGACCATCGAAATCAGCCTCGACAATTGGCCTCAACAATCGGCCTCGATAATCGGAATCGACAATCAAAATCGACCTCATCAATCGGAATCGGCCTCGACAATCGGAATCGGCCTTGACAATCGACCTCGGTAATCGGAATCGGCCTCGTCAATCGAACTCGGCCTCAATAATCGGAATCAGCTTCGACAATCGGAATCGGCCTTGACAATTGACCTCGGTAATCGAAATCAGCCTCATCAATCGGACTCAGCCTCGACAATCGAAATCAGAATCGACCTCGTCAATCGAACTTGGCCTCAATAATCGGAATCGGCCTCGACACTCGGCCTCGACAATCGAAATTGGCTTATACAATCAGCCTCAACAAATCGAAATTGGCCTCGATATACGGCCTCAACAATCAGAATCGGCCTCGATACTCGGCCTCGACAATCGGAATCGGCCTTGTCAATCGGGCTTGGCCTCGACAATCAGAATCGGAATCGACAATCGGAATTGGCCTCAATAATCGGCCTAACCAAGGGCCTAAGGGAAGGTCACAATGAGGACTTTCAACCATCATTGCCCATCAATGTGGACGTCTAACCAACGTCGCTCCCAAGCAGTGGCCGACATCATTACATACATTATAATGAAATCACACATTACATCGGTCCGCACATTCATCGCATTGGGCCTCACTCATGGACTTCATGTACATCATAATGGGCCGTAATACATGGGCCCCATATATGTCAAATAGGCCGCAATATATGGGCCGAAAAATACATCTCATTAGGCTGAAAATATATCTCAATGGGCCTCATCATATGGGCCAGGAATACATCTCAATGGGCCACGTCCCAGGGGCCTCGGATACATCACAATGGGCAGCAACCCATGGGTTTCAAATGCTCAATAGGTGGGCCCTACACATGAGCCTATATACATCACAGGTGGGCCCTGCACATGGGCCTCAAATATACATCATGATGGGGCTCATGGATGGACTGCACCAATGGGCCTCAAGTGGGCTTGGACCACACCACAAATCATTTAAATAGTTGTAGGCGTAACATGTGTATCACTGTACACTATTATTCCATGGGGCACATGACCCACTAATGATGATCAACACTATCCAAACATTGACCAGCACTGTCCAAACATTGTCCAGCACCGTCCAGCACAATCTGGACGGTGTGGATGGAATAAATACATCACGGTGGTCCCATGCCGGTAAAACAGATGAATGGCTTGAATAGATCACATACATCCAAGGTGGGTCCCGACAAAATCAAATGGACAAACAAATGGACAGCGTGGTGAACACATATGTACATCAAGGTGTGCGCCACACAACACACACACACACGTTGCAGGGGAGTCCCACCATCCCCAAACAGATGGACGGCTAGGATGTAAGGCATGTACATCAAGGTGGGTCCCATCCCACACGTGCAGCACGTGTGGGGTGGGCCCCACACAATCTTGAAAATATGGTTGGACGGTGTGTATAAACACATACATTAAGGTGGGTCCGCACCAAAGGACAGGTGGACGACAATGGATATACAATACATTCACTAAGGTGGGTCCCACCCCCACACGTTTCACACATCCACCGTCCTGGAAAGATGGATGGTGGGGGTTAAATACATCGAGGTGGTGCCTACACATGCACAAGGTAGGCCTCATCAATGGGCCCCATAGCCCCTAGCTGGGCTTCAAACAAAATTCATAGTGGGCCCAAAAAATTCTAAATGGCAAACGTCCTGACTGTTTCTTACGGTGTGGATCAACTGAGACTTAGATCTGTCCCATTCTCAGGCCCACGGCCTAAAATGGCATGGGAAAATGGATGGACGGTCTGGATAGCATACATACCACGGTGGGTCCCATCTGGGGACGGTTCATCAGAACCTGTCTAGGTGGGCCCGACAGCTAGATAAAACAGGCGCATCATGGTGGGGCCAACGGCTGGGCAGACCCCTGCCCGTTGGACTGGCCCATCTGGTTTAGGCCCTCAAATGATCAGGAAAGCTAGATGGATGGTCAGGATATACTACTCACGTCAAGATGGGGTCCACGCATGTGGCCCACCAGCTACAGGTTCAAGCTGATATTTATGTTTCCTATGAGACAGGCAAGCCACCACGGTCAGCAGGGTGGGCCTGTCTACTGGATGGCTGGATCTATCCGATCATGGACAGACGATCTGGATGGACTACCAAAGGACGGTGTGGGTACATTTCATCCATCGGGGTGGGGTCCACGTCAGTGTGGCCCACCAACATTTGAATCAAAACTGATATTTGTGTTTTCTTACGTCCAGGCTAGCCTGGCAGGCTGGACGGTTGCCAGCAGCTGGCCTGATCAGATTGGTGGGCCCACATCACAAAAATGATCTCCACAGATGGGCGGTGTGGATGTAGATCACGTACATCAAGGTAGGGTCCACATGAGTGTGGCCCACCACTTCAAACGAAGCTGGGATTCATGTATTCCCTGTCCAACGGTCCTACTGCTGGACGGCAGTCTGACCGGCTGAATCTGGCCCCACTGGATCATGATTTGGATGATCTGAGGATGGACGGTTGGGATCAAATACATACGTCACGGGAGGGTCCACGCAGGTGGGCCACACGGCCCCATGATCAAGCTAATATATGTGTTTTTCCCTTCATTAGAGCCTGGGATCGCTGGAAGTCCAACAACTTGGACAGCAAGGGTGTCCTTGCTGCTGGACGGGCCAGATCCCTTTTACATCCATCAGGTGGGCCATAAAATATGGGAGAGAGAGAGAGGGACAAAGACGTTGGAGATGGGAGGGACCCCGCCACTATGGGTCCCTCAATACAATGCATACATCAAGTGGGTCCCATCGATTGTAGGCCCACAAATGATCAAATCCACACAAACAAAACAAAAGAAAACACTCACCTTTGATCTTTTTGGACTCCTTCCATCAACGCAACCTAGAGCTCCAAATGGTGCAATTCAACGGTCGAGATTGATTTTAGAGGGTGGGATTGGGTGGTAGGGAGTGGGTCATGCCAAGCTTCTCTCATGGAGCTTGGACGATGGACTCTCATGGGTTGCTTGGGAGAATGAAAAAGAGAGATGAGAGAGAGGTGTAAAGAGAGAGAGAGAGAGAGAGATGGGTGTGATGGGTGTGAGTGAGTGATGTGTACTTGTGTAAGAGAGAGTTGACTTTAGGGGAGGGGTAGTTGTACTTGGGGATGGGTGAGTGATGGAGTGTGATGTGTACTTTGATTGATGGGATTGATGGGATTGATGTGATGGATTCTCTCACGATTACAACGCGCGGCGTTTTCCTCGAACTGAATGTGTGCCCACATCTCTTGGCCTGAGAATCACCTTGGTGCGCAAGACACGGCGTTGGAACTACGGCGACAGCGCTGTCGCGATGATACAAGTCTCGGGTTGAGCCGACTCTAGAATACGGGACACAACTCAAGGTTACGCGTAGCTGCCGATAATAGATCGCAAGTTGCCGAAATTCGACCCGGAGAACCGTGGAAGCCTACGGAACAGTACGAGATAGGATACGGGCCTCACATTTAGGTTTAGGTTTTAGGTTTAAGTTAAGGTTATAAGTTTAGGTAATAGGTTTAGGTTTATGTTTAGGTTTAGGTTATAGGTTATAGCTTTAGCGAATTGAGAATAGGTTAAGGTTTAGGTTTAGGAAATCGGGTTCGAGTTCGGGATCAGATTTAGATTTGGGTTTAGGTTTTAGGTTTTAGGTTTTAGGTTTAGGTTTAGGTTTGGGGTAAGGAGTTGAGATTAGGAATAGGTGTAGGTTTAGGTTTATGGATTTAGGAATACATTTAGGTTTTAGGTTTAGGTTATAAGTTTAGGTTTAGGTTATAAGTGTAGGTTATAGGTTTAGGTTTAGGAATTGAGTTTAGGTTATAGGTTATAGGTTTATGTTAAGGTTTAGGTTATAGGTTAAGGTTTAGGTTTAGATTATACGCTTAGGTTTAGGTTAAGGTTTAGGTTTAGGTTATAGGTTTTGGGATTTGAGAATAAGTTTATGTTATAAGTATAGGTTTAGGTTAATGTTGTTGGTTATAAGTTTATGTTAATCTTGTAGGTTATAGGTTTAGGTTTAGGTTTAGGTTTAGGGATTTGAGAATACAGTTACGTTTTAAGTTTAGGTTTAGGTTTTACGTTTAGGTTTAAGTTATAGGTTAAGGTTTAGGGAATTGAGTTTAGGTTATAGGTTATAGGTTATACGTTATAGGTTAAGGTTTAGGTTTAGGTTATAGGTTTTGGGATTTGAGAATAGGTTTAAGTTAATGTTGTAGGTTATAGGTTTATGTTATAAGTTTATGTTAATGTTGTAGGTTAATGGTTTAGGCTATAGGTTTAGGTTTAGGGATTTAAGAATACATTTAGGTTTTAGGTTTAGGTTTAGGTTTTACGTTTAGGTTAAGGTTACATGTTTAGGTTATAAGTTTAGGTTTATGTTAGGTTATAGGTTAAGGTTCAGGGGAATTGAGAATTGGTTAAGGCCTTTAGGTTTAGGAAATCGTCGGGTTCGGGTTTAAGTTTGGGTTTCAAGTTTAAGTTTAGGTTAAGAAGTTGAGATTAAGATTAGGTGTAGGTTTAGGTTTAGGGATTTGAGAATACATTTAGGTTTTAGGTTTAGGTTTAGGTTTTAGGTTTAGGTTTAGGTTATAGGTTTAAGTTTAAGTTTAGGTTATAGGTTATAGGTTGTAGCTTTAGGGAATTGAGAATAAGTTAAGGTTTAGGTTTAGGAAATCGGGTTCGGGTTAGGGATTGGGTTTAGGTTTGGGTTTTCAAGTTTAGGCTTAGGTTAAGGAGTTGAGATTAGGATTAGGTGTAGGTTTAGGTTTAAGGATTTGAGAATACATTTAGGTTTTAGGTTTAGGTTAAGGTTTTAGGTTTAGGTTTAGGTTATAGGTTATAGGTTGTAGGTTATAGCTTTAGGGAAGTGAGAATAGGTTAAGGTTTAGGTTCAGGAAATCGGGTTCGGGTTCGGGATCGGGTTTAGGTTGGGTTTTCAAGTTTCAGTTTAGGTTTAGGTTAGGGAGTTGAGATTAGGATTAGGTGTAGGTTTAAGTTTAGGGATTTGATAATACATTTAGGTTTTAGGTTTAGGTTTAGGTTTTAGGTTTAGATTTTAGTTATAGGTTTAGGTTATAGGTTTAGGTTTAGTTTATATGTGTAGGTTATAGGTTTAGGTTTAGGTTAGGTTATAGGTTATTGTTTAGGGAATTGAGTTTAGGTTATAGGTTATAGGTTAAGGTTTAAGTTTAGGTTATAGGTTATATGTTATAGGTTTTGGGATTTGAGAATAGGTTTAGGTTATAAGTATAGGTTTTGGTTAATGTTGTTAATGTTGTAGGTTATAGTTTTAGGTTATAGGTTTAGGTTTAGGTTTAGGGATTTGTGAATACATTTACCTTTTAGGTTTGGGTTTTGGTTTTACGTTTAGGTTTAGGTTTAGGTTATAAGTGTAGGTTATAGGTTTAAGTTTAGGTTAGGTTTAGATTTAGGTTATAGGTTATTGCTTTAGGGAATTGAGAATAGGTTAAGGTTTAGGTTTAGGAAATCGGGTTCAGATTCGGGATCGGGTTTAGGTTTGGGTTTTCAAGTTTAGGTTTAGGTTAGGGAGTTGAGATTAGGATTAGGTGTAGGTTTAGGTTTAGGGATTTGAGAATACATTTAGGTTTTAGGTTTAAGTTTTAGGTTATAGGTTTACGTTATAAGTTTAGGTATAGGTTTTAGGTTTAGGTTAAGGTTAGGTTATAGGTTATAAGTTTAGGTTATAGGTTAAGGTTTAGGTTATAGGTTTTGTTTTAGGTTAAGGTTTTAGGTCTGTGTGAACTTACCAACTGGTTGGATCTCAAATAACCACCATGGTGGGTCCTAGGAAAGAATCAACGGTCAGGGGCACTATCCCCACCATGATGTTTAGTTTTAGGAATTAGTTTTAGGTGTAGTTTTAGGTTTAGGGTTATAGTAGGGTCTGCTCCAAAAACTTCGAGCTAATAAATAAACACGGTCTGTCCAAATGGTCAGGCCACTCCAATGTTATCCATAGGAAATGGACAGCTTTATCATGGTCATAATAGCGGTTCCTACCTTCCAGGGACTCCCGCTCAACATCCGGATAGCTCCGACGCACATCTGGGTCTGCTCCATCAATTTCGAGCAAATATATAAACACGGTCTGTCCTAATGGTCAGGCCACTCCAATGTTGTCCATAGGTAATAGACAGCTTCATTATGGTCATAACAGCGGTTCCCACCTTCCAGGGACCCCCGCTCAACATCCGGATAGATCCGACGCACATCCGGGTCTGCTCCATCAATTTCAAGCTAATACATTTAAAAACAACATAAAAGGTAAGTAAAGTAAGAAACATCCATATGACGATATTAAGGGGAATTACTAGTGTATCTATTTCCTTCTATATACTAGGTTGATTTTGAGTTGATTATGACTAAGATGTTGATATTACAGTATATGTGATAAGGGTTGCATTACTAGTGTATCTATATTCCTTCAAAGCAATCACTTAGACAGTTATGGATCACCAAATGGCAGGCCAACACATGTACAATTTGCTGGTCCTAGTAAAATTAGTTGACTGAACATTGTGTATTTCCTCTATTCAAAATGGTGTCCATTTAAAGCAAATCTTAG
The DNA here is from genome assembly GCA_030180095.1 of Magnolia changhungtana. NCBI lineage: Eukaryota > Viridiplantae > Streptophyta > Magnoliopsida > Magnoliales > Magnoliaceae > Magnolia > Magnolia changhungtana. The sequence continues at coordinate 19,703 of JASAUF010000610.1, forward strand.
AAGAATCCGGTCAAACTTGAGCATCCAAACACACATTTAAAGAATCGTGAGATTGTCTTCACTCTGACTTTTGGTTGAGAGCAAAGAAAACAGAAACCATCAACAAAGAAAAAATAGCTTCTCTGACTTTTCCCTGAGAGCATTCTCCTCAATTTGACAAATCTCACCTACTTGCAGAAGGAGAAAACCTTCCCAAGTTCTCATGGTCTAGATTTTTTTGTAACAACACCACCAATATGATGATTATGGTGTCCTAATATTTCCCAGCCAGCTTTTTGTTGTCTGAGCATTGAAAGGAGAGGAGATTAGTGTATGTGCGTGGGCATATGTTGGTTGAGGCACGATTTACAACACATGTATGTCCTAACACATGTATGTTGAATATAGACCCTTGGTCATTTACAAATTGGCAGAAAGGAAAAAATAATAATTTTAAAAGGGTTGTATTGTTACAACGCATAGAGATCATCAAGTTCGAAGATGTTGACCCAGGCCATCCACACCACAGCTAAATACCAAGTTTAGGAAACAGCTAAATCAGATTCATGACTATAACTGCTACTATGCATGAATTCCAAATTTAGATGTTTGTAAATGTCAATAAAGAAAATATAAATAAATAAATAAAAGACAGAAGGTGAAATTCCCAATTCTAAAATTACTCAGCTCCCCAAAATTCTAAAATCCTCAAATCCTTAATTTGTAAAATTAGAAAAATACCAATTTGGGGTCCACATTCAAATCTGTAAGCCCTAAAATCCCCAAATCCAGGTCGGATTGTTGGGTAAGGCGGGCTACACGGCCCATTGTGACTAACATCACCATGGGCCCCACCTAGCATATCAACAGGTTGTATGGCAAATAAACATTCTGGTGGAATCCACCCTCAAATATGAAAAACCCTAAATCAGAATTGAGATTGAGAGAGAGAGAGAGAAAGAGAGAGAGAAATACCTCAATGTTGCTGGAGATTTAATCCTTCAACCACGGATTCAAAGAGAGCGAGAGGGTGTGCGTGGGTAGGGCGGTCGGCAATAGGATCGGGCAAGGAAGAGAGAGAGGAGGGAGAGATCCGTAGGGGGGAGAGAGAGAGAGAGAGAGAGAGAGAGAGAGAGAGAGAGAGAGAGAGAGAGAGAGAGAGGACCAAGGGCAAGAGAGGGACGGGAGACTGGTTAGGGCGCCGGCCCTAACCCATCTTCAAATGAAAGGGAAGCTCATTTATAAGGGATTGGCTATATAGGTTAAACCTCCTGAAAATCAAATGAAAGGGTTTAGGTGCCGTTAGCAAGTTCTGTGGGTCCCATCATGAGGTATGTGTTATATCCAAGCCGTCCATCCATCTGGCAAGCTCGTTTTAAGTCTTGAGATGAAAAATAAGACAAATCTAACTATCAAGTGGACCACACTGAAAAAAGAATTTGGGGGATTGAACGTCTACCATTGAAACCCTTTAGGGGGTCACAGAAGTTTTGGATCAATATGAAATTTTTTTTCCTCTTCATCCAGGTCTTTGTGACCTTATGAATAGATTGGATGGAAAATAAATGTTATGATGGGCCCTAAGAATTTTTTAACGATGAAAATCATCCTGCTGGTATCTGTGGTGTGGTCCATTTAATCTTTAGATATGATTCATTTTTTGGATAATTCTCTAAAATGATCTCGAAAAATGGATTGCATGATGAGCGTCTTAATTTTTTGGATTGCATGATGAGCGTCTTGATTTTTGGCCCAGATGATACTCATGATGTGGCCCATCTTTTGAGTGGCTCAGATGTCATTCACAAGTTGCATCTGTTCACATGCAATGCATTTTGGTGAATTTCGCAATGTAAGAGAAGTGGAGACCTAGTTCATGCACATGTTGACACAAGTATTAGCCAAGGAAGCTTTAAAGAATCTCTATGTGTGTGTGAATGTCTCAAATGCAACTACTGTTGCGATTGAAGCCCTCAATCTAGGGTCATGTTTTGAGGATCCAAACCGTTTATATTGATTGGCCTCCCCATGGATGGGAGATGCCAATTAAAACTACTCAAGATTGGAATATTTCAACGCTTTGATCATTTAGCTCTTTTTCTTTGAAAATGGAATATGTCATTAACAGTTGTGTTTTATGGGCCATTGGTTGAAAGTTGGGTGTTTGAGACAGCCATCATCAGCTTTGTATCTTGTCAACATCAACGGTTTGGATCAACGAACATGACCCCATTTCGAAGGCTATAACACCGCTTATCTTTCTCGGGACGGATCATCCTTTGGCAGTGTCCTTGGGACCAGGTTCTCTGATTGAGGAGTTGATCTGATTGGTCCCAGTGTCTACAGGGGTTGCCTTGAAAATCTTCCAAATTGGAAGGATTTTAGCCCTTCAATTAGTGGTCCACAAATGGATAATTAATGTGGAGCCCATATCATCAATGGTTTTTATCACTGAACAATGGTCGTATGGATTCTATACCATTTGTACTGAAATCACCATTTTGGATAATTCTATAAAATGATCTCGAAAAATGGATGAACGGTGTGGGGTGATCCCAAATTTTCGGTAAATCCAAAACTCAAGTGGACCCTGCCACACAAAATAGTGTGGAATAATGATTTCCACCATTGATACCTTCCTTGGGTCCACAGTAATGCTTATTTGTCATCCAACATGTTCATAATATCAAAAAGATATGAATGAAGGGAATACACAAACATCAGCTTGATCCAAAACTTCTATGAATGTTATTTTTAATGGTGGATGTTCCATCCCCACTTTGTAGTCCACTGAAGCCTTGGACCCGCCCCATTTTTTAGTTAATATCTTAAAATGATCCGAGAAAAGCATTGAATGACATGAAGAATGTTAATCCATGACTTGGGTGGGCCACACCACATAATATATTGGAGAGAGGTTTCCTTAAAACTTTCATAATCATATATTGGGCCTGCCTAAATGTGATTCACATATCTAACCCACTCATTATGTGTGTCCCACTTGGATGAGGGGTCAGACCCAGTTTCAGCGGCATTCAAAACTCATGTGGGCCCCACCAAGTGCTTTTATATATATTTTTAAATGTCTTCACATAGTTTTAGATGGTATGGCCCACCTGAGTTTCGTATACGGATGATTTTTGAGATATCTCATAAGCTAAAGGGGACACATCAAATGTAGGGTGTTGATGTTCGACACACATCATGATGAGCCCCACAAAACTTACTAACATTAATTCTTAGGTTCTCAGGGTGTCAATAAGTTGGGTCACAATTTTGACTAGAATAATTGACCCATTTTACATGTCTGGTCCATTCACTTTATTTTACTGATCATTACCCTCAATTTGACTAGTTACTCGCCCCGATCATGCTACATATGAGATGGGGAATAGAGATGGAGAGAGATTAGAGAGAGAGAGAGAGAGAGAGAGAGAGAGAGAGAGAGAGAGAGAGAGAGAGAGAGAGAGGTGGGGATAAGATGAGAGAAAGGAGCGAGTGGGCTATTTTTCTGGTGCTGGAATGAATTGTGGGCGCGAGAATGAAATGAGGTGTTTTTTTGTGTGCGCAGACGCCCACTTGAGACAAGCGGTGATGTGTTAGGGGCTATGTGTGGCCCCACCCTAATATATGTCATTTATCTGTGCCATCCATTAAATTCAACTAATTTTTTAGGGCTTTATCCCAAAAAATTTGGAAAATAGAAGGCTCACATGGACCACATCAGAAATCAACGAAAGGCACTTAATCTCCACTGTTTTCCATGGTGTGGTCCACTTGAGCTTTCAATTTACCTACTTTTTGGGGCTAATGCATTAAAATTAATGTCAAAATGGATGGACGGCTTAGATTAAATACAAAAATTGTGGTGGGCCCCATAGAACTTCTAACAGATGTGCCTTTGCCATAAGTGGGGTTTTGCGAGTCGCTGCAATGAGTAGGCGTCTTTTGGAGTGATGTCACTATTTTATGTGGGCCCCACTATGATGTATTTGTTATATCCACACCGTCCATCCATTTTGAGATATCATTTTAAGTGGGATCAACCCACATCGTTCATCCATTTTTCAAGATAATTTTAGAGAAGTATCCAAAAAATGAATCATATCCAAAGATTAAATGGACCACACCACAAATAAGGGGAACGGATTGGCTACTCCCCCTGACACCATCCAATGGCTGGTGGTTGGTGCTCTGTGAGCCCTATCGTGATGTATGTGTTTAATCTGTGTTATCTATCTATTTTTAAAGATCACATTACGTTATGAGACCAAAAATGAGATATATCGAAATCTTAATTGGACCACATTCCAGGAAACAGTGTTGAATGAGCGTTGACGATTAAAAAATATTTTAGGGCCATAAAAGTTTTGAATCAAACTGATTTTTGTTTTTCCCCTTCATCTGACCTGTATGACCTAATCAACATATTGGATGTCAAATCAATAGTACAGTGGGCCTAGGAGGATTTTAATGATGGATAATATATATATATATATATATATATATATATATATATATATATATATATATATATAGGTCGAGTTCATGGGAACTTCTCATGAGGTCGAGCTCTGTGAGCCCCACTGTGATGGGTGTCGAACATCTACCCAATCAGTCAGATGCACCATTCCATGGTGGGCCTGGGGCTTAAAAATCAAGTCAATCCGTGACTTTTTTGGGCCACACCACATACAAAAGTTGAGAGGGGTTACCCTCCATTAAAATATTCATAATCATTTGTTGGGCCCACCGAGATGTGGTTCACAAATCCAGCCCATCCATTATGTGTGTCCCACTTGGATGAGGAGTCAGACCAAGTTTCATATGCATCAAAATTTCAGGTGGGCCCCACCAAGTGATTTTATATGTTTTAGGCATTTTTTCACATGATTTTAGATGGTATGGCCCACCTAAGTTCCATATACGGTTGCTTTTTGGGATATCCCATAATTTAAAGGGGGCTCATCAAATGCACGGTGTTGATGGTCGACACGCATCACAGTGGGGCCCACACAGTTCGACTTCGTGGGAAGTTCCCATGAGCTCGACCGTACAGAACCTTTTTCCTAAAATACCCGACCCCACCCCACCCCACCCCACCCCACCGTAGCCCCCTTTCCCTTTCCCTTTCCCTTTCTTCTCTTTCTCTGCCCGCCCCCGCCCGCGCGCGCGACGCCCATGGGCTAATCCCTCTCTCTCTCTCTCTCTCTCTCTCACCCTCTCCGTCCTCTCTCTCTCTCTCGCACCCTCTCCCTCCTCTCTCTCTGATCTCTCCACCCTCCCGTTGCCGCACGCCCTACCCACGCACGCGCTCTCTCTGTCTCTGAAGCTCGATGAGGTATCTCTCTCTCTCTCTCTCTCTCTCTCTCTCTCTCTCTCAATCTCAATCTCAATCTCGATTTAGGGATTTGGGGATTTAGCAATTTGTGGATTCCTGATTCGATGTGGACCCTCATTTAGGGATTTGGGGATTTTAGGGCGCATTACTTCACATTGTTGAGGGTGGTGCATCCAAACAGCCCCAAATCAAGTTGCGTGAAGTACAAACAAAAATAGAATTTTTTATTTTTTATTTTTGATTTAAAGCTTCTAGATGTAGTGTGTGTAGAACATCCAAAACCGTTGTTCTAGGCCCCAAGTGGCATATCTATGACATCCAACTCATCCATCATGTGTGCCACCAAAAGTTGTAGGAATTTGGAAAATAGAAGTTCATGTTTACTGTGTGAGCCCACCATAGTTTGTGTATGCCATCCAACCTACACATTAGGTGTGCCCCCACCAAATTAATGGGACACCACCAAAATCAGAAGGTGGGCTCCATCACTTCAATATGGAAGTGTTTTTAGCAAAAGAACAAAGAAAAAAAAAAAAGAAATCATTGTTTTCTGTGGTGTGGACCTCCATATGAATAGATGAGTGTAATTGTTTTTTCTCCCCCCAACAACTTTTGGGGACACGTGATGGACTGGTTGGATGTCACATACACACCACCTCGGTTCTAGAACATCTTATCGTCACTGCAATTGTTTTGGCCTGTTGCTCCCAATGAGATGCTTGAATGGACTGTCCAAATTGATGATTGGCCATGGCCCAAGTGTCCGAAGCTTTTGGGGGCATTGCTAATATAGAAGTTTCAAGATAATAACGATGGATTTTCAAAAGCTACAAGTGTGAACTTTTAAAAATCTAAAATTTAACCCTTAGATCTCCTATGTATATGTAATTAAGTTTCTAAAATGATCTACAACGGAAGGCTGAGATCAAGCTTGATTAAAATACCTTAACGATAAAATCAAAAGATCTAATGATTAAAATTGATTGTAAAATTCTTTAAAAATGCTTTGAGATGCTTGCTAATTATTTATAGCTTGATAGAGTATCTAGTATGTAAGATCTATCCACAAACTATAGAGTATCTAGTATGTAAGATCTAACCACAAACTAAGTTCCAAGTGACCATATTCAGCTAAGTATTTAATGGTGGAGAGAGACCTTGTCGGTTCTTTTACACAAGATAACCACAAACTGATCACATGTAGTCCAAACACGATTGAGTGATTATGAAATTTAGGGTATTAAAAAACCATGGTATCGCAACTTTGCTCTAGCTATTATGGTCATTAGTCTACTTTATTCTTTCCTAATGGCTTAGTAGAAAGACTATGTAAAGGAATCCACTGTAACTCATGAAACAATATTCATCTACATTTCATAGAAAAATAGGTCACTAATGACTTCCCATTCATCAAATGAGTCACTAATAACCTTATTCCAATAAATTAACAAGATAAGATTTACTTTCAAAGGCACACATCCAACAAATGAGTTCTTCTATTTGCTCTTTATTATCTATTTTTCATGCTATTGATTGGATGATTAGGATCCTTTCAAAGGCATACATCTTGCTAGCTTTACAGTCAGTTTTTGTTATATTTCTCAGCCGATATTTGTGAGAAATATACTCCCTCCATCTATTTTTTTCAGCTCATGTTAGGCGATGAGCCTGAAAAATGAGACATCTAAAATTTAGGTGCGACTAACTGCTGGCAAAATATAAGAGGGAAATGCATAGTGTTGAAACCTTCCCAGGGTCCGCCAAGATGTTCATATGGCCTCCAGATCATTCTCAGTGGGATGAACTACAAATACAAAAATATTAACCTAACTTAAAATTTGTGGCCCCATGAATGTTTCAACAGTAAGTGTTCAATCCCCACTATCTGTGAAATTACAACACGGATAAGAAAAGCCCAAGGTATTGCTTGAAGTTCTACCTGTGAAATGAGAACTATCACTTTTGTATGTATGCTTTTCAATTTTATCTGTCTAACCTACACCCTAGTCCTCAGTCTCCTTTACTTATATGGTGTCAATGTATTAACTCGAAATTGATGGAGTAGACCCGGATGTATGTTTGATGAAATACATGTAAAACCGTTGCTGGTGTTTTACACTCCGTCAAAAATTGAAGGTGCAGTCCATGTGTTTGTGAAAATGCTGCACAGGCGAACTCGGCTCGATATTGGCTTGAACTGGCCCGAGATGTTGACCGAACCAAGCCGAGCTGGCCAGTCAGGCTCAAGGACCGAGCCGAGCCAAGTCGAGTTGTGCCAAGCTCGGCTGAGTTAGACTCCAGGACTCGGCAAATCCGCTCTCATGTTCAACTATTAACATGGATGCTTAGAAAATTGGTTCAACCCAAATTTCTTATTGTGGCCCTTGTAGGGTTGAGTCCAAAACTGGACGATTCCGATCATGGGATCATCTATCCACTGGTGGGCCCCAGTGAAGGGACGGGTACTGGCAACTCTGACTCGCGGCATTGGCAGGTGAAACAATTAACGGCCATACGAGCGTTCGTCTCCCGCCACAATATATTCAAATCCATCCATCCATTTCGCCATGTTATTGAAGGCCCTGACTCTCCTTTTGCATGGATCTCTTCTTCTTCTGCCATCAGAAATGCTTCTTCTCCCAACGAAGCCTTGCATCTCTACACTCAAATACACCGCTCCAGCATCACCGTCGATAGCTACACGGCCTTGTATGCACTAAAGTCATGCGCCTGTCTCTCCAACGCCCTCCTCACTCGCCATGTCCATGCCCACCTCTTCAAAATCAGCTTAGAATCCCATATCTATGTCGCCACTGCTCTTCTCAATGGGTATGTTGCCTCTTCTTTTAGCGATGCATGCCAATTGTTCGATGAAATGCCAAAAAGAAATATCGTAACGTGGGACACAATGATATCTGGATATTCCAAGAAAGGTGAGATCAAGAGAGCACGTTGGGTGTTTGATAGTATGCTTGCAAGGGACGTCGTATCTTGGTCTGCCATGATTTCTGGCTACATGGGTGCTGGCTTGTGGAGCCAAGGACTAGAGCTCTTCAGAGAGATGATGGTGAATGGGGCATTGAAACCCGACAACATGATGTTAGTCACTCTACTTTCAGGCTGTTCACTCATGGGTTCTCTTCCATTGCTAGGGAAATCAATACATGCTTATGCTGAGAAGAACGGAATTGAACTAAATGTGGTGCTTGGGACTGCTCTTGTTGACATGTATGCCAAATGCAGATTCTTGAAAAATGCATCCTGGATATTTAAGCGGTTGCATGATAAGAATGTCATGTCTTGGAGCGCGAAGATTTGTGGGCTTGCTTTGCACGGGCATGGAGAAGACGCGCTCTGTATGTTTGAGAGGATGAAAGTGGCAGGCATGAGGCCTAATGAGATTACATATACAGGAATTCTTAATGCATGTAGCCATCATTGAAATTTGGTTCACAAAATTTGTAAGAATTTCTACAAAGATGACCAAAGAGTTTGGGTTGGAACCTGGGATTCAACACTATGGTTGCATGGTTGATCTGTTGGGGAAAGCAGGGTTGTTGGAGGAAGCCTATGAGCTGATCAAGACAATGAAACTCAAACCAAACATCGTCGTGTGGTGTTCGTTCTTGGCGGGCTGTAAGATGCATAAGAATTTTGAGATGGCTGAGAGAAGCGACGAAACGGGTTTTGAATGTGGCAGATCCAGATAAAGATGGTGGGGTGTTTACTCTCATATCTAATTTGTATGCTTCAAATGGTAAATGGGATGACGTGGAACGGGTGAGGAAGGTGATGGATAAAAGAAATGTGAAGAAGTCTCGAGGTTCAAGTTTCATCGAATGCGAAAAACCCTGGCAGTCTATTAGTGTTGGCTATATTAGCCAAAGTTTACTTGGCTTTGCAAAGCCTTGGTTTTGAGCGCACTGGACACGTAGAAGAGAAGAGAAACTTTGTATTTTTAATGTAGCTTACAAGCTTGCTGACTTGACTTGATTCCAAACGGATTACATGAGCTCCCTTATATAGACTTTTCCATCAAGGTGAAAAGACACAAATGCCCATTTAAATTACACTATAGGGGCAAGGTATTAACTGCTATAACAAATATCAAAAGAAACATTTAAAAAAGCGCATTAGGAAGCGAAGCGTCGCATGGAGAAAAAACACCCAGTTCTTTGGAAGCTTCTTCCATCATTTATGGTCCTTGAGAATCCAACGAGCGATTGGGAAGATGCACTTGGTTTTGGTTTGGACTTCCAACACTCCCCTTCAAACCAAAAGCGGCTTCATTCCAGAGCATTGTTCTTAGTCGTTTGAATGCATCTGTCGGTAATGCGCTTCGTGAAAATATCTCGCACATTCGCTCCGTAGTATGACAATACTCTAATTTTATCGTTTTCGCTTCACATGATCTCTCGAGAAAATGGTAACTTGGTATCAATGTGTTTGCTTCTTCCATGCTTTGCCTTTGGATGTTTGGTAGCTCGATTCGATTGAGACTTGTTATCCACATATATGATTTGTGGATTCTTCTAACGGATGCTTGACTCCTTTAGTAGGTTTCTCAACCAAATTCCTTCACAAACAGTGGACGATGCTGCTACGTACTCTGCTTCACATGTGGACAGGGCGACCACACTCTGCTTCTTCGAATTCCATGTGAAAGCAGTCGTTCCGAGATAGAATACATAGCTAGCGGTACTTTTTCTTTCATCTTGGTCACCTCTCCAATCACTGTCTGAGTATCCATATAGCATTGCTTCATCATTGTATGGATAGAAAAGACCGAATTCCATTGTTCCTTTGACGTACCTAAGGATTCTTTTTGCGGCTAGCCAATGTGATTCTTTTGGTGCTTCTATGTACCTACTTAGAAGCCCAACACTGTAGACGATATCCGGCCTTGTGATTGTGAGGTACCTTAGGCTTCCCATCAGACTCTTGAACATAGTCGAGTCGACGCTTCTTCCTTCTCCGTCCTTTGTTAGTTTTAAGCCCGTTGCTACAGGCGTGTTTACGGCATTGCAATTGGCCATCTTGAACTTTTCAAGCAATTCCTTGGCATACTTCTTCTGAGATATATAGATGCCACCATGTTGTTGCTTCACTTCAATGCCCAGAAAAAAGGACATGAGACCTCCGTCGGTCATCTCGAACTCCTTACACATAGCCTTCTTGAATTCATTAAACATCGGTTGACTGTTTCCTGTAAACAACAAATCATCAACATACAGGCATGTTATAAGCATGTCAACATGAGCATTCTTCTTGATGTAAACTGCATGCTCATATGGACATTGGGCGAAGCCGTTCTCTTGAAGATAGTTGTCGATGCGCGCATTCCAAGCACGTGGAGCTTGCTTCAACCCATAGAGGGCTTTCTTCAGTCGATACACCTTGCGTTCCTTCCCTTGCATAACAAAGCCTTCAGGTTGGTCAACATAGACCTCTTCTTTAAGAATTCCATTCAGGAATGCAGATTTCACATCCAGTTGGTAGATCATCCAACTGTGATGGGCTGCAAGGGAGATAATCATCCTCACAGTGTCAAGGCGAGCAACAGGAGCGAAGACTTCTTCATAGTCCACCCCGTACTTCTGTTTATAGCCCTTTGCTACGAGCCTTGCCTTGTAGCGATCGATCTCACCATCAGCATTTTTCTTGATCTTGTAGACCCATTTGACACCAATAGTTTTCTGGCCATTAGGAAGCGTAGTCAGCTCCCATGTGTCATTTTTCTCAATGGCATGAATTTCTTCTTTCATAGCAATTCTCCAACATTCTTCTTTTATGGCCTCCTGAAATGTTAGAGGCTCATGATCTGCATACAGGCAGAAAAGATTGACTTCTTCAGTTTGCTCATAGATGTCGCTCAAGCTTTTCATTTTTATGGGTGCCATGGGTGAGGACGAGCTGGCCGAATTGTGACTTGATGGAGTGCTTTCAGGAGTGATGGAATGTACTCCTGGACTTCTGTGAATTGATGATGCAGCCGAAGAAGGTGTTATGGGCGTTTGCTCTTGATGGTCATACCTTTCTTCATGTTCTTCTGTTTCGACTAGAATATCTTTGGTCGATTCTTTATCGTTCCATTTCCAAGCTTCTTCTTCACTAGTTAAAGACCACATCTCTACTCACCACTACTTTGTTGGTTAGTGGATTGTAGAGTTTGTAGGCTTTAGATGCTTCACTGTAGCTGATGAAGATGCATTTTTCGCCACGATCATCAAGTTTCCTTCTTCTTGCTTCTGGAACTTGAGCGTAGGCGACACACCCAAAGATCCTTAGGTGCGCCACGCTTGGTTTGTAGCCGCTCCATGCCTCCTGTGGTGTCAAGTTTCTGACGCTCTTGGTTGGACACCGATTGAGCAGGTAGGCAGTACATGCAACTGCCTCTGCCCAGAAGCTCTTTGGCAGGCCTTTCTCCTTCAGCATGGTCCTCGTCATGTCGAGGATGGTGCGGTTCTTTCGTTCTGCAATGCCATTCTGTTGTGGCGTGTAGGCTGCAGTGTTGTTGCTTAATGCCATGTTCCCTGCAAAAATCTCGGAATGCATTTGAGGTGTACTCTCCACCTCTGTCAGATCTGAGTACTTTAATTTTGTGACCACTTTCAACTTCAACACGAGCTTTGAACATTTTAAAGATAGTGAAAGCGGAAGATTTTTCTTTGATGCAATACACCCAAATTCTTCTGCTGTAATCATCAATGAAGGTAATAAAATATTTATTACCTCCAAGAGAGGGTGTTTCAAGTGGTCCGCAAATATCAGTGCGAACCAACTGAAGTGGTTCCTTTGCTCTTCTGGACACTCCACTTGGGAAAGAGTTCCTTTGTTGCTTGCCGAGTGTGCACGCCTCACACACACGTTCTGGAGCTTCAATAGCCGGCAAGCCATGCACCATGCTTGATGAGGATAAAAGTTTCAGGCCACTGAAATGGAGATGCCCAAAGCGAAGATGCCATCTCCATGAATCATTCTTCACGAGTCTATAAAAACACTTCTCAGCCTTTGTGTTAATATGAAGTGGAAACATGCGATTCTTCGCCATTTGGACTTGAGCCACAAGTCTCTTGTGAGCATCTCTTATAGAGAGTGAGCAGTTCTCCATGTGTATGACATACCCCTTCTCAAGGAGTTGGCCGATACTGAGGATGTTATTTTTCATGTTTGGTACGTAATACACATTAGAGATGTAATTTGGCTCACCATTCTTCTGATAGATTTTAACTTTTCCTTTGCCTATCACGGGTACCTTTGATGAGTCGCCAAAACTCACGTCGCCACGAACTCCTTCTGTGAGTTCCACGAACAGTTCTTTGTTACCACTCATGTGGTTGCTTGCACCCGTGTCGAGATACCACACATCTGGCCGTTCACATGCCTTTTCTTGTGCGAGGAGGAATGTAGAGACTTCTTGTTCATAGTGTGATGTTTCAGCAAAGTTGGAACGTTCATCTTGATCCACTTTGCTCCAACACTCAGAGGCATAATGGCCGAATTTCTTACAATTGTGGCATTGAACATTCTTTGTGTTTCCACGACCACGTGTGAGTCGGCCTCTACCATTTCCTCTTCCACGGAAATTGGTAAACTTTTGTTGATTTTGTTGATGGCTTGGATGATATCCACGCCCTCTGCCTCTTGCACGATTGCTAGTGCCACGACCGCCTCATTGTGTATGGCCATTCTTTTGTTCATTTAGAGTCAACTTAGACTCTAAGGCATGTTCAAGCGTTGAACCAGCATTCTTTTGCATTCGTTGCTCATGCACTTGCAATGATCCCATCAGTTCTTCAATGGACAGTTTTTCAAGGTCCTTTGATTCTTCGATCGCCACAACCACATGCTCAAACTTGGTTGTGAGAGATCGCATGATGCCTTTCAATGACACGTATGTCTTCAACTTTTCACCATTTCTTTTTAAATTGTTAATAATAACAATTAGACGTGAGAAGTAGTCAGAGATACTCTCACCTTCCTTCATGTGCGCTGCTTCAAACTCGGCTATTAGTGTTTGAAGGCGAACCCGCTTCACTCGATCAACACCCTTGAAGATGGTGCCAAGAGTATCCCAAGCTTGCTTGCTTGATGTCGCTTCAGCAATCTTTTCAAAGGTTGATTCATCCAACCCTTGATAGAGGAGGAACAACGCCTTGTTATCTTTCTTCCTTTGATTTTTTAGAGCCGTCTTTTCTTCGTTGGTGAAGGCGGCTTCTTCCTCCATAGTGGGTTCTACATACCCATCAGTGACGATCTCCCATAATTCTTGCGACCCGAACAACGCCTTCATTTGGATGCACCACATTTCATAATTGTCCTTAGACAATGTAGGAACCTGTGGCTGGATTTTGCTGGCCATTTTTATTTTTAAGGAAGGATGAACTGATTTTTTTTTAAATGAAGAGAAAGAGAGATGAAATAGAAAACAGGTTTGGCAGAAGAAAAAAAACTGTTGAAATAGCTTTTTCTTTCTTTGGCTGGGAAAAAACGCTGGCAACTTTAACAGGGAACTCAAAAAAACTTGGCTTTGCAACAGATTTTTTTCAGAAAAAATCTGGACTTGGCTGAAAAAATGCTGGAAACTCCTGTAGAAAAAAAAAAAAAAACTGAACTCTGCAATGTGAATTTTTTTAAATAGATTTTTCTTCAGCCAGATTTTTTTTAAAAAACAGATTTTTCAAATTTTGGCTTGGAAGAAAACAGATTTTTTAACGGATTTTTTTTTTTTTTTTTTGCTGGGAACAATTTGCCGGCAGCTTCAAACAGCAAAAGCTTCGGCCCTCCAATCTAAATTTTTTCTTGAAAAAAAAACTGCTGACGATCTCCAACCAGGAAACAGAAACTTTTCTTAAACAGATTTTTTTCAGAAAAATCTGTACTTCGCTGAAAAACTGCTGGAAAAACTTCCCCGTAGGAGAAAAACCGATTCTCTGATACCAGTTTGTTGGCTATATTAGCCAGAGTTTACTTGGCTTTGCAAAGCCTTGGGTTTGAGCGCACTGGACACGTAGAAGAGAAGAGAAACTTTGTACTTTTAATGTAGCTTACAAGCTTGCTGACTTGACTTGATTCCAAACGGATTACATGAGCTCCCTTATATAGACTTTTCCATCAAGGTGAAAAGACACAAATGCCCATTTAAATTACACTATAGGGGCAAGGTATTAACTGCTATAACAAATATCAAAAGAAACATTTAAAAGACTGCATTAGGAACTGAACAGTCGCATGGAGAAAAACACCCTGGTTGCTGGAAGCTTCTTCCATCATTTATGGTCCTTGAGAATCCAGCGAACAGTGGGAAGATGCACTGGTTTTGGTTTGGACTTCCAACAATTAGAACCCTCTGTTGATCAAGCTCTCGTCTGTGAAGAAACCGTGTCAAATGATTGGTAAGTTTTGCTTACATTAGAATATCCCTTTGGTGACATGAAAATTTTCACACTAAGGGATCGTTCGGATACCTGCATTTGCCTGTAAAGGCTTTACAGTCTGTAAACACATTACAGCTTTTAGCTATAATCTGAGCAAAATGCGATGTTTCAGATTACGCTTAAAATATTTACAGCCAAAAAGACATTATTCATAATAGAACACAATGGTTGATACACACTTGTGATGTTTGAGGCCCACCCTAATGTGTACATGTGAATCATTATATGGACCACATGAGAAGGAATAATGGGATGTCCACCATTAAAAAATTTCATATTACATTTGGGGCCCACTGCACTTGGTGGAGGACATCCAATCCGTCTAGTGTGTGAATGCTTTGATGCTCTCTAAGAGCTCAAAAAAAATAAAAAATCAAGTCATTTTTATCATGTGATTTGCCGATTTTAAGAGGATTTACTGCCCCAAGCTTTATGTGGTGTGAATACCTACTTTATACATTATAAATACTTTACCAGTTAGCCAAACACATAATTTATTTACCTGTAAATGGATTACCACTTGAAAGGCAAACAGAATAGCATATAAACAGTTACAGTTGATACTCTTTCTAGGCGTCAAATATCTACAACTAAAAACTTTACAGGCATCCAAATGATCCCGAAGGAAAAACGGCTCCATATGTTTGATGGCCCCTTTGCACCATTCAGACCCATTATCATTTCACATGTGCTGAAATACAAGTTTGGTTTTCTGCAACTAAGGAGCTTCCCATGCCAGAACAGCTAAGTCGCGCACAGAGGTTCAGACTCACAACCTTAGCTTTCCCCCAGCCAAGGAGCTGCCCAGCAAAGTCTCAGTGCCAGGCATAACTGCTAAGCCAGGCGCAAAGGTTCAGACTCATCAAATTCTCAAATAGTGATAAAACTGGCCTCACACGGGCCTAAAATACCCAGCGCTCTCATTTGAAGGAGACCGATTTTGGAGAGTCAGATTGACTCGGACAATGCTCCAAGGAACATCAGGCACAGAAAATCACCAAGGTGTAGGTATGACAATGTGTACGGAGTACCCTCTGCATGAAAGGTAACAATGTACAACATGAGAGTATGTATGTGATGATCCATGTCTGATAATATTTTCCTGAAATGCTCAGGTGCAGCTTGTGTTATAGATTTTCAGTAGTGAGCACTCTCAGGTGACAATGTGTTGTGACGAGTATATATTGATACTGATACAACAATGCCATCATTTTTTTTTCGATTGGAGTGTTCAACTTGTGTCATTCATATCCTATAGTATGTATTATATATGGGTAAAAATGGATTGACCAGATGAACAAACTCGAAGACTATGTATTGACTGAGGGCTGAAAAATCACTCCGACCTCGGCCTCGGGATAAAAATACACTTACAAGGTCTCTTTTGTCTTCTTCCTATGCAGGTACTCGAAGGTCTAAAGAGGATAGACTAGATTTTTGCAGTGTAGCATACGTGAGATGTGTTCGGATGAGTATGTTTTAACTCAAACTCATTGGCACTTCCCATGAGATCCAGCTCTATGCCACCACTTTAATGTGTTTCAGACATCTACCTCAACCTCATCAATCGGATGCACCCTTCCATTTTCAGCCATGGTCAAATCCACAACTTAGGTGAGCCATTCAACAGACATCCATTGAGAGTGGATGCACACTCATTGAAACCTTCTTGATTATTAATTTATATGGTCATATACATATGAATGGATTGAAAAAAAATAAATATCATTTCGATCCAAAACTTATGACTCCAAAGAAATTTTCAACGGTAGGAATTTAATCCCCAATTTGTGGTCCATTTGAACCTTAGATCTTCTCTATTTTTGGGTTAATATTCTAAAATGATATGTAAAAATAGATGGACGGTTTGGATGAAATTAATACATCACTTTGGCCCCTCAGTGGCCCTCAGAGGCTCCGCCTGTCCAGAGCTCCGAACAGGCGTGGGTAGTACCTCCGCGCCCGCTGAAACTCCAGTATTCCTGCATCGTGAATGGTCGAAAGTTGAAGTTGGTGGTAACAGGTCCTACGCAATCGGTCGTGTGGGGCCACTGTGATGAGTTTTGTTTTTTTTTTTTAAAATCCACACCGTCCATTCATTTTTACAGATCATTGTAGGGCATAATTCCACAATTGAAGCAGATCAAAAGCTTAAGTGGACCACACCAAAGGAAACAGTGGGGATAATGACACTCGCCGTTCCTATATATGTGGATCCCACCAATTCATTAAACCTTGCGAGCTGCTCGCTCTTTGATCAGTTATTCACTGTTCACTAGATCGATGAATAATCTCTCAAAAATCTGCTCTTTGATCAGTGATTCACCAGCCACTACATCAAGGGATCCCACCTTATTCTCAAACCTGGTGGCTCGGTTGATTGGCACTCCTGTAGGCTCATCTTGCATACAAATTCTGGGGGTCCCAGGTCCTGCATCCACCAAGAACATTTCTTCCATTAAGCGTTAAACTGCAGCCCACCATTGTAATAATTTTTTTTGCCATCCAACCTCTTCAGAGGGTCAAACAAACCCAGATGAAGGATAAACACAAATATCAGCTTGATCCAAAACTTCTTTGGATCTGTTTATAGTTTTTTTTTTTTGGTAACTCATGTCCTAAAACAAGCTGGAAAGACCGAAGTGGATAAAATACATACATCAGGCCCACAGCCACCGTATCCAATCTCCACGGATTTGGGAAAGCCTTTTACAGGAAGTTCCTGCGCTGATAACCCAGTTAAGGCCCACTGTGATGTTTGTGAGAAATCCACCCCGTACATCCATTTTGTGAGTTCATTTTAAGAGATAAGGCCAAAAATGAACTGGATCAAATGCTAAGATGGGCCAAAACATGAGAATTGAACGTCCACAGAAATTTTGAATCATGTTAATATTTGTGTTTTCAGTTCATTGCCGTAAGAATGAAAATATGAACGGTATGGATGTCAAGTAAACATCACTGTCGACCAAGGGAGGTTTCAACGGTAGTAATTTCTCTAACCAACTTTTCCTTTAGTACGCCCTACTTAAGTCTTGTATCCTGCTCACTTTTGGTCTCAAATTCTAAAATAAGCTAAAAAAACGGATGAACGGGTTGGATTCCTTACTAACATCATGGTAGGCCCCACCTAGGTTCCGAACTCAAGAACTTCCCTGCCATAGGCTTTCGCGGGAAATCCGCGTCCAATCTCCACAGTTTCCTCAATGGGTCCGGAAACTTAAGTCTATATTTAATCGAATCTTTGTCTGTGACGTCTTCTCGTATCGCATCAAAACCTCAATTGTTTTCCATATCAGGGGACAGGATTAATTGGGTCCCACCACGTCGTATATGAGAAATCCACTCCGTTCATCAGGTCATAACCCAAATTTTAACCGTAGATATAAAAGATCATCCTGAAAAAAAAAAAAAAAAAAAAAAATCTCAGATGGACAAAATGGTTTCACATAAATGGGGCCCAAATGGTCGACTGTTTTAAAACAAGACGTCGGTCCGTCTCAGAGAGAATTTTTCCAACTAGAGAAGGTAACTTCAAATATAAATACAGTTCATGAAGAAAGAGGGTTGAATGAAAACCCAATTTGCAAGATATATATTACATACAATGAAAGGTGAAGATGGAAAAATAATGGAACTGCGTGATAATTTAATGGCCAAGATCTTTCATCGTCTGTCTTTGAAGTCTCGTGTAGTATGCCTATCTGTCTGTAAACGGTGGAGATCTCTAATCACTCATTCTCCTACTCTCCTCTCTTCACGGAGAAGTGAAGGAATATCAACGGAATTGTTTGATGATTTAACGGCCGTGATTTTGCATAACCCACCTTTGCCATCCCGCGCGGTATCCTGATCCGTTGCTCAACGGTTGAGATTACAATTCACTCATCATCCGCTTCGCTCATCCAATGAATTCCTGTTAAAAATTTGATTGGATAGACCGAAAATCACAAAATAAATAATTAAAAAAATAACAATTTCACTAGGCTGAATCACGTATAAAATATGCTATCCTTAAAGCGTGATTCGTCCACTTATCACTGCTGATGGGTTACAAACGAATTGCTTCCAGGATAAGACAAGCCTTATCTGGATCCAGCGTGCAGCAATCACGATAGGTCCACTATGGAACAGTTTTAACGCAGTAGATTTTTCTTGACGACGATTTAGACGGTAGAGATGATCACGGTGTTCTAAAAGGAGCTATGGACGTGTATTTGATCTGATGGGAGAGATGGTATGTTGAGATGATGAAATTGGACTGGAATGGTCCAGTTTATATAGGCCTCAGGTTTAGACCCGTTGCTGTGTGATATCAATGGTCCAGAACGTTTGAAAAATGTTTCTAGCCGTTGTCCATTAATTCCAAACGTTTTTAGTCATTAGATCAGAAGATCTGACCGTTAGATCATCCTGGCTAGATCCGACCGTTCTCAGTCACCTAGAAAAACCCAGGCTCATTTCAGATCCACACTGCCCTAAGGCTCTGACCAGACTCATCGCACTAGACCCATCACACTGCGATCGCACCGGTTCGCGAGGGAGCAACCCTATGCGACACGATGCAGACGTGCGAAGTGCAAAGTGCGTCATCTAGCGCCACTACAGCCACACTGCCCACGCCCTCGCCCGTGCTCGAGCCCGAGCCCGAGCGCGAGCGTGCGCGCACGTGCGTGCGTGCGTGTGTTTCAATGCTTCGCACTGGAACACGCAACCCAAGTTTCATCTCCTCCAAAAAGCTCCAAGTAAGAATACCCTTCACAACATCTCCTATATACTACAAAACTTTTTTTTCATTTCCGATGTGGGATAAAGCACACACACCGCACTTTTTTAATTCAAAAATTCAAAAGACGTTTTGGCGGGAAAATCCCGAAATTTTGAAAATTCAAATTTTTATTTTTTATTATTATTAAAAACCACTAATTTTTCAACAATTCCATGAAATCCGCCATCAGATATATCAACTTGCCGGAAGAAGAAGCAGCACAAGCGATCAAAGAAAAATCATCAAGCATATGAAGAGGAGATTGAAAACTAGCTGAGTCGACTTAGAATTCAGTTGAATTTAGTTTATACTTTTGCTGTTTTATTATATAAATTGTCTTCGTTACTATTCATGTTTTAATCTTATTACTGAGTATCGAGTCGAGTCACATGAAGAATCAATTGAGTCTTCGAGTGGGGTCGACTCAGCTGGTCATCGAGTTAAGTCGACTTTAGAGTATGCCGGACTTCCCAGGCATAGAACACTCAAATACCCAAACGGCCTGGTCTTTTGGTTGGTTTTGGATCTGGGCAATGTCGCCGCCGACAATGCCACTCTTGCATACAAGATTGCTTGGGCCGACTCATCCGGTAAGGTGAATCATCCTAACTCAACTTGGCTTATCTCCGGTGAGGTGAATCATCGTTAACTCTACTTGGCTTATCTCAAAAAATAGGCACATCCAAAGCTCAAGTCGACCACACCACAAAATGTAGTGGGAATGGAACGACTAGAGTTAAAACTTTCCTAAGTTCCACGGTGAAGCCTATTTGTTATATAACCTCTTCATAAAGTCATACTGACTTGGATGAAAGGAAAACACAAAAATCGGTGAAATTAGAACTAGAGTTGGGCATGTCTGACCCGATCCGGTGGATTCGACCCAGCCCGGCCGATCTGAACCGATCAGAACCGAACCGATGGCCTGGATCGGCGCGGATCGAATTAGGCTATTCAGATCCGAATGGTTTTCGGATCGAAATCGGATCGTGGTCAATCCGGACCGATCCGATATGAAACCCGATCCAAATTGATTCGATCCAATCCAATCCTACTCGATCCGGAGTAAATAAACCATATGCATTCACAGTGGCCCCAACAGAATTGCTGCTACTCCTGGTTTTGAAACTAAACATGAGAGAGAGAGAGATTTTGAAAGAGGAGAGATATTTCTAAGTTTACACGGTACTTTTAAGTAATTTTAAAAAAGAGAGAGATTTGAGGGGAGAGAGTTTAGATCGTTTTATGGTATGAAACCAAAAATGATGTATATACCAATCTCAAGTGGACCACATTATAAGAAACAATGTTGAATGAACATTGACCATTAAAAACTTTTTAGGGTCATAAAAGTTTTGGATCAAGCTGATCTTTGTTTTTTCCCTTCATCTGGGTCTGTATGACCTAATCAACGGATTGGATGTTGAATAAACAGTATTGCGGTCCTTAGGAGGATTTTAATGTAGAATATCCAATCATTATTGTTTTCCTGTGGTGTGGTCCACCTAAGAATTTTAACCCTCTAATATTTTTTATCAAGTCTTAAAATGATCGGTAAAAATGGAGGAACGACATTGATGATACACATACACATGGTGGGGCCCACATATCACCGAACACCACCCACGGGGCTGGTGGCAGGGGCAGTAGCCAATCCATTTTCGTCAGTAGGTGAGTACACTGACGCTCCTCGAGCTCCGAGTTGTACTAACGGTTCAAAGGAGATCAAAGTTATATAGGCCCCACAGTGATGTATTTATTATATCTACACCGTTCATATATTTTTAGAGATTATTATAGATCATTATCCAAAATATGAATAATATCCAAAAATCATCTGGACCACACTACAAATAGTAGTAGAGATAATGTTTTTCGCCGTAAAAAATTTGTGTGGTCCACTTGATAGTTAGATCTGTCTTATTTTTCGTCTCAAGCCTTAATACGAGCTTGCCAAATGGATGGACGGTTTGGATATAACACATACCTCACGATCAAACCCACAGAACTTGCCAACATCAATACAACAATTCGAAAGTGGCTTGCACTTTCGTGCTGAGCACGTTAACACAGCTATGCACCACGAGCTCTGAGTTGTACGAACAGTCAAATGAAATAAAAAAATTACGTGGGCCCCTCAATGATGTATTTCTTATATCTATACCGTTTATCTATTTTTCGTGACATTTTAGAACATTTTTTTTAATTAAATCATTTCTAAAGCTCAAATGGACCACACCGAAAATAGCAATGAGGATAATGATTTTCATTGTTAAAAAATCTGATTAATACCCAACCCGATCCGACTCTGTTTCCCTAACTGAGTCGGACTCGGTTCGGGTTAGGCCAACCGTACATCGGATAGATTCGGGTCAAATATCTCGGACTCGGTCCCGGATCAGATCGAGTTTGGATCAGACTATATACATTTCGGACCGGATCGAGTTGGACCTAATCCGATCGGACTCGGTTCGATGCTAAGCTAATTTTAAATGGTAGGCACCTAATTTTCACCGTTTCTTATAGTGTGACCCACTTAAGCCTTAGACTTGCCTTGTTTTTATGCTATTTTTTAAAATAATATGAAAAAATGGATGGATAATGTGGATAAAAATATACATTAGGGTAGGCCTCACAAAGCCCTTTGATGGGATTCTCCGTCTCTAGCTCGTTTCGTGAAAGCATATTGGCTGGCGTACCGCACACCAACGATCTAGCCGGTGTGAGTACATGTGGTACGCATACGAGGGTTGTCTCTTAGTTATTCGAACAATTCAAAGGATACCAAAGTTACATGGGCTCCAAAATGATGTATTTATTATATCCACACCGTTCATCCATTTTGTGAGATCATTTTAAAGCATGATACCAATATTTCTTCATATCCAAATCTTAAGTAGACCACACCAGAAATAGTAGTGAGACGATGATTCTCACTATTAAAACATTCGTAGGGCCCACCATAGTATTTATTTTCCATCCAATCTGTTCATAAGGTCACACAAAGACCTGGATAAAGAAGAAAAACAAATATCATATTGATCCAAAACTTCTTTAACCCCAAAAGGGTTTCAATGGTAGACGTTCAATCCCCACAGCTTTTTGCAGTGTGGTCCACTTGATCTTTGGATCTGTCTTATTTTCTGTTCATGCCTTAGGACGAGCTCTCCAAATGAAAGGATGGTTGGGATATAACACATACCCCAATCCACTTCCGGTTGGTGGGAGTAGCACGCAACTCGCCCAGATTTAAGGGAGCAGATTAGGTGAGACCCAGGTCCACTGAGGTGGGTGGAACCTTGACTGTGGGGCCCACTTTAATGTATGTGACTACATCCACACTGTCCATCCATATTGAAAGCTCGTTTTAAGGTATGATCCAAAAAATGAAGCAGCTCAAAATCCTACATGTGCCCTAGTACAAGAAACATGGTGATTAGAAACTTCTTTTGGGCCACAAGAGCTTTGGATCAAGATGATATTTGTGTGGTCTCTTCATATAGTTGTTTTTTAATGGTGAATATTAAATCATGATTATTTCCTATGGTGTGGTCCGCCTAAAATTTATATCAGCTTCATTTTTGAGATAATGCCCTAAAGTGAACTTTCAATATGGTTGGATGGTGTATATTTAAGCTACACACATCACTGTGAGCCCCACATGATCAACAAGTTGGATGGCAAATAAACATTACAGTGTGTAAATGTGTCACATTAACATATTTCAAACATTCCACTTGACGTCAATTAGCAAACTAGTTGTTCTAGATTCATTATTAGTTATCCGACTTTTTATTATAACTTTAGATTTAGATTTAAGATTTGGACGTGGTACTTCAGAATTTGCATCAAATCAGATTGATTAATCATGTTTTAGGAAGTCAAAATCTATGATAGATTCATCTATCCTGTCAAGGAACAAAGAAATAGATATTTTTGTTGAACTGGCACTCTGGAATAAAACATTTTGTCTACATTTACATCCGATGATGACAAAATGTTCTCACATCTTATGAGATAAGAGCTGCAAAATGAACAAGAACATTATAACACCAATAAAAAAAATTTATTTTAATCAACCATTAAAAGTAGCCACACATCTCTAGTTGATGCAAGATATTCACTTTAATTCAAAGTGTATCTGAAGCAGGAAAAACAAAGAAACTGTATTTGCATTGATATAAGATATTCACTTGTATTTAGCTGAACAAATGCACCCATGACATATAAGCTTTACCGGGTGCTCAATGTAAGCCACATTCTGCTCCAGTTACTAGAATCTATTTGAACCTATCAAGAATTCCTTCAGAACAAGGGAAAATTGCGAACCTTAAGACGTAAAACTTTAGGACCCTTAGGAAATTTCAGATTTAGTTGTTTGAACGTAGAAATGAAACTTAGGTTCTCTTGAAATCATTAGCATAGCCATTCAAACTTGGCTGGAATCACTTTGGAATTATGACATTTGAGAAGATAGAGACTCAATATTTGAAGTTCTCTAGGAGATTGCCTGCATAACCATGAAACCTAGGAACAAAACCTAGGTCCCCATTAAAAACTATTAGAATGATCGTTTGAACTTAGAACTAAACTTAGGAATTACGGGAGAATGAGTGAAGGAACCTAGAAATTGAGCGAGGCAACCAAAAAATTCAGCAAGGGAACCTAGAAATTCAATGAAGGATTTGAGCGAGGCAACCTAGGAATTGAGTGAGGGATGCTAGAAATTGAGCGAGGGAACCTAGAAATTGAGTGAGGGAATGTAGGAATTGAGCGAGGCAACATAGGAATTGAGCGAGGGAAGCTAGGAATTGAGCGAGGCAACGTAGAAATTCAGCAAGCCATCCTAGGAATTAAGTGAGGAAAGCTAGAAATTGAGCAAGCCAGCCAACCTAGGATTTGATCGAGGGAAGCTACAAATTGAGCAAGGGAACCTAGAAATTGAGTGAGACAACTTAGGAATTGAGTGAGGCAACGTAGGAATTGAGCGAGGGAACCTAGGAATTGAGCGAGGCAACGTAGAAATTTAGCGAGGGAAGTTAGAAATTGGGCGAGGGAACCTAGAAATTCAGTGAGGGAACCTAGGATTTGAGCGAGGGAAGCGACAAATTGAGCAAGGGAACCTAGAAATTGAGCGAGGCAACCAAGGAATTGAGCAAGGCAACGTAGGAATTGAGCGAGGCAACCTAGGAATTGAGCGAGGCAACTTAGGATTTGAGCGATGGAACCTAGGAATTGAGCGAGGGAAGCTAGAAATTGAGCGAGGTAACCTATAAACTGAGCGAGGAGCCTATCAATTGAGCGAGGCAACCTGGCAATTGAGCAAGGAAACCTAGAAATTGAGCGAGACAACTTAGGAATTGAGCAAGGCAACGTCGAGATTCAGCGAGACAACCTAAGAATTGAGCGAGGGAAGCTAGAAATTGAGCGAGGGAACCTAGAAATTCAGCGAGGAAACCTAGGATTTGAGCGAGGCAACCTAGGAATTGAGTGAGGGAAGTTAGAAATTGAGCGAGGGAAGCTAGAAATTGAGCGAGGTAACCTAGAAATTTAGCGAGGCAACCTATAAATTGAACGAGACAACCTAGGAATTGAGAGAGGGAAGCTACAAATTGAACGAGGCAACCTAGAAATTGAGCGAGGGAACTTAGGAATTGAGCGAGGCAACCTACGAATTGAGTGAAGGAAGCTAGAAATTGAGCGAGGGAACCTAGAAATTCAGCGAGGCTATGTAGAAATTCAGCAAGGCAACCAACGGATTGAGGCTAGCAATAAGCAACGGCTTTGAAGTTGCGTTGGCTTTGAAGCTGCAGCCCGTTTTCTTACTGCCTTCACTTTGCTCATCCGTTTGCTGGGCTTTTCGCTGTTGCTTGCGGAATATGGAATCTTTTTTTTTATTTTAAAGAAAATATACCCCTAGTTAAATTATCAACAAAAATGAGAACGACTTTTGTTGAGAGACTATCTATCCTCTCATAGATAGAGGAATAGATAGAAGAGAGAAGATCTCTATATATATCTTTTCTCATAGATTTAATATAGAAGAGAGATCCCTCTCATTTTTTATCAGGAGAGAGATCTCTCTTCTCTGAGAGCTTTGGATTCAACGATTTTTAAGAGCAAGACAGAGAAAAGAAGCGTTGAGAATACCTTTCATCCTAATCTCATCTACTGAAAAAAGGGCCCTCTTGATCACCTGAAGAGATTTTTAGGTAGAATTAACATAATTATGACAGCAAGGATTGAGCTGCCAAATGAGATTATCCTCATTCCTCGGCTAGGGTTCTGGAAGATAAGATTTATGCAGTTAAAAAAAAAAAAAAAAGTCTTCTGAATTGAGCGAGGGAAGCTAGAAATTGAGCGAGACAACCTAGAAATTGAGCGAGGAAACCTAGGAATTGAGCAAGGCAACGTAGAAATTTAGCAAGGCAACTTAGAAATTGGGCAAGGGAAACATGAATTTGAGCGAGGCAAGCTTGAAATTGAGTGAGGCTAACATGAATTGGAATGAACTTTAAATGTAATTGAACTAGCCTAACAATTTGCTCTTTGGTGAATTTGACGGAGCAGTTAATGAAATTGACCGAGCTTTACATGAAATTCTCTTCAGTGAATTTGACCAAGCAATTAATGAAATTAACCGAGCGGTTCATAAAATTTTCCATTACATTACATGAATCCATGGAAGTTCCCCATAAAATTTTTATGATATCTCTGTCAAATTTATGAATTGCTTGGGGGATCTCACCAATCATGAACCGAGAAGTAGGTCAAATGGACCAAAACCTCTCGCAAATTGGATTTATAGTTTGCTTAGTACGCTCTTATAGTACTGAGTTAACTGAGTTGGGCACACCCAGATCCATAGCTCAATTGGCAGACTGAGTGGAGATACTTCGTTTCAACACTTGAGGTCTTGGTATTGATCCCTAGCGGGGGTGGCTAACATGGAGTGTGTGTACTAACAAGCTAATCCAAAAAAAAAAAAAAGAGTTGGGCCCCACCTTGAATGTATGTGGACTATCCACGACGTTCATCTGTTTTTCCATCTAAAGTAAGGGTTTCAGCCCAAAATGGTGGCATATCGAAATATCAAGTGGATCATACCACAGGAAATAACGTTTCCACCATAGAAACCTTGTTATGCCTTCACAATGATGTTTTATTTGTAATCCATCATGTTCATAGGATGATTTTTGCATGGATGAACCGAAAATCAAGATGCGAGCTTCATCTAGCAGTTCAATGGCCCACAAAAAATTTACACCATTTAGGTAAATGTACTACATTATACCTGTAGTGCATGCTTTCTTCCGTGGAGGGACCATTTTCAGAAACATGAGAAAATGCTGATGAATATAGAGGGTGGGATCCAGCTAAAGAGAGGATGGTGCGATCCAAGCAACGGAAGTAGTGTAGGATTTTTCCGTCTCTTTTTTTTTTTTTTCGAAAATGGAGCAAGGGAAGGGAGGGAGAGGGAGGAAACGCAACGGCAGTGAAAAGGAAGGGTAGTTTCGTCCTCAAATTTGATGTCAGCACGTGCTAGTCTAAGTTGGTCACTTAAGTTTGAAAACCGCTGGATAAAAGGTTTTGTCTACAGTGGTCATTTTCTCCGGACCTAAAGAGGAGAACTTAATACTCCGATGGATTATGAAAATATATGCCCATGCACTCATAAATTCATATCCGTGGGTCATTTAAAACCCAAATCAAGCTGTCAAATCTGTGGGGCCTACCAAAGATGTATCAAAAGCAAAACACCATACTGAATGAATACCCTAAATATCCTATCAGTGGACATCAAATGAATGGTTAGGGAAAAATGATGAGGTTTCAGTTTTCAGGTGGACGTCAGTAATCAGATGTTTGGATCGTCCAATCGACATCTCTTCTTGGGTGATGTACTGTCATATCAATATTCGATTCAGTTTACGACACGTGTCACCCAAGATGGTACGGCCCTTACCACGGGGCCCACCTTGATCTATGTATTCTAAATCCGCACTGTACATCCGTTTTTCCAGATCATTTTAAGGCTAGACCAAAAATTAAGTAGATCATAGTCTCGGGTGGGCCATACTATAAGAAACAGTGGTGATTGAACGATCCACCATTAAAAAATTTTCAAGGCCCACGTTAATATTTTTTAATGTTTATTTTCTATCCAACCTGTTCGTAAGGGCCAAAAATTCTAGATGAAGGGAAAAAACAAATATAAAATTAATCCAAAACTTTTGTGGCCCATAAAAAGATTTTAGTGGTTAAATACCACTGTTTCTTATGGTATGGTCCACCTAGGATTTTGATATGGGTTTTTTGATTAATATCCTAATATAATCTAGAAAATCAGATGGACGGCGTGGATTTGTAGTAAACACATCAAAGTAGGCCCATGGTTAGGGCCGTACCATCTTGTAGTAAACACCTTGATGTTTATATCCCATCCAAACAGTTTATAAGGTCATTTTCACTGAGATAAAATGAAAAGCAAAGAAATTAAACCAATACAAAACTTTTGTGGCCATATAAATGTTTCAACGGTGGTCACTAAATCCTCACTGTTTCCTCTCGTCTGGCGCACTTGAATTTTTGATCCTCATCATTTTTGGTGGCATGTCCTAAAATAAACTCGAAAAATGGATGAACGGAGTGGCTTTCTCACAAACATCGTAGTGGACCCCACACAGAATCTTGCGCAGGAACTTCGTGCGAAAGACTTTCGCAGGAAATCCGCATCCGATGAAGTATTACTTACACCTTTGCGAGTTTCTCAAGAGAAAATGACCACTGTAGACAAAACCTTTTATCCAGCGGTTTTTGCGGAGGAATACAAACTTAAGGTACCAACTTAGACTAGCACGTGCGGACAGCGACTTTAAGGACGAAACTACCGCTCCTTTTCACTGCGAAGACAAGGCCGACGCGCTCCTCCACCGAGAGTTGACGAACGGCTTAAAAGAGATCAAAGTTACATGGCCCCACAGCTATATATTTATTATATCCACAACGTTCATCCATATTTTGAGATAATTTCGGAGCATTATCCAAAAAAAAAAAAAATCATATCCAAAGATCAACTGGACCACACCACAAAGAGCAGCGGGGAAATTGATTTTCACCGTTAAAAATTTTGTAGGGCCCACCAAAACATTTATTTTCCATCCAATCTATTCATAAGGTCACAAAGGCCTGGATGAAGAGGAAAAATAAATTTCATAATCATCCAAAACTTCTGTAACCCCTAAAAGGGTTCCAATGGTAGATGTTCAATTCCCCACTGCCTTTTACAGTGTGCTCCACTTGATGGTTAGATCTATCTTATTTTTCGTCTCAAGCCTTAATATGAGCTCACCAAATAGATGGATGGTTTGGATATAACACAAACCTCATGGAGGGACCCACAAAAGCAACAAATTTTATTTTATTTTTTTAAAAACAGAATGCCGATTCATTGCGGATTCCGCGATTCCACCGCAGCTTGCCATAGGATTTGAGGATGGATCGCGGAATCCGCGGTTGATCCCTGATTCAAAAAAAGACTATAGCTACGGATTATAACCGTAGCTATAGCCATAACTTGTGTACTTGTTCTTTTAAATTTTAAAATTTTTTTATTTTTTTAATTTTTTAATTTTTTTTTTTACATTTAGATTTTTATTCTACCTACATTTTTCTCTAACACATATTTATATAAATATGTATATATAAGCATATAAAAAAAATTTCTCTCATTTTTTCATTTCTTTCTTTATTCATATAACAAGAATATCTTCTAAATCAAAATTAGTTACTTGACGTACCATATATAATTTTAAGGCTGAAAGTTGGGCAGGTTCAACCCAACCAACCTGTGACCCACCCGACATTGGGTTGGGCTTGGGCAGGATGTCTCGGGTTTGGTCTTGGGGTTGGGCCATATAAACACCAACCCGATAAAACTTGAAAACAGAATCGCTGGGATTGAACGTCAAATGCATGGAAATGACCCTGAAGTGCATCGAAATGACCGTGAATCTAAACGGAATCGTCGGAATTGACCGTAAAATGCATGAAAATGACCGTGAAGTTAAGCAAATTGACCGTGAAATGCGTGGAAATGACCGTGAAGTGAAGGGAATTGACCGTGAAGTGCATCGAAATGACCATGAATCTAAACGGAATCGCTGTAAATGACCGTGAAATGCATGGAAATGACCGTGAAATGAAGCGAATTGACCATGAAATGCGTAGAAATGACCGTGAAGTAAAGGGAATTGACCGTGAAGTGCATCGAAATGACAATGAATCTAAACCGGCATGTTGAAATGACCGTGAAATGCATGGGAATGAGTGAAATGAAGTTTAATTGACCATGAAATGCATGGAAATGACTGTGAAGTGAAGGAATTGATAGTGAAGTGCATGGAAATGACTGTGAAGTGAAGGGAATTGACCGTGAAGTGCATGGAAATGACCGTGAATCTAAACGGAATCACCGGAATTGACCGTGAAATGCATGAAAATGACCGTGAAGTGAAGCGAATTGAACGTGAAATGCGTGGAAATGACCATGAAGTGCATTGAAATGACCGTGAATCTAAACGGAATCGCTAGAAATGACCGTGAAATGTGTGGAAATGACCGTGAAGTTAAGTGAATTGACCATGAAATGCATGGAAATGACCGTGAAGTGAAGGGAATTGACTGAAAATTGAGCGGGACAAACTGAAAATTGAGTGGGACAAACTGGAAATTGAGCGGGCCAAACTAAAAATTGAGCGTGCCAAACTGGAAATTGAGTGGGCTAAACTGGAAATTGAGCGGGCCAAACTGAAAATTAAGCGGGCCAAACTAGAAATTAAGCAGGCCAAACTGGAAATTGAGTGGGACAAACTAGATTTTGAGCAGGGCAAACTGGAAATTGAGCGGGCCAAACTGGAAATTGAGCGCGACAAACTGGAAATTAAGCGAGCCAAACTGGAAATTGAGCGGGTCAAACTGGACTACGTGTCAAAATTCTACATGATAGGACAATATTAGCTTTTGGTTTACCATAGACGGTTCACATTCAACTGAAAAAAAAATAAAGGTTTAGATATTGGTAGCTGGGAGGTTCAAATGACAGGTTTTCTGGGACCTGCTCTATCCACCGATGGACACAACAAACCAACAGTCTGGATTAACAAACTATGTGCTTCATTTATTTGAGATGAAAGATGGTTTATACCGTCGAAAGATGTGCGCTAATCATCACATGATTCCTCCACTGTGATGAAACACGTAAAAAATGCAAACCATTCATCAGATGGGTCTAGAACATATGCCTCACTTACCCCAGAAAGCCATCTCTATATTCCTACGTGGCGACCCACGCATACAAAGATTAACTATAAGGGTCAGGTCTATTTCATGACCCAACCAGTCTGATTTGCGAAGATGTAACATCCAATCTTAAAACGACCTAGATCTAAGCATGTCAGCATTCCAATCTTAAAACGGGGTCAGCTACAATGGGTCATTGATGTATTGTAATAGGACAAGTAGGATTATAGCTATTGCATTTGGGTCATATTGGAACGATATCAGTTTGGCCCGCTCAATTTCCAGTTTTGGCCCGCTCAATTTTCAGTTTGGCCCGCTCAATTTCCAGTTTGGCCCGCTCAATTTCCAATTTGTCCCGCTCAATTTCCAATTTGGCCCGCTCAATTTTCAGTTTGTCCCCCTCAATTTCCAATTTGGCCCGCTCAATTTCCAGTTTGGCTCGCTCAATTTCCAGTTTGTCCCGCTCAATTTTCAATTTGAACTGCTCAATTTCCAGTTTGTCCTGCTCAATTTCCAGTTTGTCCCGTTCAATTTTCAGTTTGTCTTGCTCAATTTCCAGTTTGTCCCGCTCAATTTTCAATTTGGCATGCTCAATTTCCAGTTTGTCCCGCTCAATTTTCAGTTTGGCCCGCTCAATTTCCAATTTGTCCCGCTCAATTTTCAATTTGGCCCGCTTAATTTCTAGTTTGGCCTGCTCAATTTCCAGTTTGGCCTGCTCAATTTTCAATTTGGCCCACTCAATTTTCAGTTTGGAAATTGAGTGGGCAAATGGCGAAATGAACAACTGAAATCAGCGGACAAATTAGAAATTGAGTGAGACAAGCGGAAATTGGCCAAACTGGAAATTGAGCGACAACCTGAAATTAAGCTTGGCCGAAATTAAGCCGGCCAACCTAATATTGTTCCAATATGACCCAAATCCAACAGCTATAATCCTACTTGTCCTGTTACAATACATCAATGACCCGTTGTAGCTGACCTCGTTTTAAGATTGGGATGCTAACATGCTTAAATCTAGGTCGTTTTAAGATTGGGTATTACATCTTCGCAAATCAGACTGGTTGGGTCATGAAATAGACCTAACCCTTATAGTTAATCTTTGTATGCATGGGTCGCCATGTAAGGAGATAGAGATGGCTTTCTGGGGTAGGTGAGACATATGTTCTAGACCCATCTGATGAATGGTTGGCATCTCCCACGTGTTTCATCACAGTGGAGGAGGAATCATGTGATGATTAGCACACATCTTTCGACGGTGTAAACCGTCTTTCATCTCAAATAAATGAAGCAGATAGTTCGTTAATCTAGACGGTTGGTTTGTTGTGTCCAACGGTGGATAGAGCAGGTCCTAGAAAACCTGTCATTTGAACCTCCCAGCTACCAATATCTAGACCTTTATTTTTTTCAATTGAATGTGAACCGTCTATGGTAAACCAAAACGGAAAAGCTAATATTGTCCTATTACGCAGAATTTTGACATGTAGTCCAGTTTGGCCCTCTCAATTTCCAGTTTGTCCCGCTCAATTTCTAGTCTAGCCCGCTCATTTTTCAATTTGGCCCGTTCAATTTCCAATTTGTCCCACTCAATTTTCAGTTTGGCCTCAATTTTCAGTTTGGCCCGCTCAATTTCTAGTTTGGCCAGCTCAATTTCCAGTTTGTCCCGCTCAATTTTCAGTTTGTCCCGCTCAATTTCCAGTATTCCCTTCACTTAACGGTCATTTCCATGCATTTCACGGTCAATTCACTTAGCTTCACGGTCATTTCTACGCATTTCACAGTCATTTCTAGCGATTCCGTTTAGATTCACTGTCGGCCAATTCCCTTCACTTCACGGTCATTTCCACGCATTTCACGTTCAATTCACTTATGAGTTTTGCAAAGCTTCTATTGGCCTACTATGTTCAGGGACACTCATGACTTTTGTAAAGCTTTGAGCGTTGTCAGAAATTGGGAGCATTGTCCCGTCGAAATATGATGCCCTTGAATCTCATTCTTATCATCGAGGCATTTGATTGTTGGGGCATTGATTTCATGGGACCATTCTCCCAATCTTTTGAAAATTTATATATTTTGCTCGCTGTAGACTATGTCACTAAATGGGTCGAAGCAATTTCATGTCGAAATAATGACCATCGCACGGTCATTAAATTCCTAAAAGAGAATATCCTTTCCCGATTCAGAACGCCTCGAGCTATCATTAGTGATGGGGGCTCACACTTTTGTAATAGACCATTTGAGAGTTTAATGAAGAAATACGGTATCTCTCATAAGGTGAGCACCCCATACCACCCACGGACAAGTGGGCAAGTTGAGATTTTCAATAGGGAGATCAAACACATTTTGGAGAAAACGGTTAACCCTGACCATAAGGATTGGTCAATTCGATTAACCGATGCCTTATGGGCACCATCGCTTTTAAAACCCCTATTGGAATGTCTCCCTTTAGACTTGTCATGGGAAAGCTTGCCACACTCGTGGAGTTGGAACATAGAGCTTCTTGGGCGATCAAAAGTTTGAATTTCAATCTGCGGGACGTGGTAACTGACTCTACGCAAACTTCAGTTGAATGAACTCGAAGAAATCCGGAACGACGCGTATGAGAACTCGAGAATTTACAAGGACAGGATGAATGTTCACTCCCCAAGTGCAGGGTTGTGATGTAGTAATAAACTCGGTAAGACCGAGGTCGAATCCACAGGGACCGAAACCTGTACGTTATCTGAAATTTACCAGAACTAGAACTAGGCTAAGATGAAATCTAAACCAATTATGATTTGAGGAATAATGGTGAAATAATTAAACTAAAATTTAAAAGAATTCAAAAGTGGAAAACTAGGGATTCAGAGGATCCACTTGTAGAGATCAGGGAGAACTACACTTGATTCATGAATATTAACTAAACTTCCTTTGATGTAGTTTTGAAAAGATGAAAGGTATATGAATTAGAATGGATTCCATCACCAAACCATGCCCAAGAGACATAGCAAACAACAGAATTAAACTAATTACCAACCAATCAATGTATGAAGGTTAGGAAGGGTACCGACATCCAACCATGCCCAGGAGACGATGGTGAACAACAAGGCTTCCTGACGTCATAAACATAAAAGGAAAAGAACATGCTCCCATTGCAGATCCATTGTAATTTCAGTCACAACAGACCATTAAAGACTGAAAACATTCCCTTAATTAAACCCAAATCAATATCAGATCAGTCTAAATAAAAGGCAAGCAAAGAGTTCCCATCACACTACAAGCTTCACCTCTTAGCCCTAGCTAAGAGGTTTAGCCACACATGAGTGGACTGGATCTCTCAAAATAAAATAAATAAATTAAAAGCAAAGAAGAAAAAAATACAACTCAACTTCCTTTCTCTCTCTCTTCACCCACGTTCCAGCAAATTCCAGCTCTCCTTCAGCCGTGAGTTCTCTCTCTTTTTATAGCTTCAAACGAGACGGTCTCTGGAAGTTTACGCACTCCTGGAGACAAAATACTGCATGTGGGTTGGTATTTGGAGTCGGTGACATTTGTGGGCCCTCTTATAGTGATCTTTTAGTGAATCTACATCAACCATCGTCTTAGTAGAGTCCACTTATGTCAAAATCCAAAATTTGGAATAGATCTGAGATTTTGATGGGCCACCGAGTGGATCAACGTTTGGCGAAAGATCCAGCCCTGACGATCATATCTGTATACATGGCTGCGAGGGAATAGGAGGTTTTGGTCGGCACCCTCCTCTGGACACTCTGGTCGGTTGGGATCAGACGTC
The DNA here is from genome assembly GCA_030180095.1 of Magnolia changhungtana. Lineage (NCBI taxonomy): Eukaryota > Viridiplantae > Streptophyta > Magnoliopsida > Magnoliales > Magnoliaceae > Magnolia > Magnolia changhungtana. The sequence goes on from JASAUF010000610.1 coordinate 54,298, forward strand.
TGATGATGAAAGTGGGCCGCTGATGGAGCAGTGGACGGTCTGCGTGCGAACAGAGACCGCGCAGAGGTTGCGCTGAGTTGTTGGTGGGCCCAAGATTGTCGGTGATGGAGAAATCCACTCCGTCCATTATATTTCTGGCAAAAAACCGTCCGGGAAGGGATGGTTTCGGATTGATTTAGGCATGGCCCACAGGAGTTTTCTCATTGTCGTCCGTAATTCGTTTTGATGGTAGAAAAACTGATCTCCGATGTTTTCTTCAATTCAGACAGCTAGGCACGGGTTTTTGCTGCCCCAGGAAATGAATGAACGGTCTGGATTGTCTGTTTGGACAATGGGTGGGGCCCATTACTCAAATCAGCGTCACTTTGCCGGACGGCGTGTCTTGCACGCACGTGGCGTGCGGTGATCTTGGTGGGGTCCACATACTCAAGTGTTTGATATATCCACCCCGTCCATTATCTTTTCCTCGAAAATTCGACCAAGGATGGACGGTTCTCGTCATACGGTGATGTGGCCCCGAGACGGTCGAGCTACCGCACTGACAGTTGAACGGCACGGTTTTTACGATTCTTTGTCGCGATCATGTACATGTGTATGGGCCGCCAAAATTGACATGAAGTCGGTGGTTTTTCTCCTTCGTCACGATGAACGGTTCGGATCAGCCATTTAGAGCATGGTGTGGGCCCACCAAATCTCGTCCGAAACTCTGTTTCGGCGTTCGAAGCGGCGGAAAAACAGGGAATCAAATCCCTTTCGAAAACGATCGGTCACTGCCTCTGTTGACCGATCGTGTAGGTGCAGTCTTCATCCGGTGCACTCATACTATGCACATGCACCATATACTGTGGGTCCCGCTTGAAGTCTATGAGAAATCTGCTCCAACCATTGGCTTTATCCTCCCATATAACAGGTTAAGACCACAATTGAAGCATATCCAAAGACCAGGTGGGCCCCAGTTTAACGATTCATGGGCTGATCAAGCCGTTGGGCCACTTATGCATAGATCTAAGGACTCAACTTTGACATGTACGGTTAATTTGAGGTCTTCTGGCCATATATGAAAATTTGAGCTGAATGGATGGTGAGAACCCTATGATCTTGCATTCTGTACCAATTTCAGGTCACTTGAGCTTCGGTTTCTCGGATTTCTCGGATCTCTGGCATGTAAATTCTTCAATATCGGTCCTATGGAGTCCGTCCCTGCCTTGGTGATGTGAGTGCTAAATCTCAGCTTTAAGCACTCATTTTCAGTCTCAGCTTGTCATCACATCCTGCATTACCAACACGATTAAATTAGGATTTTAAACAATATTATGTTTGTAAATCCAAGCAGTAACTAGGGTCTGATATGCAATATTTGACCCTTAACACAACCCCTAACCAGCATTTTGCTAGTCCCGAGCAAAATATGCGAAAATTAAGTTGAGAATTATGAGACAATTTCTAAGAACTCGAGTGAGTTAAAAAAACAATCCAGACACGAGAAATCTAAGATTCATGAATGTTGATTATCAATTTCTCTTGGCCTCTCATGCACAGTGAATTTCATAATCAAGTTCAAATATTAATCCATCAATTAGAAAAATTCTAAACATCGAGTTCCATGGGTGTATAGTGTAATCTCGGCTTATCATCATTAAGAGATCAAATTGTCAATTTCATAATATCATTAGTAACCAATAAGAGGATTTATGGCAACCAAAACCTGAACCAAAGCCTGCCTCATTAATTCTAACTTCTTCTTTTTTTTTTTTTTTTTTTTTTTTTTTTTTAACGTCAAGATGGGAATCAAATTTTCACTTATAGGGAGCAAACCTATGGTGAAACTAGTCCCCAACTCTTTCCAACTGGTAATCATGGAAAATCGAATCCACACCTATAGGGAGCAAACCCATGGTGTAATTCTCTCTTTTTTTTTTTTTTTTTTTTTTAATTTTAATACCCCGATGGCCAAATCTTTTAGGCTGGTTTCTTTCATGCTCAGTGATTACCAAGTTAATCATTCAATATCAAACTAAAATCTCAATGTGTAAGTGAGATGTGGTATGTGAAATCATGACTCAATCAATGTTTACAACTTCTAATCATGGATTAATAGTTCAAACTTAACTGTGAAATCTAACGAGCAACAGAATCCAAGAGTAGTAAATCACCAACATTCCATATCCCGTAATTCTAAATCAAAGATGGCCATCAAAATCACTTCGAATTCACAAGAATGTTCAGAAATTTTTTTTAAAAATTTTCACAATTTTTGCTCAAGACGAAGAAAACACTGATTAGGTAACCTAATCTCCCACCCCCAACCTAAAATCTACATTGTCCTCAATGTAAAAGATATGAGCATGGAATGCACATGGGGCAACGAAAGTAAAAGAGAAGTGATGGGAAGATAGTACCTGAATGATGAATCGTGAGAGACTTTCCAAGAGATCTCAACATGAGAGCGGGTGAGCACGAGAGAGAAAGCCACACAAAAATAACAAGAAATAAAATCCTACTTATATCACTTTCGCAGGTGCTCTCGATTGCATTTAGCGCATGCAACAAGCCTTTAAACCCCTAGGTTGCCCCTAGTGGACGAGTTATAGTCTCGTGAGGGTTTGCAGTAATGTTACCCACAAACATTGAACTAGCAAAATGAAATGAATTGAAAAGCTGGGTTGCCTCCCAGGAGCGCTAAGTTTACCGTCTTCAGCCAGACCAAAGCAACTACCATAATTCTATGAAAGCGATAAACCTACCTATACCTCCATCACTCTAGGAGATCAGTCCTGGTAAACAGGATCAGTCAGAGGCATGGACATGTCCTCTGAATCAAATTTCTCGACAAATGGCTTTAAACGATGTCCATTTACTTTAAACTCCTTGCCATTGTCGGGATCTCTTATCTCGACGGCCCCATGAGGATAAGCAGTAACAACAATGTAAGGGCCGGTCCAACGAGATCGAAGATTACCCGGAAAGAGATGTAATCGAGAATTATACAAAAGGACTTTCTGGCCTGGCGTGAATGATTTTCGTAGAATATGTTGGTCATGAAACGCCTTCATCTTGTCCTTGTAAATTCTCGAGTTCTCGTATGCGTCGTTCCGGATTTCTTCAAGTTCATTCAACTGAAGTTTGTGTAGCGAGCCAGCGTTGTTCAGATTGAAATTTAGATTTTTGATCGCCCAGTAAGCTCTATGTTCCAACTCCACATGCAAGTGGCAAGCCTTCCCATAGACGAGTCTAAAGGGAGACATTCCAATAGGAGTTTTAAAAGCAGTACGGTACGCCCATAAGGCATCGGTCAATCGAATTGACCAATCCTTACGGTCAGGGTTAACCGTTTTCTCCAAAATGTGTTTGATCTCCCTATTAGAAATCTCAGCTTGCCCACTTGTCCGTGGGTGGTATAAGTGCTCACCTTATGAGAGATACCGTATTTTTTCATTAAACTCTCGAATGGCCTATTATAAAAGTGTGAGCCCACATCACTAATAATAGCTCGAGGCGTTCCAAATCGGGAAAGGATGTTCTCTTTTAGGAATTTAATGACCGTGCGATGGTCATTATTCCGACACGGAATCGCTTCGACCCATTTAGTGACATAGTCTACGGCAAGCAAAATATATAAATTCCCATAAGATTGGGGGAATGGTCCCATGAAATCGATGCCCCAGCAATCAAATGCTTCTATGATAAGAATGGGATTCAAGGGCATCATATTTCGACGGGACAATGCTCCCAATTTCTGACAACGCTCACAAGCTTTGCAAAACTCATGAGTGTCCCTGAACATAGTGGGCCAATAGAAGCCCACCTTTGAGAATCTTGGCCGTGGTCTTTTGCGAGAAAAAGTGACCACCACGGCCTGTGAGTGACAGAAGGAGATGACACTCTGATGCTCATCGTCTGGCACACATCTCCTCAAGATTTGGTCTGGGCAATATTTAAACAGATATGGACATCCCAGAAGAATTTGCACACCTCGGTGAAAAATTTCTTCTTATCTTGCGCAGTCCAATGTGTCGGTATGGAACATGTAGCAAGATAATTAGCAATATCAGCGAACCAAGGTGAATGGGAGACTTTGAACAGTTGTTCATCAGGGAACATGTCATTGATATGTGTCGTCTCAAGGGAATTAAAGGTATTAAGACGAGAAAGGTGATCGACCACTACGTTCTTTACTCCCTTTTTATCTTTAATTTCCAAATCAAATTCTTGGAGTAGAAGAATCCATCGTATCAGGCGGGACTTAGAATCATTCTTAGAAAGAAGATACTTCAGTGCCGCATTATCTGTATAGATAATGATCTTGGATCCGATCAGGTAGGACCTAAATTTGTCCAAGGCGAATACTACGGCTAAAAGTTCCTTTTCTGTAGTCGAGTAGTTCACTTGAGCAGGATTTAAAGTCCTACTCGCATAATGGATGACGTAGGGCCTCTTATCTTTTCTCTGACCTAGCACCGCTCCAAGAGCATAATCAGAAGCGTCGCACATAAGCTCAAAAGGAAGGTTCCAGTCGGGTGGCTGCATGATGGGTGCAGTGGTTAACATGCCTTTAAGCTTGGTGAAAGCTTCCTGGCATTGCTCAGTCCACTCGTATGGAACATCCTTTTGAAGAAGATTACATAAAGGACGAGAGAGGAGACTAAAGTCCTTTATGAATCGCCTGTAAAATCCTGCGTGTCCTAAGAAGGATCGCAAGTCTCTGATGTTCTTGGGTGGAAGTAGGTTAGAGATAAGATCGATTTTTGCCTTATCTATCTCAATTCCCTTGGACGATATGATATGTCCAAGGACAATTCCCTTATGAACCATGAAATGGCACTTCTCCCAATTAAGTACCAAGTTCTTTTCTTCACATCTTTTCAGCACACATTTAAGACTTTCCAAGCACTTGCTGAAAGATGAACCATAGACAGAGAAATCGTCCATGAAGACCTCTAGATATTGCCCTACCATATCAGAAAAGATACTCAGCATACATCGCTGAAAGGTGGCAGGGGCATTACATAGTCCAAATGGCATCCTTCGGTAAGCAAAGGTGCTATAGGGACATGTAAATGTAGTCTTTCCTGGTCCTCGGGGCGATTTCAATCGATTGTAGCCGAATACCCGTCAAGGAAACAATAATAGAATGACCAGCTAGCCTTTCTAAGATTTGATCAATGAAGGGCAAAGGAAAGTGATCCTTCCTTGTGACGGTATTCAACTTTCTGTAGTCAATGCACATTCTCCAACCAGTAGTGATTCTAGTTGGCACGAGTTCATTATTAGCATTGGCTACGATGGTGATTCCGGACTTCTTAGGAACCACCTGAGTTGGACTCACCCATTGACTATCAGATATAGGGTATATGATACCCACATCCAATAGTTTGAGAACCTCAGCCTTAACCACTTCCTTCATGTTTGGATTTAGCCTACGTTGTGGTTGCCAAGCGGTCTTCGCATTTTCCTCAAGATATATGTGGTGAGTACAAATCGAGGGATCGATTCCCTTGAGGTCCGCTATCGTCCATCCTAGGGCTCCTTTATGCTCAATGAGAGTAGATATGAGCATACTCTCCTGTTCTTTCTCCAGGTGGGCAGAGATCACCACCGGGTGTCTCATCTTGACCTAAATAGGCATATTTCAAATCAGAGGGCAAAGGTTTTAGGTCAAGCTTTGGTGCCTTGAGGTTAGACGGTAGAGGCACTACATCATTTTGTGGCAATTCTTCAAATTGTGGCCTCACATAGGTTAACTTCAAGTACCGGTGCGGATCAAGCAACGCACACGTCTCCTAATCATATCATCATCAACTCATGGGAGTGGGCCAAGCACGTCTCAGAGGATCGAGAGGATAAGGTAAGGGGTGTCCTATCTTCCACGAAAGTATCGATCATGTTAATGTCGTGGACATCGTCATCATCCTCTGCGTTCTTTGCCGTTATTGAAAAAGATGTTTGACTCCAATGTCAAATTTCCAAAAGACATAGTCATGACACCATTTCTGCAATTGATGATTGCATTTGACGTGGCAAGGAATGGGCGACCAAGAATGACGGGAATCGAGTGCTCATGTTGTTAATGGGTTCGGTGTCCAGGATGATAAAATCTATAGGGTAGTAAAATCTATCGACTTGGACTAACACATCCTCAATAATCCCTCTTGGTACACGAGCAGTTCGATCGGCAAGTTGTAGTGTGGTTAGGGTAGGTTTTAACTCACCCAATCCTAGCTGTTTGTATCTTTAAGTAGGGGATCGATTGACACTCGCTCCCAAATCAAGAAGTGCGTGATCAATTCGATGGTTCCCGATTACACATGATATGGTTGGGCTACGGGATCCTTGAATTTACGCGGCACGTCTTGCTTGAGGATGACACTCACTTTCTCGGTCAAGAAGATCTTCTTTTGAATGCTTTGCCGTCTTTTGGTCGTACATAGGTCTTTGAAATTTTGCATATAGAGGAACCTGTTTTACGACATCAAGTAGAGGAATGTTGACTTTCACTTGTTTCAACACCTCGAATATCGAGAGTTAGAAAGACGTTTTGGTGCAACCAACCGTTGATTGGGGAAACGACAGCGGCTTCTCTAGAAGTTTCGGTTCTAAATTTTGTGGGACATCACGAGATCCATCATTATTGTCCTCTTCGGTTCTTGAGGCTTTTCGGGCCTACTTAGGAAGGGTTTTATCAATGATCTTCCCACTCCTAAGAGTGGTGATGGATTTAGCGTGTCCCATTTGATTTGAAGAATTTGGGATCATTTATCTCGTATTGCGGTTTAGGATTGGGGAGCGGTTGTGCAGGAAGCATCCCCTTTTCTATAACCGTCATACGTGAATCTATTTTTTGTATAAAGTCTGTAAGTCTACGCACTGCCTGAATCAGCTCTTGTATGGGATTTTGAACCAGTTCTTCTTGATGTTTCCCCTGATTTGGATTTTGAAAAAAAACTTGGGGGGTAGCCGTTTGTCCATTTCTCCAACTAAAGTTTGGATGATTTTTCCAACCAGGATTGTATGTATTGGAGTTGGGTCCAGTAAAAGGTCTTTGATAGTTGTTCACGGCATTGGCTTGTTCATTCAACACTCCTCGAAAGGCAGGTATTGTAGGACAGTTTTCAGTTGTGTGAATGTTGCAATCACAGATGCCGCAGACAATTTCATTGACCTTATCCTTCTTTCCTTCCATGGCCTCAAATTTTCTTATGAGATTAGTCACTTTATAATTGAGATCATCCTCTTCTTTCAGGAGATACAATCCACCTTTCTCCTTAGATTGAGTTGGCCTAGACATGGTGTTTGATTTTGGGTAATAGTCCTAAGATTGTGTTTTTTCAGCCAGACTGTCGAGGTAATCCCATACCTCGTCAACATCTTTATTAACGAACTCTCCATTGCACATTGTCTCGACCATTTGGCGCATGGAAGATGTCAGTCCATCGTAGAAAAAATTTGTAATGCGCCACGTTTCAAAGCCGTGTTGTGGGCATGAAGCTGACCAGATCCTTAAACCTTTCCCAACATTGGAAGAATGTTTCATCTTCCTTTTGGGCAAAGTTCATGATTGCTTTTCTGAGGGTAATTGTTTTATGATGTGGGAAGAATTTCTTTATGAATTCCCTCTGCATATCATTCCATGTGCCAATGGATCGAGGACGCAGTGAATGTAGCCATGTCTTAGCCTTCTCTTTTAAGGAAAAAAGGAAAGAGTTTCAGCCTGATTGTATCCTCGGATACATTGGGAAAGTATAAGGTGGCTATAATCTCATCGAACTCTTTCAAATGTAAGTATGGACTTTCTGATTCAAGCCCATGAAATTTAGGAAGGAGTTGGATAACTCCTGGCTTGATGTCCATCTGTCCTGTGTTTTTAGGAAAAATCATGCATGAGGGCGTACTCACCCCCGCCGGTTGTAAATAATCCCGTAAAGTACGAGGCGGGGGTGCTTGATGCACCTCATTCTCATCCATATGTTGAGGTAATGCTTGAGGTTGATTTGCAGTCGTAACCTCACGTACTTCCTCATCCACATGTTGAGGTAGTGCTTGAGGTTGATTTGCAGCCATAACCTCAATTAACTCAGGGGAATTCGGGCAGTGTCTAGTCCCGCGATGGACAGTCAACCCCTCAACTAATCCTCCTTCAGTCAAGAGACGTCGAGTGTCGTCACGGGCCCACTTGGGCATGAAACACTCGCATCTCTCAATCAAATTCTAAACCTAATCCTAAGAAAGAAAATGAAAATCTAGAAAGAAAGAGAGGGTTCAGAGGAAGTTACCAAATTGGAGTCCCTAAGCTAAAGACCCGCAAAACAAAACAAAATAAGTTAGTTTCTGAAGTAAACCAAATCTAAAGAGTTAGAAAATCTAGAAAGTCAGAAAGAGTTTACCAAATTAGAAGTTCTATCTTAACAACCTACAGAATAGAAAATAAGTTAGTTCTATGAATTAAATAAAAAACAAAATTAAAATTAGTAAAATCCTAATCTTAAACTAACTCTAAATCCAATTAATTTCAGAAAATCGTAGCCGTCATTCCCCGGCAACGGCGCCAAAAACTTGTTCACTCCCCAAGTGTAGGGTTGTGATGTAGTAATAAACTCGGTAAGACCGAGGTCGAATCCTGAGGATTTGAGAGCACGTACGTTATCCGAAATTTACGGAACTAGAACTAGGCTAAGATGAAATCTAAACCAATTATGATTTGAGGAATAATGGTGAAATAATTAAACTAAAATTTAAAAGAATTCAGAAGTGGGAAACTAGGGATTCAGAGGATCTACTTGTAGAGATCAGGGAGAACTACACTTGATTCATGAAAATCAACTGAACTTCCTTTGATGTAGTTTTGAAAAGATGAAAGGTATATGAATTAGAATGGATTCCATCACCAAACCATGCCCAAGAGACATAGCAAACAAATGTAATTAAACTAATTACCAACCAATCAATGTATGAAGGTTAGGAAGGGTACAGACATCCAACCATGCCCAGGAGACGATAGTGAACAACAGGGCTTCCTGACGTCATAAACATAAAAGGAAAAGAACATGCTCAAAGCCATTGCAGATCCATTGTAATTTCAGTCACAACAGACCATTAAAGACTGAAAACATTCCCTTAATTAAACCTAAATCAATATCAGATCAGTCTAAACAAAAGGCAAGCAAAGAGTTCCCATCACACTACAAGCTTCACCTCTTAGCCCTAGCTAAGAGGTTTAGCCACACATGAGTGGACTAGATCTCTCAAAATAAAATAAATTAATTAAAAGCAAAGAAGAAAAAAATACAACTCAACTTCCTTTCTCTCTCTCTTCACCCACATTCCAGCAAATTCCAGCTCTCCTTCAGCCGTGAGTTCTCTCTCTCTTTTTATAGCTTTAAACGAGACGGTCTCTGGAAGTTTACGCACTCCTGGAGACAAAATACTGCATGTGGGTTGGGCTTTGGAGTCGGTGACATTTGTGGGCCCTCTTATAGTGATCTTTTAGTGAATCTACATCGACCATCGTCTTAGTAGAGTCCACTTATGCCAAAATCCAAAATTTGGAATAGATCTGAGATTTTGATGGGCCACCGAGTGGATCAACGTTTGGCGAAAGATCCAGCCCTGACGATCTTATCTGTATACATGGCTGCGAGGGAATAGGAGGTTTTGGTCGGCACCCTCCTCTGGACACTCTGGTCGGTTGGGATCAGACGTCTGATGATGAAAGTGGGCCGCTGATGGAGCAGCGGTCGGTCTGCGTGCGAACAAAGACCGCGCAGAGGTTGCGCTAGTTGTTGGTGGGCCCAAGATTGTCGGTGATGGAGAAATCCACTCCGTCCATTGTATTTCTGGTAAAAAACCGTCCGGGAAGGGATGGTTTCAGATTGATTTAGGCATGGCCCACAGGAGTTTTCTCATTGCCGTCCGTAATTCGTTTTGACGGTAGAAAAACCGATCTCCGATGTTTTCTTCAATTCAGACAGCTAGGCACGGGTTTTTGCTGCCCCAGGAAATGAATGAACGGTCTGGATTGTCTGTTTGGACAATGGGTGGGGCCCATTACTCAAATCAGCGTTTGCACCTGCGGACGCTGTGTGTACGCACGCTGGCGTGCGGTGATCTTGGTGGGGTCCACATACTCCAGTGTTTGATATATCCACCCCGTCCATTATCTTTTCCTCGAAAATTCGACCAGGGATGGACGGTTCTCGTCATCTGTTGATGTGGCCCACTGAGACAGTCAGACTGCACGACAGTTGAACGGTCTTTTTACGATTGCTGTCGCGATCATGTACATGTGTATGGACGCCAAAATTCAGCATGAAGTCGACTGGTTTTTCTCCCTCGTCCTGATGAACGGTTCGGATCAGCCATTTAGAGCATGGTGTGGGCCCACCAAATCTCGTCCGAAACTCTGTTTCAGCGTTCGCAGCGGCGGAAAAACAGGGAATCAAATCCCTTTCGAAAACGATCGGTCACTGCTTCTGTTGACCGATCGTTTAGGTGTAGTCTTCATCCGGTGCACTCATACTATGCACATGCACCATATACTGTGGGTCCCGCTTTGAAGTCCATGAGAAATCTGCTCCCACCATTTGTTTTATCCTCTCATATAACAGGTTGAGACCATAATTGAAGCATATCTAAAGACCAGGTGGGCCCCAGTTTAACGATTCATGGGCTGATCAAGCCGTTGGGCCACTTATGCATAGATCTAAGGACTCAACTTTGACATATACGGTTAATTTGAGGTCTTCCGGCCATATATGAAAATTTGAGCTGAATGGATGGTGAGAACCCTGTGATCTTGCATTCTGTACCAATTTCAGGTCACTTGAGCTTCAGTTTCTCGGATTTCTCGGATCTCTGGCATGTAAATTCTTCAATATCGGTCCTATGGAGTCCGTCCCCTGCCTTGGTGATGTCGGAGTGCTAAATCTCAGCTTTAAGCACTCATTTTCAATCTCAGCTTGTCATCACATCTTGCATTATAAACACGATTAAATTAGGATTTTAAACAATATTATGTTTGTAAATCCAAGCAGTAACTAGGGTCTGATATGCAATATTTGACCCTCAACAATGAAGGCGTTTCATGACCAACATATTCTACGAAAATCATTCATGCCAGGCCAGAAAGTCCTCTTGTATAACTCTCGATTACATCTCTTTCCAGGTAAGCTTCGATCTCGTTGGACCTGCCCTTTTACTGTTATCACTGCAAATCCTCATGGGGCCGTCGAGATAAGAGACCCCGACAATGGCAAGGAGTTTAAAGTAAATGGATATCGCTTAAAGCCATTTGTCGAGAAATTTGATTCAGAGGACATGTCCATGCCTCTGACTGATCCTGTTTACCAGGAATGATCTCCTAGTCTAATGGAGGTATATGTAGGTTTCTTGTTTGCATAAGACTAGGGTAGTTGCTTTGGTCTGGCTGAAGACGTTAAACTTAGCGCTCCTGGGAGGCAACCCAGCTTTTCATTTTATTTCTTTTTCATAATTAGTTAGTTCAATGTTTGTGGGTAACATTGCTACAAACCCTCACGAGACTATAACTCGTCCACTAGGGGCAACCTAGGGGTTTAAAGGCTTGTTACATATGCTAAATGTAATCGAGAGCACCTACGAAAGTGGTATAGGTAGGATTTTATCTTTTGTTATTTTTGTTTTGCTTTCTCTCTCGTGCTAACCGGCTTCCATGCTGCGATCTCTTGGAAAGTCTCTCTCGATTCATCATCCAGGTACTATCTTCCCATCACTTCACATTTACTTTCGTTGTCCCATGTGCATTGCATGCTCATATCTTTTACATTGAGGACAATGTAGATTTTAGGTTGGGGGTGGGAGATTAGGTTACATAATCAGTATTTTCTTGGTCTTGAGCAAAACTTGTAAAAAAATTTGTAAAAATTTTTAAATTTTTTCAGAATTTCTTGTGAATTCAAAACGATTTTGAGGGATAGTTGTGATTTTAGAATTACAAGATAGGTGATGTTGGTGATTTATGACTCTTGGATTCAGTATCTGTTAGATTTCACAGTTAAGTTTGAATTGTTAATCCATGATTAGAAGTTGTAAACATTGATTGAGTCATAATTTCACATATCACATCTCGCTTATATATCAAGGTTTCAGTTCGATATTGAATGATTAACTTGGTAATCGCTAAGTATGAAAGGAACTAGCCTGAAAATTTTTGGCATTAGTTTATAAAGAAGAATTGAAAGAATTGGGCGAATGGTCTTCACCATAGGTTTGCTCCCTACAGGTGAAGGTTTGATTCCCCAAGGTTAACATTCAAAAATTAAGGGTGGCGAATAATCTTTACCATAGGTTTGCTCCCTAAAGGTGAGGATTTTATTCCCCTTCTTAACGTTACTTTTAATGGAAAAATCAGAAGCTGGAAGAAGAAAAAGAATGATCTATGAGGCACGTTTTAGTCAGGTTTTGGGTGTCCTGAATGCTTTTGTTGGGTACCAATGATATCATGAAATAATGAAATGAATCTTAATGTTGATAAGCCGAGATTACACTATACACCCATGGAACTCAATGTTTAGAATTTTTCTGATTGATAGATTAATACTTTGAACTTAACTATGAAGTTTACCATGCGTTCGAGTCCAGAAGATAGTAATGCTTAACATTCATGAATCGTAGAATTCTAAGATCTGGATTGTTTTTCAGAAATCAGTTGGGTTTACAGAAATTTTCCTATATGTCTCAACTTACTTTTCGCATACTTTGCTCGGGACTAGCAAGATGCTGGTTGGGGGTTGTGTTGAGGGTCAAATATTGCATATCAGACCCCAGTTATTACCTAGATTTATAAACATGATACTGTTTAACGGCCTGTTTTATTCATGTTTATGTTACAAGGTGGATTTATAAGCGTGGACTGAGAAAGATTCTAAATGCATGGAATTGATGCTTCAGAATCATCAAGGCAAAGGATAGACTCCAAGAGACCAAGATCGACGGATATACACACCATAGATCTGAGAAAATCGAGAAACTAAAGCTCAAGTGGCCTAAAAGACGTCTAGAATGCAAGATCGTGAAGTTCTCACCATCCGTTCAGCTCAAAAATTCAGATATGGCCTGAGGGCCATAAATTAACCGTACACGTCAAATTTTAGCCCCCGGAGCCCTGTGGAAGTGGCCTAATGGACAAATCAGCCCACAAATCATCAATCTGGGGCCCACATGATCTCTTGATATGCCTCATCTTCGGTCTCAACACCTTAAATTATATGAAGAACCAGATGGACGGAGAAGATTTTGTACATACATCATGATGGACCCCACGTGTGCATTGCATGTGCACAGTGTGCACGTGCACCAGCCGTACACCCATGCACTTAAAGTCGGTCAGCGGGCGCTGACCGACAAAAAACTCAAAAATTTTCAAACGCAACAGCGTTAACGCTTTTCGGCGTTGGGTTTGCTTAGTGGGCCCCACTCATCATGTAATTTGAAGATCCGAACCGTCCATTAGGTTTCCAAAGGCCGTCTTACCAAAGCCTAGATGATGGAATTTTAGGAGATAGTGTATATCATATTTCAACCATCAAAACGAAAGATGGACGGCAATGAGAAAACTCTTGTGGGCCACGCCTAAATCAATCCAAAACTAACCCTTCCCTAATGGTTTTTCGAGAGGATCATAATTGACGGAGTGAATTTCTCAAAATGATAGGGAATTGGGGCCCACCATCATCACAGCGCAAGAAGTACGAAAGATCTGTTCACACGTGACCGAAAGATCCAGACCGTTTTGCATTCGTGGCCAGGATCGGTCCGATGATCTGGACCGTTCAATAGACTCCAATGACCCAGCTAATGTCAACCTAGGAGAGAGAATTCGAAGAGAGCTACATGATCGATTTTTCATTGTTCAAACGCAATTCGGACGGCGGTCTAAAAAGCTCAGTAGGCCACACCAAATCTAGTAAAAAACCATCCGTTTTCAGCTAGTTTTTTTAGGCAAATACAATGAACAACATGGATTCTTCCGTTACCAACGATAATGGACTCCATCAGGAGTCTAGCGCGAGTGCGTTCGCACCCCTGGGCCAGGAAATCCGGCCGGTGTGGGCCCTTTTGTGTTTCGGATCACCATCGAATGGGTAATCCAGACGGTCCATCATATAGTTCATTCAAAAATGTCCCAAGGGATGTGAATCTTTTGGAAAGAAAGCAAGGACAGAAAGGAGGTGGGACACTGTTTCTTGGCTGCGAAAAGGCTACGCACAGACTCATGTTGCTGAGTAAGGAGTTACGCACAGGCTCTCCCAGCCCGCCTCACGCAGGTTATAAAAGAGAGAGGACGAGAGGAAATCAGGGATTTTGTGACGTGAAGTGGAGAAAGAGGCAGAGAGAGAGAGAGAGAGAGAGAGAGAGAGAGAGAGAGAGAGAGAGAGAGAGAGAGAGAGTAGAGTAATTTTTATTTATTCCTTTTTTATTGTTTCTTATTAATTTTTTCTTTTAAGATGTTAAGCTCCATCATGTTGAGCTAAACCTCTTAGATAGGGCTAAGAGGTGAAGCTTGTAGTGTGATGGGGAGACTTTTTGTTTGTGCCTTTTATTTAGACTGAACTGATGTTGATTTTAGTTTAATTAAGGGAATGTTTTTAGTTTTTAATGGTCTGTTGTGACTAAAATTACAATGGGTCTGCGATAGCTTTGAGCATGTTCCTTTCCTTTTTATATTTACGACGTCAGGAAGCCCTGTTGTTCACCATCGTCTCCTGGGCATGGTTGGATGTCGGTATCCTTCCTAACCTTCATACATTGATTGGTTGGTAATTAGTTTAATTCTATTGTTTACTTTGTCTCCTGGGCATGGTTTGGTGATGGAATCCATTCTAATTTATACACCTTTCATCTCTTGAAAACTAGATCAACGTAAGTTCAGTTTGATTTTCATGGTTACACTATTCAACTGGATGAAGATGGACTCTAAGTCCAGTTGAGTTTTTTATGCAGGCTTAAGATCTCCCTGATCTCTACAAGTGGATCCTCTGAATTCCTAGTTTCCTATTTCTAAATTCCTTAAGTTTTAATTTAATATTGCACCATTATTCCTTCAATTCTATCTGATTTAGATTACATCTTAGTCTTGTTCTAATTCTACGTAGTTTCAGATAACGTACAAGTATCAGTCCTTTGGGATTCGACATCGGTCTTACCGAGTTTATTACTACATCACAACCCTGCACTTGGGGAGTGAACAGACTTCACCTCAAATTTGCATTTTAAAACTCAAGGGATATATTTACCTGTAAAGTATTTCTGCAGAGGTAGCTTTCAAGCATAACAACTTTGGCAAGATGTGATGGTTGATATATGTGGCATACAAGTAACTCAAATTAATCTGTCAGCGCCAACTTAGATGCATCATAATCCAGAAATTACCTTGATTTGATTACCAAACTAGCTAATTGGTGGACAAGTATCAGATGGTTAAATTTGAAAAAAATAAAATAAAATCCAACTGTTCAACAAATAAGTTTAACCTGATCAAGGTTAAGATTGTTGAAAAAATCTGATTTTTAGATTATAACCTCTATCTACAGTGGAACCCACAATTTGAATGGCATAATGAGATAATGCACGTTGCGTTTACAAATCTCTATCTCTAAGTGCTTGTGCACCATGCATCAAACTGTCCTAATTGTGGGGTCGGATTTCGACTTCAAATTCAATCCAAAATGGCGAATTCAAAGGTTTTAAAGAGGGACGAAGACATTCTTCCCCTTCCAATCTTTGGCCAAGAAAAGGGTATTGCCAATCTATTCTTTCATCCTCATATACTCTCATTTTCTTTTCTTTTCCTCTCTTTTCATTCTTTTCTATAGTGTTTTTTCATTGCTTTTTAATTCAATAGCAAGCATGTAGCATACTATGTATATAGGATCTACATCGATAGCATTATGCAATGTAGTTTGATCTTGAATGGAATCTTCTTCCATAAATACTGCTCTGAGTTTTTTTTTTTTACTAAGTTTCATGGATAGCGAGTTGAGTGGAGTGATCAATCTCAAAGAAAGCCTTTTCTGTGCAAGAATGCAGGAAGGAAACAACCTGCTGATCCTGTATTGTGTTGTTTTGTTCCATATAAACAATGACAATATGGTTTGAGGCCGCTTCATATTGCTAACTGTTCAGAGGCATAGCAAGGGTGTCTCTTGAAAATTCCCCTTTGATCATTTGAGTTATGGTTGAGCTGATATAGTATCGCAGATAGTTACAAAATAATGCAGCATTTTCAGAACAAAACCTAGGAAATGTTCTTCAATAATCATAGTTACTCATGGCTTTAAACCTCACATTCTAAAAAATAAAAAGAATATTTTGAGTTGAGTATTCTGAAGTTGTTCATACTCTTGTACTATCTTACCTTACATGGAGAACTGATTTGGTTTTTATGTTGTGTAAGGTTGTTTGGAATGTTGTTCAAAAATCCACTATTGAAAATCCTAACTTCCAAGAATCTATGCTGCCAAATGACTGCTTGGAAAAAAACTGCTAAATGCAGCAATACGAGGTTGGTTTTCTTAATTATGTTATTTGTTTTGTAGGAGATTTGGATTGGAATGTTGTTCGGCACGGTTGTTCATACTCTTGTACTATCTTACCTTACATGGAGAACTGACTGGGACAATCAAGTAATTCAATTTCATTTATATTCTCTTTTCCTAATCAGGATTGCTAAATGCATTTCCAATATGAACAGAATTTTCATCTTTTTATATTTTCTTGGTTTATGAATGACCACCTTAGTGCCCATTTCACAAAAATAAAAATAAAATCACCCTCATCAGAAGGTAGGCAACCGTTGGATCTTCAAATCAATCGTGTCAGGAGCCCACCCACCATCTAACAGCTAACCATAACTGAAACCATAGCCTATGGGCAATTTTTTAAAAAGGTAACACTCCAATGATTATCATAATGCTTTTGAAATTTTGCCTTTCCTTTCCATTTCTTAGTTCCCGTACTATTGCCGCTATAGCAATTCTCCATGAATGATCTTAAGCCATCCAAATCAGTGCAATCATACAATTGCAGGAAGTATCTGGAAGTTCAAAAGAAGAAGCACATTGGACCCCTGACTCTCCTCTTTTATCTAGTAATACTTGGTGGCTTTATCCTGTGTCGATTTTCTTTTGGACTGTTGGAAGCTGGCATTCTGAATCAGGTCAAGATGATCTCTTAGTTTTTTCATATACCTTCTAATATTTGGTCATCTGTGACATTGATGCAACAGCTCATTCGAAGGATGATAATCATCTCCAGGAAATTAAGGATAGCATTCGTTCCTTGCAAGTACTGAAAGTATTGAACGGTGACAGACTATAGTAACAGGGAAGTTTTCGTAGATGCAACATGCTAGTGTCTTTATGTGTGCACATGCATGTATAAGTGCTTTTGTGGCGTGCATATGTAGCACTTATACTAAATTCATGTTTATCTTGGGGCCGTTTGGTTAGCCTGAAAGTTGTATTCAGATAGAACTTTTTGAACGCATTTGTCTAGCTACGCTTGTTCGCAGTCTCTTGTATGGATAAGCAAATCTTCAGTTTTTAAAGATGTTGGATAACGAGATGGAGGAGAGCAGGAGTGGCACCATTAAGACAGGTGATGTATACTATGACGTTCTTCCTGTTGGGGGCCTTGCACAAAACCTTAGGATCTAGCCCTCCAGAACAAACCAGAATTATGGATAATAAAGCAATGAAAACAATCAATGCATCAATCACACACCACACAAGAGATTTTACGTGAAAAACCCTCAAAGAGGTAAAAACCACGGGACCTCGTCCAGATCAACAATCCACTATGAAGTAGAGCGTTACAAACTTCTTCACTCACGCAGGAGTGGATAAACAATAAGAGAAATAGAGAAAATGGAGAGATCTAACCGATTACGAGGACATAGAAGCGCTGAGATATAGATTGCACAGTAGATAACCTCCACGAGCAGAACCTCCCTTCTATAAGCTTCCTCTCTCTCTTCCTCTCTTTCGCTCACCTTTTGATAGCCCTAAACCCTTTAGCGAAACCCTTGTAAAGCTTTAGGAAACCTTCTTATTATTCTTACCTAGAAAACCCTAGGCAACCCCTTTTATAGTTTAGGAAACTTCCCTTTCGCATCCCAGTTGCGAAAGGACTCAAATCCGCAGTTTCGCGCAAAATCGCGGAACAAACTGCATAACCTATGACTAGTCATGGAGAGTCCACGACCGGTTGAGAGCCACCTACGACTGGTCGAGCACCCCGGAATAAATTATCCCAAACTCGCTGGACTTTAAGTTGTACCACGACTCAAACCCATGACTGGTCGAACACCAGCCCACGACCGGTCGAGTAGGGCTCACGACCGGTCGAAGACGGGTCAAAAAAATCCATCAAATCTCTCCCTTTTTTACCCAGGAGGGATCCACCTTCTTCAAGCCAGTCAGGTTTCTACAAACCTCATACTTACCCTTGAGCAAAGCCTTGGTCATCATGTCTGACCCATTATCGTCCGTGTAAACCTTCTCAAGCTGTAACACCTTCTGTTCCAAAATATCCCTGTTCCAGTGATACCGAACCTCTATGTGCTTCGACTTGGAGTGCTGACTTGGATTCTTACTCAAGTGTATAGAACTCTGACTATCGCAATAGACCACGTGCTCCTCCTGCTTTAGGCTAAGTTCCTGTAGGAACCTTTTCATCCAAAGCATCTCTTTACATGCATCTGTGACTGCAATGTATTCGGCCTCTGTCGTTGACAACGCTACGACCTTCTGTAGCTTGCTCTGCTAAGAAACCGATCCCCCTGCAAACGTAAACATGAACTCCGATGTAGACTTCCTAGAGTCTATGTCACCTATCATATCTGCATCTGTGTAGCCCTCTAACACAGGTTTACCGTCACCATAGCATA
This sequence comes from Magnolia changhungtana, assembly GCA_030180095.1. Classification (NCBI taxonomy): domain Eukaryota; kingdom Viridiplantae; phylum Streptophyta; class Magnoliopsida; order Magnoliales; family Magnoliaceae; genus Magnolia; species Magnolia changhungtana. The sequence continues at coordinate 73,217 of JASAUF010000610.1, forward strand.
GGCTCAACCTGGATGAGCCTCTTAGATACTGCAGTATCCACTTAACTGCTGCCCAATGCTCTTTGCCAGGATTGGCAAGGTACCGGCTGACAACACCAACCACATATGCTATGTCTGGGTGTGTACACACCATAATATACATCAGACTTTCTACAGCTGACGCGTAGGGTATCTTCTGCATCTCTTCCACATCTGCCTTCGTCTTAGGACACTGTCTGTCGCTCAATCTGAAGTGACCATCTAGTGGAGTATTGACCGACTTCGCTGCATTCATATTGAACCGCTCTAGGACTTTCTCAATATACCGCTTTTGTGATAGCCAAAGCTTCCTGCTGCTTCTGTCACGGGTTATCTCCATTCGTAGGATCTGTCTAGCCGGGCCCAAGTCTTTCATTATAAAAGACTTGCCCAACTCCTGTTTCAGCCTGTCGATCTTCTTGATGTCTTTTCCCATGATGAGCATGTCATTAACGTACAATAACAGAACTAAGAAATCACCATCTGAGAACTTGCGAGTGAACACACAGTGGTCTGACTCCGTTCTGTCATACCCATGTTTCAACATAAACTAGTCAAACTTTTTGTACCATTGCCGTGGAGCTTGTTTCAGCCTATACAAGCTCTTCCTCAGCCTACACACCATATGTTCTTTGCCCTTGACTTCGAACCTCTCTGGTTGGTGCATGTAGATCTCTTCTTCCAGGTCACCATAGAGAAAGACAGTTTTAACATCTAACTGCTCTATCTCCAGATCCATACTAGCCGCCAACCCAAGCAACACCCATATGGATGTCATTTCACCACTGGTGAGAATATCTCCTCGAAGTCTATGCATTTCCTCTTAACAAACCCTTTCACCACAAGTCTGACCTTAAACCTCATTTGTGAATTCTTCTGCTCAATCTTCTTTCTGAACACCCACTTGTTGCTCAGTGCCTTCTTTCCCTTAGGCAATTTCACCATATCATAGGTGTGGTTCTTATGCAAGGATTCCATCTCCTCTTGCATAGCTTTCAACCACTCCCCCTTATGCTCGTCGGCAAGGGCCTCAGAATAATCTTCTGGCTCTCCGCCATCAGTGAGCATAATGTACTCATGTGGCGAGTACCTCTTGGACGGCTGTCTGTCCCTAGATGACCTCCTTACCTGTGGCTCGACAGGTGAATCAAGTGGGGGCTGCTCCCTTGGTCCATCTTCTGAAGGAACTCTCTCGTCCTCTGCACCTTGTTGTACTCCCCCGTCATCAGGCACCACAGGAGGAGTAACTGGATCCATGTCCTCTAGCTCCCTTGAACTAGGCTGGTTCTTCTCTGGCTTACCAATGTCTTCTATACACTGATCTTCAAAGAAAACCACATCTCTGCTCTTGACGAGCTTCCTCTCGGTCGGATCCCACAATCTGTAACCGAATTTTTCATCATTGTACCCTGAGAACACATACTGCCTGATCTTCATATCGAGCTTAAACCTCTTATCCTTTGATACATGAACGGATGCCCTATATGCAAACACCCTGAGATGACTGTATGATGGATCATGTCTAGTCGGCCTTTTCAGGTACTTCTCCATTCAACGGGGCTGGTGGAGACCTGTTTATCAAATACATTGTCGTGTGCATTGCTTCTCCCTATAACGTCTTGGGCAATTTTGCATGGGATAACATGCATCTGATTCTCTCAACAATGGTGCGATTCATTCGCTCAGCTACACCATTATGCTGAGGGGTCTTGGGAACCGTCTGTTCATGCTGTATACCCACGGACTTACAGTACTCATGAAAGTCGCCAATGTATTCACCACAATTGTCAATGCGGATGCACTTCAATGATCTACTTGTCTCTCTCTCGACCATAGCATGAAATAATTTAAACACACCAAAGACCTCATCCTTGGATTTTAAAGCATAAACCCAAACCCTCCTAGATGCATCATCTATAAAAGTAACAAAATACAATGCCCTACCCAAGGTTTTTGTCCTCATAGGACCACAAACATCAGAATAAGCCAAATCTAATGCATACGCTTTATTAACATGAGAAGCAGTTTTAACAAATGAGACTCTATGGTGTTTCCCTGATAAACAATCAAGACAAGTTTTGAGAGGTATACCTATCACATCTGGAATGAGCTGCTTCCTTGCTAGTAGCTGAAGCCTTTTTTCACTCATGTGGCCTAGATGCTTGTGCCACATGTCAATAACTGAATCTTCCGCTGCGTTCAACCCACCCTTGCACATACTAACACTTGCCTTGTAAAGGGTGCAACACTTCTTTCCTCTGGCCACGATCAACGAACCCTTGATGAGCTTCCATCGTCCACCAACAAACCGGCTTTCATAGCCATCATCATCAAACCTTCCCGTCGACATTAAGTTGGGGCGAAGTTCTGGGATATGTCTCACATCCCTGAGAACCAATGTGCAGCCCACATCGGTCTTCACACAAATATTACCAACTCCCATGATTTTTGATACGCCAGAATTTCTCATCTTCACAGTCCCATAGTCACCTGACTTGTAGCTTATGAAGGAGTCCCTGTGTGAAGTCGCATGAAAAGAAGCTCCCGAGTCTTTCACCTAGTCGGTGTCCTGACTCGTAGCCGTGAGACATACATCATGATCTACTGAAAGAATAACTACCATGTCGCCATCTGAAGCGACTGGGGTGAAATCTGATTCATCTTCCTTCCCTTTTCCTTTCTTGTCGTTTTTCTTACCACGACATTCATGCTCGTAGTGGCCCTTCTTGCCACAATTCCAACAATCAACATCTTTCATGTTACTCGACTTGCCTCTTGATTTATCTCGAGCCTTCCCGCCCTTCCTGTTCTTTCCTCTCCCCCGTTCCTGTGTCACAAGAGCCTCTTGCTGAGTAGACCCCTGAGACTTCCTCCTTGTCTCCTCATTGAAGAGATAGCTTGGTTACTGTTACATGGATATCTTTCATGCAGTGCGGAGTTACTTAGAGACACCTACCAATGTCTTCCAAGCGCCAGGCAATGAACTAAGCAATAGTAAAACTGCAGTTCATCATTGGGACCATCTTCATAGAGGTGAGTTGATTCACTATATTCGACCTCGGTCATGTGCTCGGCCACAGAACCACCATCCTTGAATTTGAGATTCACAAGTCGCCTTATCAGGAAAATTTTATTACCAGCTGTCTTCCTCTCATACAACCCTTGTAATTTCAGCCATAGGCTAGCGGCTGAGGTTTCCGTAGACACATGGTGGAACACAGAATCATCCAACCATTGTCTAATAAACCTCACCACCTTTCGGTTCATCTTCTTTCAATCATCATCAGTCATATCTTTGGTTTTTGCTGATGTGCCTAAAATTGGAGAATATAGGTCCTTGCAATAAAACAAGTCCTCCATCTTAGCCTTCCATATGGTCCAGTTAGAACTATTGAGGCTAATCATCCTTGATGAGCCACCTTCCATAATTCAAAACCGATCATACACGTTCAATGAACTTAGCTCTGATACCACTTTGTTGGGGGTCTTGCACAAAACCTTAGGATCTAGCCCTCTAGAACAAACTAGAATTATGGATAATAAAGCAATGAAAACAATCAATGCATCAATCACACACCACACAAGAGATTTTACGTGAAAAACCCTCAAAGAGGTAAAAACCACGGGACCTCGTCCAGATCAACAATCCACTATGAAGTAGAACATTACAAACTTCTTCACTCACGCAGGAGTGGATAAACAATAAGAGAAATAGAGAAAATGGAGAGATCTAACCGATTACGAGGACATAGAAGCGCTGAGATATAGATTGCACAGTAGATAACCTCCACGAGAAGAACCTCCCTTCTATAAGCTTCCTCTCTCTCTTCCTCTCTTTCTCTCACCTTTTGATAACCCTAAACCCTTTAGTGAAACCCTTGTAAAGCTTTAGGAAACTCTCTTGTTATTCTTACCTAGAAAACCCTAGGTAACCCCTTTTATAGTTTAGGAAACTTCCCTTTCGCATCCCAGTTGCGAAAGGACTTAAATCCGCAGTTTCGCGCAAAATTGCGGAATAAACTGCGTAACCTACGACTAGTTGTGGAGAGTCCACCACCGGTCAAGAGCCACCTACGACCGGTCGAGGACCTCCTACGACCGGTCGAGAGCCACCTACGACCGGTCGAGGACCTCCTACGACCGGTCGAGAGCCACCTACGACCGGTCGAGGACCTCCTACGACCGGTCGAGCACCCCAGAATAAATTATCCCAAACTCGCTGGACTTTGAGTCGTACCATGACTCGAACCCACGACTGGTCGAACACCAGCCCACGACCAGTCGAGCAGGGCTCACGACCGGTCGAAGACGGGTCAAAAAAACCCATCACTTCCCTCCTTTGTACACTACTTGTACACTAACACCATTTTGTTGTTAGTGAGTCCATACATATTTATGTTGAAAGCACTAAAGAATGAGAGTACCAAGCTTCTTTAAGCTACCTCAATAGTATGTAGAAAACGGGGACATAAAACATGCATATGAAAAAGATTTTGGTCAGTTGGGGTTCTCCCCAAGTTGATGAAAGAAAGAAAATTGATGGATTCTTGCTTCTTCCAAGCTGCATTTGCAGTTCTACAGACAATTCTTGGCCTTAGCACCATGATCTGATGAACATTTGCATTGCATGGAGTCTGAAATACTTATCCATTTATGTCGTCAAAGCTGTACTTTTTTCTTTTAAGTTGTTTCTTTATTTCTTAGCATATACTTTGAAGGACAAAAATCCTTCATATCGGTGACCTTGCTTTGATTTTGTATTATGATTCAATAACCGTCACTTGAATGGGTTGCTTTCGAAATTTAACACTTGATGTAAAAGTGCATTTGGATTTCATAGTTCCCATGGTTGTCATAATTCATTGTAGAACATACTGACATAGGATGGTCTTGGTGGTGTGGGCTGTTTTTCGCCTATTTTGCATCTTCTATTTCTCTTGATTTGGTTACGTTATGTCACTCTTTTCTAATCTTGCTGGCTAGAAGATAGTCTCTTCTTTGTTTGGTTGAGCTATCAGTGCTAGCAACAAAGAGGTTCATTTTTTTTTACTGGATTTCATGATTTTGTTCATCATCCACATGATTTGGTGATTATGTTGTTGTGGTACAATGCAGTTAATAGAGAAGGTGAAACTCTCATGGCATAAAGCATCAGCAAGTCTATTTTTACACAAACAAGCATATGGTTTTAGTGGAGGTTAAATACATTGAACCCGGTTTCCTAAACCTAAACATTAACGTATTCTCAATTCCCTAAACCTATAACCTAAACATATAACCTAAAACCTAAACCTAAATCTAAAACCTAAATGTATTCTCAAATCCCTAAACCTAAACCTACACCTAATCGTAATCTCAACTCCCTAACCTAAACCTAAACTTGAAAACCCAAACCTAAACCCGATCCCGAACCTGAACCTGATTGATATAATAATGTAGCCCAATCACATGGCAACAAACAAGAAAATCTTGCTTTGTTGGCAAGCATACTCGAACTCAAGCATCACAATGCATCAATTTCCATATCCACTATCTCTTATAGTATAGATTATTTGAGATTTTGGATTTACCTCATTTTTAGAGTCATATCCTAACACAATATGATAATATTAATAGACAATGTGGATTTGTCACCAACATTATTCCAAGACCCATATAATTTCTCCTTATAGGAAGTTTGAATCCATCAAAAGAGATAAGGATCACCTCTCATATGTTCTCTCTCTTTTCATTTGTTTTTTTTCCATAGGATTATATATATATATATATATATATATATATATATATATATATATATATATATATATATATATATATAAACTAGATTAGGCTCAACCTAGACTCAACTTAATTGAACCCAACCAATTTTAACTAGATCTAAGGTGATGAACTCGTCTAGCCTCAATTTCCAGTTTAGCCTGCTCAATTTCCAGTTTGGCCCACTCAATTTCGATTTTGGCCCACTCAATTTCCAGTTTGGCCCGCTCAATTTCCAGTTTGTCCCGCTCAATTTTTCTTCTTTCCTCTCCTTGCTCCTTCATTCTAGCCACCGAATCTGATTCTTTGATTACTTTTCCCCCTCTGTGACTGTCCACCTTCCAGCAAAACCCTCCCTTTTCTTCATTTTGTATTTCCCCTTTATCCGGTCGAGAATACAGACCCCACGCACGTCATTTTTAACTTTTGTGAACCCAAGAAAGGATGAAAATGGTCCCCCCATCTAAGAAGCTTCGAATGGCAGGTATATTCAAATCCCTCACTTTTTGTGGACCCCACTATATTATACTATATATGCGCATGGTCATTTCCATGCATTTCATGGTCATTCCCGATAATTCTTTGTTGATTCACGGTCATTTCCACGTATTTCATTCACTTCATGGTCAATTTCAATCAGTTCTAGTCAACTCAATTCATTTCACGGTCAATTTCCTTCACTTCACGATGAATGCATTTCACGATCAATTCCCTTCACTTTATGGTCAATTTCATGCATTTCACGACCAATTCTCTTCACTTCACGGTCAATTTCATGCATTTCATGGTCAATTTTGGCGATTCCCCTTCACTTTATGGTCAATTCCTTTCACTTTATGGTCAATTCCATGCATTTCACGGCCAATTATGGTGATTCCCCTTCACTTCACGGTCATTTCTATGCATTTCACTGTCAATTCCCTTCACTTCACAGTCAATTCCGGCGATTTCGTTTCATTTCACAGTCATTTCCATGCATTTTACTGTCAATTCCATTCACTTCACGGTCAATTTCGGCGATTTCGTTTCATTTCATGGTCATTTCCATGCATTTCATATAAATATGTGTTAGAGAAAAATGTAGGTAGAATAAAATTCTTTATATTCTTATATATACATATTTATATAAATGTGCAAGAGAAAAATGTAGGTAGAATAAAATTCTCCATGTTAAAAAAAAAAAAAAAAAAAAAAAAGTTGCATAGGGATACGCTTATAGCTACGGTTATAATCCGTAGCCATAGATCAGGGGTGGAATTTCGGAATCCGCGATTGATCGCCGATCAGGACAGCAACTTGCGGTGGAATCGCGGGAGCCGCGATTGATCGCCAAATTACGATTATCTATAACTACAGATTATAACCGTAGCTATAGCCTTAGCCACACTCCACAGCAGCAGTAGCGCAACTGTCTCTTTTTTTCCTTTTGTTGTGTTGCTTTTGTGGGTCTCATCATGAGGTCTGTGTTATATGCAAACCATCCATCTATTTGTCGAACTCATATTAAGGCTTGAGACGAAAAATAAGATAGATCTAACTATCAAGTGGACCACACTTTAAAAGGCAGTGGGGAATTGAACGTCTACCATTGAAACCTTTTTAGGGGTTACAGAAGGTTTGGATCATTATGAAATTTGTTTTTCCTCTTCATCTAGCCTTTGTGACCTTATGAATAGATTGGATGGAAAATAAATGTTATGGTGGGCCCTACAAAATTTTTAACGGTGAAAATCAATTTCCCCGCTGTTCTTTGTGGTGTGGTCCAATTGATCTTTGGATATGATTTTTTTTTTTTTTTTGGATAATGCTCCGAAATGATCTCGAAATATGGATGAACGTTGTGGATATAATAAATACGTAGCTGCGGGGCCATGTAACTTTGATCTCTTCTAAGCCGTTCGTACAACTCTTAGTTGGAGGAGCGTCAACGCTCGTCTTCGCAGTGAAAAGGGGAACGGATTGGCTACTCCCCTTGACACCATCCCCGTGGCTGATGGTCGGTGCTCTGTGGGCCCCACCATGATGTATGTGTTTCATCTTTTCCGTTCATCCATTTTTACAGATGATTTTATGGCTTGATCCCAAAAAATGAGAGGTATATAAATCTCAGGTGGACCACACCACGTGAAAACAATAGTGATTGGACATCCATCATTAAAATCCTCCTAAGGCCCACTGTACCATTTATTTGACATCCTATAGGTTGATTAGGTCATACAGCCCCAGATGAAGGGAAAAAAAAAATCAGCTTGATCCAAAACTTTTATGGCCCCAAAATGTTTTTTAATGGTCGACGCTCATTCAACATTTTCCTGTAATGTGGTCCACTTAAGATTGGGATATAACTCATTTTTGTTCTCATATCTTAAAATGATATTTTTAAATAGATGGACGGCATGGATGAAACACATACATCATGGTGGGGCCCACGGAGCACCAACCACCAGCCATTGGCTGATGTCAGGGGAGTAACCAATCCGTTTCCGTGGAAAGGAGGGGTAGTTTCGTCCTCAAAGTCGCTGTCCGCACGTGCTAGTCCAAGTTGCTAACTGAAGTTCGTAATCCCTCATAAAAACCGCTGGATAAAAGGTTTTGTCTACAGTGGTCATTTTCTCGTTTCTCAAATATGTGTGTACGGATATGGGTGTGTACAAACTCTTTAAAACCTAAAAGGGTCACGATACGGTACTCCTCTACTGCACAAGAAAACGTAGTCCGCTGTCTGTGGAACGTTGGTTTTTGCAAGATGAACCTCATCAAGATACCTCCACAATGGATAGGCTATAGACCGACTTCTTTTATGCAAAGATGATTTAACTATTCTCAAAATAAACTTGAATAAAAAACCGTTGATCACATAAATATTTCATTTTACAAAAGATCAAAAGTCCATAATCTTATTTTGAATCTTTAATTTTTTTAATACACTACCAAGTGTAGGATCTACATATTTAACGGTTCAGATCATGTATAATCATAAATAAATTAACAAAATATTAATTAAAAAAATATATATAGTTTGCGGAGTACCATGCGAAGGCCTCCCAACCTAAAACCCTAACCAGAGTTTTTAACCAGCCAAACCCTTGAGTTACCAAAACAACCCTAACATGAGTTTTCAAAGCGTTTTACGCCCCATCCAGAGAGAGGAGGGGGCTTTTTCAATAGGTGGGCCATAAAGTGGGCCCATGTTTTCAAAATGCTAGTAATGTGGCCCACATAAAAGGCACATAAAGGTCAAAATTTGAGGTACTTGCACTAATGTATGGTATGCAGGACAGTGAATGGAAGATCCAGACCGTTGATCTGATGGGCACACACTGGATAACCCAATATTTTCCAGATTGAAAAATCTTGACCTTTGGACCAGCTGCCCACGAATTGATGATTAACACAAAACAAAAGGCAGCAATCCTCATTTAATTGATGAAGGCCAAAGATCAAATGGTCAAGATCTTCCAATGAAACAGATCTTTGGACATTCTCCCATCAGATCAACTGTTTGATCACCACCAAATCAAGAGATCTTATCATTTTTTACCCAAGAAATGGAAAGAAACAAGAACAGCAATCTTAAATCATCAGAAACTGAAAAATCGATCCTTATTTTTAAAAAGAAAAAGAAAAGAAGAACATGAAAAAGAAATTCATTACAACAATATCAAGAAAACTAGATCTTCAGATCGCTGTCTTCGGATCGACAACAATATCAAAGAAACTAAAAAACAACAAAAGTCTAACATGTGATTGAAACCAAAAAAGATAACAAATCGATCCAAGAAATTGAATCCAAGATCTTTAAATGATGCTATCACTATAAAATGGATCAAAATACAAATTCAGGAGCCCTCAATGATAATTGCTTTGGCCTTATATGGTTTTAAGTAAGCCATGAAGGCTATGTGACGTGTTATGTGGGCCCACTATGATGTATTTGTTTCATCCACACCATCTATCCATTATTCTAGATCATTTTAAGTTATCTGCCCAAAAATAAGGTACATCAAAATTTCGGGTGGACTACATCACTGGAAACAATGTTGATTGAACACCCACCATTAAAAACTTTTGGTGGGCCACCAATGTTTTCGATCAAACTGGTATTTGTTTTGTTCCCTTCATCCATGTCTTTATGACCTAATCAACAGCTTGGATGTGAAACAAACATTACAGTGGGCCCTAGTAGTTTTTTAATGGTGGACTTTCAATCATTATTGTTTTCAGTAGTATGGTCCACCTGAGATTTAGATATCCCTCATTTTTGGAATCAAGCCCTAAAACGATCCAAAAGAATGGATGGACGGCATGGATAAAACAAATACAATATGGTGGGTCTCATAGATCATTTGCATTATCCATGCCACCTCACCAAGCTGCGTCCATCAACGCAGAAGCTAAAAAAAAAAGAAAAAGGAAAGAAAGGAAAACGCAATAGAAAGAGAGAAAATGGGTTTCCTACCTTGCGGAAGCTCGATGGGAGAGGGAGAAGGAGACTTGAGAGAGGGAAACGGATGCTGAGAGAGGGAAATGCAGGTGCGATTCTTCCCAACAATGTTCATTTCAAAATTTTCAACCGTTACCTGTATGTTTGATACAGGTAACTTGAAAAATGACTCAAGCGCTTGTAAGATTTTTGCCTCTTTCTCCTGTAAAAAAATCACAGGTTGAGAGAAAGTTACCTGTGACTTTCCTCCCCCAAACACCAACTGTAACAAAGTCATTTATAACTTTGTTACATTTTAGAAAAGTTACAGGCATCCAAACAAGCCCTAGGGTTCTGCTGTAGGTTTTAGGGCAAATGTACAACAACTTCATTGGATTTTAAGGTGTTTTAAGAATAGGGTTTTTCCTTTGGGTTTTGGATTCTGAAAGCAGGATCTGGTTTTGTAAGTAGTGTTTGTGATGTGGTTTTTAGGGATTTGAAAGAAGAGCTCTGATGTTGTTTTATAGGGTCGTCTGGCAGCATGAATTCTGAGTGATTTGTGAGGGTTTCAGTTTTTGGGTCGTTTGGTAGCGCGGATTTTGATTTCTCCAAAATCCCTCAAAAGAGCCTTTTTTGCATTACTACCTTATTTTCAAATCCTCTTGATTCATCGAGTTTCAAAATCCTCTGGATTCCACAGGATTTTAAAAGTTGGGTTTCTACTCTGCTCTTTCATGGCTTTAGGGGTTCTGAAAGCAGGTTTGCTGCTGTGGATTGTAGTGCTTATTTGGTTTTCCTCCGGAAGCTTGTAGAAGTTTTGAATTTGGAGTTTCCTTGTTTGTTTTACCCTATTTTCAATACTATGGCTTGCTCTGTACTTATCATTTATACCATTTTTTTTCTTTAAACTATAGCTGAAGTATTGTTTCATTTCTTCCCATATTTTCAAGTTTGATGGCTTTGAAAGGCAGAGGTTTTGCCAGGAGTATTCTCCTATTCTATTTCAGCCTATGGAGTTTTAAGGAGGCTAGGGGTTTTGTGGATGCGCCTTTCTCCATTTTGGTTGCGATCTTTACAGTGGTGTGTTTTATTGAATGAAATAATTGCCCTTTGTTTCGGTGTCGTTGAAGATGTTTTTTCCATGATTTTAATATTATTACTATCTCTGTACTATCATTTGTTGTTTTAGTATCTTAAGTTATTCTTTTGAAGTTATTTGTGATTCTATCTTGCTTAACCTTTATTGATGGTAAGATTTTGAGAATATGAGGCCCATTTTCTACATACCATTTGAAGGAAATGATAAATCTTGTGAATGTTTTGAAGTTCGCAAAGGTCCTCTTGTCTTGAAAGCATTCAGTATTTTGTCGTCGCAACTATTCTCATACATTTTCTATGCGGGAAAGGTTTTCCTTGGTTTCTGATATATTCCTTGTTTTGGTACTAGATTTTGAAGCAAAAATGGTAGTATGTTGTTTTTTAGTTATAAATTTACAATGCAAACCAGGTGCTGAAACTTTGTGCTGGACTGTTCATGATTTTTAGTTTTTACAAGTGGTCATTGCACCCACATTGGATGGTGTTCACGCAAAAAGAAAAGGTCCCAGATGGAAAAATCCTAAACCCTAAATAAATAGCCAAGAAATAGACGGTTGCTAAAGAAAACATGTTGATGGTTGCCATCCAACCAAGAAAATGCCATATAATCTATAGCTAATGGCCCATCTGGGTAGTGATGTTCAGTGTTTGGGTTAAGACTAATCCAGATTTTTGTGGGCCCTGCACCGTCCATCTCAGAATCTTTCATTCTTTTGAATTACAATTAAGATTAGGAAAGTGCTGCTAAGTGTAGCGAATCTGATTTGGATGGTTTGGGGCTCACCAATACCCTTACCCACCTGGGCTGCCACTTGAGTCACTACAAGAAACACTACTTTTAGCGACGAAACTTTTCGTCGCTAAAAGTCATATTTTAGCGCCGAAGCTTTTCGTCGCTAAAAGACCGATGTACAAGGCTTTTTCTCATTGAAAAAAAAGCTAAATGCACGCTTTTTAGTGACGAAAATTTTCGTCGCTAAAAAAATTTTCCAAGACATTTAGCAGCGAAAATTTTCACTGCCTAAAAAATTTTCAAGACTTTTAGCAGCGAAACTTTTCGCCGCCAAAAAAACTTCCAAGACTTTTAGCAAAATAAAATTTTTACGTAAAAAAAATATCCAAAACTTTTAGCAATAAAAGTTTCATTAAAAAAAAATTTACAAGACTTTAGCAGCGAAAATTTTCGCTGTAAAAAATATTTTCCAAGAGATCCAGAAAAATATCTAAGACTTTTAGTAGCGAAAATGTTCGCCGCGAAAAAATTTTCCAAGACTTTTAGTGCGAAAATTTTATTCTGAAAAAAATTACAAGACTTTTAGCAAATGAAAAGTTTACCGCAAAAAACTTCAAAACTTTTTAGTAGAAAATTTTCGCCGCCAAAAAATATCCAAAACTTTAGCAGCGAAAAGTTTTGCTGCAAAAAAAATTTTCCAAGATTTTAGCAGCGAAAAGTTTTGTTGCCAAAAAAATTTTCGAGACTTTTAGCAGCGAAAATTTTCGCCGCCAAAAAAATTTCCAAGATTTTTTAGCAGCGAAAATATTCGCTGCTATAAAAATTCGTTCCACTTTTAGCAACAAAAATTTTCGTTGCTAAAAGTCTCTTTTTTAAAAAAATATACAGCTCAAAATTCCGCACAAAATTCCTGATATACACCTGTTAACAATATATTTCATCATATTCATCCTGATATACACCTGTTATATAATATATTTCATTATATTCACATTCACATCCAGCTAAACCCAAACTAGTAAATCCATCCAAGCCTCGGTTACAAATTGAGGCTAAAAATGTTTAATTTTTTTAAATATTTATTTAAACTACTAATCCATTCATTCAATCCACTCATGAAACAATCAATCATGAAAGCCATAATACCAACAAAATAGTTAACAACTCAATCAAACAATCAATCTCACTTGTTTACTATTTAAAGTTTTCGAAACAAAGTCAATCAAACTATTACACAACATTAGGTTCCACAAATAATACAAAGTCACAACGCAAGATTTGGGTATGACTTTTGCTTGGCTGATGAACAACTACAGCTTGTTCGGTAGTCTGAAAGCATCTGCAAAGAAGAAGAACTCGCCATTAGCAATAATTTATAGTGGAGTCCATATCGATAGTTCAGATTGCTTCACTAGCATGTCCCTGGCTCCTAATTTTACTTTAAACAGCTCTAGAGGTTTCTTTCTCAGCATTTAAATGTCAAAAAAACATAGTTATCATATGAAGTCTAAAATAGACTTGTTTGACACATGTATAAGCATATGGATATCCAAGCAAAAACATATGAGAGCAAAAGAGAGAAACCTTCGGTGATCTTGAATTAAAAGGGTAGCAGAGAGCCGATGTAGGATAGACTTACTCCACACACAATCTCCATCGTCTCTTCAATTTCTTTTTTATGAGCTGAAATGAGAGCCTCTTCTTCCTACACAAGTGAAGAACACAGTCCCAAACTCAAAAAAAAAAAAAAAAAAAACCATTGCATACAGAAGTAGGTGCTTTGTACATAATTCCTCAATATGTGCCATGCAGAAAATTTTCCCGAAAAAAATGACCAAGATTTAAATGCAAAACACCATGGGAGAAAAAACAAATGCAATAGGAATCTTTGTACAAAGGTATCTTAGAACAGATGTTTCAAAACTTATCTCCAAATCAAGCAACTCAAAGAATGCTAAAAACAAAACTCATGTCATACAAATACACCATGTCATTCATGGAGCGTGTGATACATTGCTCCAAGTAACTCAACTTATCTCTGATTCTGAAATCCGTATTTCTTAAATCTGACAGAGCAAGACCAACAGCAATTTTCTTGGGTGTAAACAAATGCAATTGCTTGGAGAGACCTTCTAGAAATCCTTCACTCATCACTTTACTTCTCAGTGCTTCATAGAAAACTGTGATGAAATTTGGCCTACCCAAAAATTTCCGTCGCTAAAAGTCTCTTTTTTTTTATATATATACAGCTCAAAATTCCTGATATACACCTGTTAACAATATATTTCATCATATTCATCCTAATATACACCTGTTATACAATATATTTCATCATATTCACATTCACATCCATCTAAACCCAAACCCAAACCCAAAAATAAACTACATTCATCCGAACACAAACAATCTTATCCACATCACATTCATTCACGCATAAATACATATAAGCTTAACATCATAAACAAAAATACCATAAACTTAAATCTAAAACCTAAACCTTAACCTTAACCTATAACCTATATAACCTATAAGTTTAGGTTTAGGAAATGGGGTTCGGATTCGGGATCAGGTTTAGGTGTGGTTAGGGAGTTGAGATTAGGATTAGGTGTGGGTTTAAGGATTTTAGAATACGTTAAGGTTTACGTTTAGGAAATCGGGCTCGGGTTATAGGTTTAGGTTTAGGTTAGGTTATAGGTTAAGGTTTAGGAAACTGAGTTTAGGTTATAAGTTAAGGTTATAGGTTAAGGTTTAGGTTATAGGTTAAGTTTTAAGTTTAGGTTAAGGTTATATAGGTTTAGGTTTAGGTTATAGGTTTGAGATTTGAGAATAGGTTTAGGTTAAGGTTATAAGTTTAGGTTTAGAAATCGAGTTCGGGTTAGGGATTGGGTTTAGGTTTGGGTTTTCAAGTTAAGGTTTAGGTTTAGGTTAGGGAGTTGAGATTAAGATTAGGTGTAGGTTTAGGTTTAGGGATTTGAGAATACGTTAAGGTTTAGGTTATAGGTTAAGGTTTAGGTTATAGGTTAAGTTTTAGGTTAAGGTTAAGGTTATAGGTTTAGGTTTAGTTTATAGGTTTTGAGATTTGAGAATAGGTTTAGGTTAAGGTTATAAGTTTAGGTTTAGAAAGTGGGTTTAGGTTTGGGTTTTCAAGTTTAGGTTTAGGTTTGTTAGTTAGGAGCCGAGATTAGGATTAAGTGTATGTTTAGGTTTAGAGATTTGAGAATACGTTAAGGTTTAGGTTTAGGAAATCGGGTTCGGATTATAGGTTTAGGTTTAGGTTAGGTTATAGGTTAAGGTTTAGGAAATTGAGTTTAGGTTATAGCTTTAGGTTATAAGTTAAGGTTATAGGTTAAGGTTTTGTTAAGGTTATAGGTTTAGGTTTAGGTTATAGGTTTTGGGATTTGATAATAGGTTTAGGTTAAGGTTATAAGTTTAGGTTTAGGAAATCGGGTTCGGGTTCGAATCGGGTTTGGGTTTGGGTTTTAGGTTAGGGAGTTGAGATTAGGTTTAGGTGTAGATTTAGGTTTAGGAATTTGAGAATACGTTAAGGTTTAGGTTTAGGAAATCGGGTTCGGGTTATAGGTTAAGGTTTAGGTTAGGTTATAGGTTAAGGTTTATGAAATTGAGTTTAGGCTATAGGTTTAGGTATAGGTTAAGGTTTAGGTTTAGGTTTAGGCTAAACCTAAAACCTAAACCTTAACCTAAACTTCAAAATCCAATCCCGAACCCGATTTCCTAAACCTAAACCTTAACATATTCTCAAATCCCTAAACCTAAACCTACAACAAATCCCAATCTCAACTCTCTAACCTAAACCTAAACCTAAACATGAAAACCCAAGCCTAAACCCGATCCCGAACCCAAACTCGATTTCCTAAACCTAAACCTTAACCTATTCTCAATTCCCGAAGATATAACCTATAACCTAAACCTAAACCTAACCTAAACCTATAACCTTAACATAAACCCAAAACCTAAACCTTAACCTAAACCAAAACCTATAACCTTAACCTAAACCAAAACTCAGTAACCTAAACCTTAACCTAAACTTATAACCTTAACCTAAACCTAAAACCAAAACCTAAACCTATAACCCAAACCTATAAACTAAAACCTAAACATATACCTATAACCTAAACCAAAACCTATAACCTTAACCTAAACAAAACCTATAACCTAAACCTTAACCTATAACCTAAAACCAAAACCTAAACCTATAAGCTAAAACCTAAACCTAAACCTAAACCTTAACCTTTTCTCAATCCTTAAACCTAAACCCACAAGAAAATCTTATTCTCAACTCTAACCTAAATCTAAACCGAACTTGAAAACCCAAACCTAAACCCGATCTCGAATCCGAACCCAGCTTCCTAAACCTAAACCTTAACCTATTCTCAATTCCCAAAGCTATAACCTATAACTTAAACCTAAACCGAACCCGAACCCAAACCCAAACCTATAACCTTAACCTATAACCTAAACCTATAACCTTAACCTATAACCTAAACCTATAACCTTAACCTAAACCTAAAACTAAAACAAATATTTATAAGCTAAAACCTAAACCTATAAACTAAAACCTAAACCTAAACCTATAACCTAAACCAAAACCTATAACCTTAACCTAAACCAAAACCTATAACCTAAACTTATAATCTTAAACTAAACACGAAACCAAAACCTATAACCTTAACCTAAACCAAAACCTATAACCTAAACCTAAACCTTTAACCTAAACTTATAACTTTAACCTAAACCTAAAACCAAAACCTAAACCTATAACCTAAACCTATAAACTAAAACCTAAACCTAAACCTAAACCTAAACCTTAACCTATTCTCAAATCCCTAAACCTAAACCTACACCTAATCCCAATCTCAACTCCCTAACCTAAACCTAAACCTAACCTTGAAAACCCAAGCCTAAACCCGATCCCGAACTTGAACCCGATTTCCTAAACCTAAACCTAAACCTTAACCTATTCTCAAATCCCTAAACCTAAACCTACGCCAAATCCCAATCTCAACTCCCTAACCTAAACCTAAACCTAAAAATGAAAACCCAAGCCTAAACCCGATCCAGAACCCGATTTCCTAAACTTAAACCTTAACCTATTCTCAAATCCCTAAACCCAAACCTACACCAAATCCTAATCTCAACTCTCTAACCTAAATCTAAACTTGAACTTGAAAACCCAAACCTAAACTCGATCCCGAACCCGAACCCGAACGTAGTTTCCTAAACCTAAACCTTAACTTATTCTCAATTCCAAAGCTATAACCTATAACCTAAACCTAAACCGAACCTAACCTAAACATATAACCAAAACCTAAACTTATAAGCTAAAACCTAAACCTAAGCCTAAAACCTAAATGTATTCTCAAATCCCTAAACCTAAACCTAATCCCAATCCCAATCTCACGTCCCCAACCTAAACTTCTAAACTCGATCCCGAACCCGAACCCGATTTCTAAACATAAACCTTAACCTATTCTCAAATCCCTAAACTTAAACCTACACCAAATCCCAATCTCAACTCCCTAACTTAAACCTAAACCTAAACATGAAAACCCAAGCCTAAACCCGATCCAGAACCCGAACACGATTTCCTAAACCTAAACCTTAACCTATTCTCAATTCCCAAAGCTATAACCTATAACCTATAACCTAAAGCTAAACCCAACCTAAACCTATAACCTTAACATAAACCCAAAACCTAAACATTAACCTAAACCAAAACCTATAACCTTAACCTAAACTAAAACCTCAGTAACCTAAACCTTAACCTAAACTTATAACCTTAACCTAAACCTAAAACTAAAACCTAAATCTATAACCTAAACCTATAAACTAAAACCTAAACCTAAACCTAAACCTATAACCTAAACCAAAACCTATAACCTTAACCGAAACAAAACCTATAACCTAAACCTTAACCTATAACCTATAAACTAAACTTATAACCTTAACCTAAACCTAAAACCAAACCTAAACCTATAACCTAAACCTATAAGCTAAAACCTAAACCTAAACCTAAAACTTAAATGTATTCTCAAATCCCTAAACCTAAACCTAATCCCAATCCCAATCTCAACTCCACAACCTAAACCTAAACTTCAAAACCCAATCCCGAACCGAACCCGATTTCCTAAACCCAAACCTTAACCTATTCTCAAATCCCTAAACCTAAACCTACACCAAATCCCAATCTCAACTCTCTAACCTAAACCTAAACCTAAACATGAAAACCCAAGCCTAAACCCGATCCCGAACATGAACTTGATTTTCTAAACCTAAACCTTAACCTATTCTCAAATCCAGAAGCTATAACCTATAACCTAAACCTAAACATAACCTAAGCCTATAACCATAACCTATAACCTTAACATAAACCCAAAACCTAAACCTTAACCTAAACCAAAACCTATTACCTTAACCTAAACCAAAACCTCAGTAACCTAAACCTTAACCTAAACTTATACCCTTAACCTAAACCTAAACCTATAACCTAAAACTATAAACTAAAACCTAAACCTAAACAAAAACCTCGTAACCTTAACCTAAACAAAAACCTATAACCTAAACCTTAACCTATAACCTAAACTTATAACCTTAACCTAAACCTAGAACCAAAACCTAAATCTATAAGCTAAAACCTAAACCTTAACCTATTTTCAAATCCCTAAACCTAAAACCTACACCTTATCCCAATCTCAACTCACTAACCTAAACCTAAATCTAAACTTGAAAACCCAAGCCTAAACCCGATCCAGAACCCAAACCCGATTTTCTAAACCTAAACTTTAACCTATTCTCAATTCCCAAAGCTATAACCTATAACCTAAACCTAAACCTAAACCTAACCTAAACCTATAACCTTAACCTATAACCTTAACATAAACCCAAAACCTAAACCTTAACCTAAACCAAAGCCTATAACCTTAACCTAAAACAAAACTCAGTAACCTAAACCTTAACCTAAACCTATGACCTATAACCTAAACCTATAAACTAAAACCTAAACCTAAACCTAAACCTAAACCAAAACCTATAACCTCAACCTAAACAAAAACCTATAACCTATAACCTAAACTTATAACCTAAACCTAAAACTAAAACCTAAACCTATAAGCTAAAACCTATACCTAAACCTATACCTAAACATTAACCTATTCTCAAATCCCTAAACCTAAACCTACACCTAATCCCAATCTCAACTCCTTAACCTAAACCTAAACCTAAACCTAAACATGAAAACCCAAGCCTAAACCAAATCCCAACCCGAACCCGATTACCTAAACCTAAACCTTAACCAATTCTCAATTCCCTAAACGTATAACTTATAACTTAAACCTAAACCTTAACCTAAAACTAAACCTAAACCTTAACCTAAACCTATAACCTTAACCTAAACCAAAACCTAAACTTATAACCTATAACCTAACAATAATTTAAACCTAAAACCTAAACCTTAACCTATAACCTAAACCTAAAACCTAAATGTATTCTCAAATCCCTAAACCTAAACCTACACCTACACCTAATCCTAATCTCAACTCCCTAACCTTAACCTAAGTTTAAACTTGAAAACCCAAACCTAAACCCGATCTCGAATCCAAACCCGATTTCCTAAACCCTAAACCCTAAACCTATTCTCAAATCCCAAAACCTATACTTATAACCTGAACCTAAACCTAAACCTAAACCTAAACCTGAAGGAGCTAGCGAGGCAGCGGGAGGAGCAGGACAGGCAGAGGGAGGAGCAGGAAAGGAGGATAGAGGATCAGCTGGCGAGGCAGAGGAGGATGGAGGAGGAGTTGGTGAGGCAGAGGGAGGAGCAGGAGATGAGGATAGAGGATCAGCTGGCGAGGCAGAGGAGGATGGAGGAGGAGTTAGTGAGGCAGAGGGAGGAGCAGGAGAGGAGGATGGCGGAGATGCAGGTGGAGCATGAGCGACAAATGACGGAGATGTTTCAGACTTTCACTGCACGCATACCCACCGATGCCCCACCACCTCCATCTTCATCTTTATGATTTTTTGTTTATTTGTTTATGATGTTAAGTTTATATGTATTTATGCGTGAATGAATGTGATGCAGATAAGATTGTTTGTGTTTGGATGAATGTAGTTTATGTAGTTTGGGTTTAGATGGATGTGAATGTGAATATGATGAAATGTGTATATCAGGATGAATATGATGAAATATATTGTTAACAGGTGTATATCAGGAATTTTTACGGATTTTGAGCTGGAATATTTGTTTTAAAAAAGAAACTTTTGGCGACGAAAATTTTCGTTGCTAAAAGATATGTTAGTTTATTTTTAGGCGAAAATTTTATTGGTAAAAGTCTTCAGATCTTGTCATAAGACTTTTAGCAATAAAAAATTTTCGCTAAAAGTCTTGTATAGTATTTTTTAGCGACGAACATTTTCGCCGCTAAAACTTTAAGTAGTTTGGGTGAATGTGAATATGATGGAATATATTGCTAACAAGAATTTTGTACGGATTTTGAGCTGGAATATTTCTTTTTAAAAAGAAATTTTTGGCAACGAAAATTTTCGTTGCTAAAAGATATGTCAGTTTATTTTTAGCAGCGAAAATTTTCACTGCTAAAAGTCTTGTATAGTATTTTTTAGCGACGAACATTTTCGCCACTAAAACTTTATGTAGTTTGGGTTTAGATGGATGTGAATGTGAATATGAATATGATGGAATATATTGTTAATCGATGTATATCAGGAATTTTGTACAAATATTTTTTTTTTAAAGAAACTTTTGGCGACAAAAATTTTCGTCGCTAAAAGATATGCTAGTTTAGTTTTAGCAGCGAAAATTTTCGCTACTAAAAATAGACATATTTTGAAAATTTTTAGCCGCGAAAAATTTCGCTGCTAAAAGTTTTGAATAGTGTTTTTTAGCGACGAAAATTTTCGCCGCTAAAAGTTTATGTGAATATCTATTTTAAAAAAGAAACTTTTGGCGACGAAATTTTTTATCGCTAAAAGATATGTTAGTTTATTTTTAGCAGCGAAAATTTTCGCTACTAGAAGTCTTGTACAGTACAAGACTTTTAGCAACGAAACGTTTCGCCGCTAAAAGTTTAAGAAAATGTTTCTAGTCTTTAGCGATGAAAATTTTCGTCGCTAAAGGTCTCATCGAGTATTTTTAGCTGCAAAAATTTTTGCAGCTAAAAGAAATTTGGTTTAAAATGTTTGGAGTATTTAGCGACGAAAAGTTTCGTTGTTAAAAGTCTAATGCACTATTTTTAGCTACAAAAATTTTCGTCGCTAAAAGTGACTTTTAGCGACGAAAATGAGTTTCGTCGCTAAAAGTTTCGTCGCTAAAAACCCTCTTTTTTGTAGTGAGTTCAGATCAAGCAACACGGTGATGGAATCCCTGCCAATTATCATAATTCTCCTCTTATGAGAATTAGGTCAAAGGAAGTTCAAATTTGATCTTAATTGCTATATCTTCCAATTGGATACGATAAGACTCCAATTTCAATTGTATTAATTGAATCAAGTAAGGAATCATCCTGATTGTTACAAGTGGATCCTTGGAAACCCTAGTTCCCACCTTTGAATTCTTTAGTTTTTAATTACACACTTCACAAGTACTCCATTTAATTCCAGATTTAGATTCATATCTTTTTCTAGTTCTACTTCTAGTCGCTTTCAGAATACACACGAGATTAGTTTATGTGGATTCGACATCGGTCTCACCGAGATTATTACTACATTGCGACCCTACACTTGAGGTTGTCAACACATTAACACCATCTAACCATTTTTCCGACTCGTTTTATGGCATGAGCCCAAAATTAACACAAATCCGAAGCTCAATGTACCACACCATAGGAAATAATAGAGTTTGAACACCCCATCTTAAAAGCTTATTGGCAGCCACAAAAGTTTTAGATCAAGATATTTGTGTTTCCATTCATTCGTGTCTATGTGACGGTATGAACATAGGAAGGTTTCAATGGTTGCTGTCATAACTCCCAATGGTGCGGTCCACGTGAGTTTTGGACCGTAACGCGTATTAACTACTAAACTTGACAGTAGCGAGTCTAGCTACTTAAGTGATGTCACCACGTTCTGTGGGCCTCACCATTATGTATGTGTTGTATCCACACTATCCATCCATTTGGAGAGATCATTTTAGCATATGAGCCAAAGAAGTAGGAAGATCCAAATCTTAAGTGGACCCCACCACAGAAAACAGTCGGTATTGAATGCCTATCATAGAAAACTTGTTTGGACCACAGAAGTTTTTGATCAAGCTGATATTTTTGTTTTCCCTTATTCCATGTATGTGTTAACTTATAAATAGGTTGGATCTCAAATAAACATCATGGTGGGACCTAAGAAAGTTTCAACTGTAGTCATCACTGTCCCCACTGTTTTTCTATGGTGCAGTGCACTTGAGCTTTGGATCTGCCACATTCTTTGGCTCATAACCTAAAATGACGTCTCCAAGGTGGATGGATGGTATGGATACAATACATACATCATGGTGGGGCCCAAAGAATATGGTGACCTAACTTCGGTAGCTATACTCGCTACTGCCGGGTTCAGTAGCTAATCCGCGTCCTTTGGATTGCTTTTTTTTTTTTTTTAAAGTCATGCCTGAGCTGGCAAGCAAAATTGATTGGTGGCATTGATATAAAACACGTACATCACAGTGGGTCTCCCAGAGTCTTGTCGGCAGGGTGGTTACCGAGGAATCCGCATTTATAACGTATTGAACTTCTAGGAGCCATAAGGGTCGAAAGCAACGGGTGGATCTAGAAGTTCTTCCTACCCATGTGAGGGTATTTAATTTGAGATGTTTGGGGTAGATCTGGTGTGGTGTAGATATTAATCTAACATATTCTAACCATCAGCACTATACATGTTTGATTTGGACCATTTCACCATCTTATCAAAGTTTGGTTTGGACAATTTCACCTTACAAATCAGGGAAAACTATTTGGATAACAATCAATTGATACATCTTTATTTTACATGTAATATGAAGAGATTACTTTATCATGCTCAGGTTGCATGGGCTACACCATACCATAGCTTTTGTCCCTATACTTTTTCAGTGTTTGGAGAAGATAAGCCAAGACTTCTGTAGCTAGACTTGACTTCATTGTACGTTAGATGAAGAACACGTGTATGCTGAGACAATGCATCAGTTTTCTCGGTAGATTCGTATGTCTTTTCACATTGGATGAAGACTGTGAGTGACCTGAAATCAAGTCTTGCTATCTGCAGTGCAATCAATATCCAATGAGAAAATTTTCTCCAATGGGCCTTCAGTGGAAGAAGATTGTAGATCCATTCATCAATGCCATGCGTATGGTGAGTGCTCAATCTACTTACTTTTTAGGCCCATCTATTGAAATCATATATCAGAATTTATGGGTGGCTTAAATAAAACACATATATTCCAATGGGCCCTGTAGACACTGAAAAATCGGGCGTCCACTTTGTTGTGAAAAATGTCTTGTTGTGGTGGTCCTGGGGGTGATTAAGCTGATTTGTGATTGTTGGAGTCGCCACTAGCCGAATAATCTCGAGAATCCCGCTGGCCGGCTAGAACCACGGAATACGTAAGGTTGGAGAAACCAAGATCCTCCGACCTTAGATTGACTCTGGTCTACGATCCAGGGATTAGGGTAAGGGACCTCGGTTACAAAGAGGGAAGGTGTTAGGCACCCTCTCTGCCCGTACAAATGTACGGTCTCGACTTAGTGTGGTAAAATAATCTCAAGGGATGATAATGATGCTTCGGTCATGATGGGACTAGTCACATGTGGATTTCTGATGTAGCAAGATCCGAGATTTCGGCAGGCCACAGAGCATACATCCGACAATGTGTCTAGAGGGCGGATGTGATGATGCTTATACAAAAACACAAGAAAAGTGGACTAGATCACTAAGAATTTCTGATGTGACAGGATCCGATGTAAGGCAAGTCACAGAGCATACGTCTACTAGAGATCTAGAGAAGCAAGGGGGTTGAGAAGGGAGTAGATGTCATGATGAATGCTTGTATGTAAATGGATCTTTGACTTGATTCTTGAAGAGGCTAAGATGTAGATTGAACCATGATCATTTTGGACTAGGCTTGTGGGTGGGAAGGTTTGAGATGAAGGCTAGGAAGTGGCTGAAAATGTGGGCTTGAAGGCTTGGGAGCTCCTTCCCTTCCTTCACTCTCTTCCTCACTCTCTCTTTCTCTCTTTTCTTTTCTTTTCCTCTCACTCTTTCTCTCTTTTCTTTTCTTTTCCTCTCACTCTTTCTCTCTCCCTCTCTCCCTCTCTTGGTGGCTCTCATCCATCTATGTGAAAATGAAAGGGGAGAGGGCTATTTATAGCCCTCTTCCAATGGTTGTTTGGTAAATAGGGGATAAAAAGAGGGCAAATGCTGATGTGGCACATGGTGATTGGTAGAGAGGAGAGAGATGCCACGTGGCGTGCTCTCATTGGCTATGGAGGCTGGTAAAACTGTAAATAGTAGAGATGGGAGGGGTAAATTCCAGGAAGAGTTGACTTTGGACGCTGAGACAGCTGTCCCTGCTCCGATCGTACGCGGCGGAATTCCGATCACCGCCGGCGGTAATCCGACAACCGCCGGCGGTAGTCCGATTACCGCCCGGACCTGGTTGAATCCGGAATTCGTGCGTCTGGCTCCGTACACATTTTCTGGGAGGAAGCGGTAATCCGATTACCGCCGACGGTAATCCGATTACCACCTCGGTACGGTTTTCCTCGAAATTCATCTGGTGAGTCCTTTTTTTGGGTCCTTAGAGTGAAACAAAGTTCTTTTTGGATATTTGGCCCAAAATAGCTTGAAGTTAGCTCGATTGTTACCTGAAAATGATTCGAGAAATAGGTCGATTTCGGGCATGGTCTGGATTGAATAATGGCTCAGGTTAGGGTTAGGGGTAGGTTTAGGATATGATCATGGTTCTCGGATTTGTCTTAACAAAATCAAGATATTAGCCTAGGTGGGGTGTCTACAGATGCCCCTCTTTGACCGAGGTTGCGGGCAACCGAAGGTCAAAGCAAGTGGACACCCCACCCCTCTGGTCGGAATGAAAGGTAGCGATTCAAATCTATTGCTTACCATTGTATCATCATCACCGACTGTTTGGAAAAAGAGGACTGCACATACCACGAGGGTTGAGAAAACGTTGTGATTGTCTCCTGCGCATTTGTCGCGGCTTTACGGATCACCAATCACAACCTCTTCACATCGGATTGTTTACGCATTGGAGGGTAAGTCCGAAAAGTAAGGGCTCTCGCGCATTTGTCGCGCTTTACGAGGATTCCCGCATCGTTAGGTCCGCTCGTTCCTTTGCTATGTAATCACCCTAGGAATGTTCGCTCCATTTGATCGTCAAAGTGGTTAGTCGCCTCGCGCGTTGGTGCGCCTTATGGGGAACTCACTACGCCGACTTGGACTCGATCAAATTTTGCAAATATTCCGGGCTAGGTATGTGCAGGTAATCTGTTTTGCCATGTAATCTGCTGAGTCTGACACTTTGGTTACAATGGATCGTCTTCACTTCGAGTTTGATTGTTCTTTCCAAAGATAGATCCACTCATCTTACTAGCATTTGTACGACTGCCCAGTTATAGGGGTCTGGCCAATCGTACATATATCATGTACGGACTCGATCGTCCTTCGGGGAAACCGGAAGAGATCGGGTCTTATTTAATTGCACCTGTCCGCAACTGGAGAATATGGAAGATTCCTCAGTGTACTGCGTGACGCGTGCGTTTTTTTGAAAAACTATCCCCTTTGGAGCTAGGCTCATTGAGGATTTTATTTGAAACTTTTTTTTTTTTTTTTTTTTTTTTTTTTTTTGGGAAAATATCCGTTCGATCTCGCGGTGGGGCGTCGTCGTTCGGTTTTTATTTTCGCAAGTTAAGTAAACAGTTGCGTTGCCTCCACTAGTGAGCTGATGGGGCTAACGGTTTTTATTTGCAAGTCAGATGGCCTCCACTAATAAATTAATGGGGCTAATGTTTTTTTTTTTTTTTTTATTTGTAAAAAGTCAGATGGCCTCCACTAATAAATTAATGGGGCGAATGTTTTTAGAAGAAGCAAACCTTTTGGGCCTGGGGATTTATTTTAGAATTATTTGGTATTTTGAGATTTTTTTGAAAATTCAGATGTTTTATGGAATTTTTTTTTTGAAAGCTTTTGGGATTTTTGGAATTTTTGGGAATTTTGGAATTTTGGGATTTTGGGATTTTTGGGAATTTTGGGATTTTTTGGAATCTTGGGATTTTTTGGAATTTTGGGATTTTTTTTTGGGATTTTTGGGATTTTTGGGAATTTTTGGGATTTTTGGAATTTTGGGATTTTTTGGGATTTTTGGAATTTTAGTTTTTTTTTTTTTTTTTTTTTTTTTTTTTTTTTTTTTTAGAGTTTTTGGAACAAAGGTTTATTTTCGAAATTCTCTGGGGTCTTTTTAAGAGTTTAAAAAGGCTGAAATCTATTTTTTTTTTTTATAAAAAATTTGGGACCTCTTTGGAGATTTAAAAGAACTGGAGTTTATTATTATTATTATTTATTTATTTTTTTTAAAAAAAAGGTTTGGACATTTTGGAGGTTTTAGAGAATCAGAGGTTTATTCTTGGAATTTTTGAAGACCCTTTTTAAACCTTAGAGGAAACAGAAGTCTATTTTAGAAATTCTTTTGACTTTATCCACCGGTCCAAAGGGAAAACCGGTCACAGGAGGTGGGGATGGGGACAAGACGCCACGCCCCACGTCGAGATTGTCGTACGGCGGCGGCGGATCGGACTGCCACTGCCGTAATCGAATCAGCTACCGGTCCGGTCCATCGAATGGACCGCTGGTCCATTCCTCTTTGCTGGTCCGTCCGATGCAGCCTCCTTCCCATTTAGTCTGCTCGCCCGATCGTCCAGGGACGCATCTGTGATCCCTGGAGCTCATTTTTACCTTGCATTTTCTTTGATTTCAGGTATTCTTGGCCATTGGATTCTCCTTAGGTTCTTGGTGGACCATCCTCTTGAGGAGATCTTGCAATCTTTCTCTCTTTTTTTTTTTGGGAGGGCTATGATCTGGACCGTTGATCAGTTTTTGGTGAAATCTAGACCACTTGATCTTGCAGGATTTTGCATATTTTTATTTATTTGTTTTATTTATTTATTTTATATTTTTTTATTCAAGCTGCTGATTGTATTTATATTTTTGTTTTTGTTTTTATTTTCACTTGCTAGAGTGGGGTGTGATAAGAAAGGGGGCCCCACCTTTTATTTGATCTGATTTCTCTTTTTTTTTGGACGATCCGGACCGTTGGATGGGTGGATGGATGATTGATCTGGACGATGGATTTAGATCGTGTATGGATGGATGATGGGCGATCTGGACCGTTAACTTGAATCATGCATGAATGAAGGGATGGTGGGTGATCTGGACCGTTGATCTGGATCATGTGTGGACGGATGGATGGTGGATGATCTGGACCATTAATCTGGATCACGTATGGACGGATGGATGATGGGCGATCTGGACCATTGATCTGGATCGTGTATGGATGGATGATGGGCGATCTGGACCGTTGATCTGGATCGTGTGTGGACGATCTAGACCGTCGGATGGATGATGGGCGATCTGGACCATTGATCTGGATCGTGTATGGATGGATGATGGGCGATCTGGACCGCTGATCTGGATCGTGTGTGGACGATCTAGACCGTCGGATGGATGATGGGCGATCTGGACCATTGATCTGAATCGTGTGTGGACGATCTAGACCGTCGGATGGATGATCTGGACCATTGGATGAAATGATCTAGACTATGTATGAGTGATCTGGGCCATTGGATCATACATGGATCTACTGAAGTGGCCTCCCCCCTTTTTTTGTTTTGAAACGGGCCTTGATTTTCGAGTGGGCCTTTGATTCTGAAATAATAATGGCTTCGGGAAGGATTTGGAATGGGTTATTTTGGAAAACGGGTTCTTGAAGATGGGTTTGTGGACGTGGGCCTCCGAAATGGGCCTTTCACCATGGACCCTTCTTTTTTTTTGGCCTTTTAAGATTGTCCTTGAAAGTGGGCTTTTGAGATGGATCTTTTGAGGTATGGACTTGACATGGAACTCACCTGTAGGCTTTGCCTGTGCAGTATGCCCCGTCGAGGTAGGAATGAGGCTGGTCCGTCTCAGCATTCGACCGACCCATGTTTCGTGCCGCGGGAGGGTCGGCATCTTTCAGATGTAGCTCGGGAAGGTGGTGCGCCTGCGATTCTTAGGGGGCGTGGGGTCAGGAGGCATTGGCCTGACTGGTTTCATGATCCTCAGCCTTTGTTCTTCGAGGTTCTGGAGCGTACCCCTTTTGCGCATCTTTTCCGGGTTCGTCTAAGCAAGACGAACATGTCGCTCTTATCTGCCTTGGCCGAGCGATGGCACCCCGAGACACATACATTCCAATTGCCCTTCGGAGAGTGGGGGATCACCCCATATGACATATATATGCAGCTGGGTCTTAGATATGATGGTGGTTCTGTGCCCTTTGAGGAGGACCTTCCAGTACCTACTGAGGATGACTGGATGGAGCTATTAGGGATGATGCCAGATGCCACAGAATTTTCGGGCCATCGATTTAAACTTTTGTGGCTTTCCTCGAATTTCGCCAGGCGCATCCCTGAGACTGAAGCTGCAGCTGTGATAAAAGCTCGGGCCCTGATTTTATATACCATGGGAGCGATGATCTTCTGCCATGGGAATGAATTAGTGAGTTCTCGTTTGTTATCGCTTGTGGCAGACATTACTTTTCCCATACCGTACAACTGGAATGCAGCCCTCTTGGCGCATTTGTACGAAGGGCTGGATAAGGCCAGTCGCTGTATCAGCCGCTCCTTGACTGGTTTTTACCCAGTCATTGAGGTACTTTCTCGAGATCTTTTCTGTCATCTTTTCCTTGAGGATGGTCTGGTGTGTCTCCTCCTAATTTTGGTGTAGCGCAGGTTTGCTTTTTTGATCACTTTCCTCACCTGGCACCCACTCTGATTAATCATTCGCCTCCATTCCCGCGCATGATGCTGTGGTACAAGGATAACCGCAGTCGTACGCGTTTGTTTTCTGATCTTGCTTGGAGGTCGAATGTTGATGCCCTCGTTCCTGACGATGTGAGTGATCCGTCTTGCCCTGTATTGCCCATATGTTGCTTTCTGTATGTCTGACAATTTTTACCCCTTTTTTTTACAGTTTCATACCCGGCCATACCTTCAGTCGAACGCAGCTCTTACTCCTGGTGCACAGGAGGCTTTTCAGGCCTCTCGACGACGCCGCATCCTGGAGGATCCGTGGGTGACCAAATGGTATCTGGGAGAGAGACTTTTTTGGCAGCTGACTGGCAGCCCTTTGGTCCCGCTTAGTCCACCATCTGGACCATCTGATTGGAGATCTGTGCCACAGAGAGAGCTAGTTGCTGCTTTGGAGGGTTATGAAGCCAGCACCTTTGTTGACCCAGACAGAGAGTATAGCTCTTGGAGCG
Source organism: Magnolia changhungtana (assembly GCA_030180095.1). Classification (NCBI taxonomy): domain Eukaryota; kingdom Viridiplantae; phylum Streptophyta; class Magnoliopsida; order Magnoliales; family Magnoliaceae; genus Magnolia; species Magnolia changhungtana. The sequence goes on from JASAUF010000610.1 coordinate 102,767, forward strand.
AGCAGTACGGCATGGGTCCGATTCTTCAGCCTGGTTATGCTCCTGGTGGTGGTGCCCGCTTTGCTGGAGGAGGGATCTTGGGTCCTCATTTTCATAGCAAGGATAGTGACACCTATTTTCCGGATGATGATTAGTTCATCGGCTGTATAATCTCCTTCATTTGATATAAATTTTTTGTTTGGCATTGTCTTTTGCTTTCACAGTTGTTTTCATCTAATCATGCACATAGGAGCAAATTACTTGTTTTCTACCCTCCCGAGTAGACCTGTCCTGAATTGTACTTGGAACTGGGCCGAAGCGGCAGTCGGACTGCCGCCGGCGGTAATCGGACTGCCGCCGGCAGTAATCGGACTACCGCCCGTTGACATTTGCCCGTTCTCGCCTTCGCCAGTGCCGCTGATGATTCGATGATGACACCTCGTTCGAAACGGCAGACCCGAATACCGCTAGCGGTAATCCGATTACCGCCCCTGTCCATCTTTTCTTCCAGCAAGCCCTGTTCTTCTCTGTTCATTCTCTTTGTCCCTTCCTCCGGCATTCTCGTCCGTCCGTTCTCTGATCATCCTTTTTGTCTCTATTTTGTCCTTTCTTCTTTGTCCTCATCCATTCTTTATTCCTTTCTTCTTTTCTGACTCATCATGGCCAATCATGATGATGATTTGGGTGTGTTTATTGGTGGTGAAAAGGTGGGTGGCTCCATAAATGATGAGGAGTTTATGGGGGTAGATGAGGAATTGATGGGCCCTTTTGAAGGAATGAGCACCACTTATGGCTTGGATCTTCTTCCTACTAATGGGCTGATGGGGTTGGATGGTTCGCTTGATGGAGGGATGGCTATGGATGGCATGAATGGGGTGATTGCTATGGATGGTGTGGATGGATTGCTTGATGGAGGGATGGTTATGGATGGCATGAATGGGATGATTGTTATGGATGGTGTGGATGGATTGCTTGATGGAGGGATGGTTATGGATGGCATGAATGGGATGATTGCTATGGATGGTGTGGATGGCTTGCTTGATGGAGGGATGGTTATGGATGGCATGAATGGGATGATTGCTATGGATGGTGTGGATGGCTTGCTTGATGGAGGGATGGTTATGGATGGGGTGGATCAGATTTTGGTGGATGATGGGCTTCCTCTTGATGCTTTAGATAGTTTGGACTTGGTAGATGATGGACTCTCGACGCGGCGGCCGGGTCAGATTTTTGGCACATATTTCGAGGTGATGGTCGGTCGTCACCGGCTCTCTGGCGTCGTACATGATGTAGCTCCTATGTGCCACCTGGGATGTACCGTAGGTTGCGGCTATTGGGGCTTCTTCATTTTCGACACCTCCCGACGTAGCATAGCTTGTCGGGGACTCAGTCCTCCCGTGAGGCTTTTCGGGATACACTTTGCGAGATGCGATGGGTGCGTCGGCTTTTTCCTCCACCACGAGATCGATCTTTTAGATGAGGGCATGCCATTTTTGATGACCCATTGGTGGCCCCGGGATTCAGATTGTTGAGGGTGTGCCTGTTCGGACTTGTCGATTGCAGCCGCGTGACACCTGTTCTGAGCGATTACATATTTGGATTGACAGTTTGACCGAGTCCGAGATCTTCGAGTTGGACTCCTTGGGCTTTCGAGAGGTTCTCCACCTTCACCGAATCCGCTTAGACTGGCGACTGCTGAGTGCGGCATTGTTTGACTGGGTACCATCCCTGAACCTGTTTTCTTTCAATGATCTGGAGCTGGGTCCATCGTTGGAGGAGTTTGCGCGTTTGTCGGGCCTTCTCCTGGCCCGGGAGGCGTACATTCCTTTGTCAGAGTTGGTTTGCCCTTCTAATCTGGTTGCCTGGTTCGGATTTCCCATTGATCTTCCTACTGCAGAGGGCGGGGTTGGTGAGCTTTCTCTGGAGATTTTATATGACCGCTGCTCTACTGGCCGTGGGAGACCTGGATCTGATCGTCAGCTTCAGTGCCTGAATGCACTGATATTTTGCACCTTGGCTGAGCTGCTCTTTTCAGGATGGAGACGATCGTCGCTGGTAGTTTTGCTAGACGTCTTCCGATGCGTTCTTTGTCGCAGGAGCATCGTTTCGGTAGTGCTGGCCGAGCTTTTCTTAGGGTTGACTGAGTGTTCCCTTGGACATACCCGCATCCTCAGAGGTTGCGCTCGTTTCTTCAGGTACTTTCTGCTCTTTTGTCACTTTCTCATGCATCCCATTTTTTTTCTGAAATTTGGGCTTAATTTAAGCTTCTCCCAGGTATGGTTATGGGAACACTTGTACATGACTCCTGTGCTTGTATTTCCTGATTCTCGTTGTAATGACGTGCTGCGCTTGTTGCTCGACGACCTTTCGTGTGGTGTTGAGGCCACGGAGTCATTGTATCGCCGCATGTTTTCTGAGCTTCGAGGGTGGGAGATCAGCTGGGAGGCTACTTGGCTTTGTCGAGCGCCCCTGATCTGTAGTGCGGCTCGCACTCCTTTACTGTTACTCGGCCTTCGGGGATGCTGCTCCTATCATTCCATACGCTTCCTTCGCCAGTTTGGTTTCTGGCAGGATATCCCAGAGTTCGCCTTTTATGGATTTGGACATTCGTCTCTTCCATCTGATTTGACATCCTTGTATAGGCGAGTCCGGGTTTCCTGGCAGGGTTCTTTGGATGCGACGGCTCTAGGTCTTGAGTCTTGGGCTCCACCTATGGCGACGGTACCATACCAGCGATGGGTAGCAGAGCAGTCGTTGTATCGTCAGGTTCTAGGCTGGCACTTGACAGATGAGGCTGCTGATCAGGATATGATAGGTGACACTGCTTCGTCTTCCTCCTGTGTTATTGATTCTTTCGAGGCTTTTGAGGAGCGGCCCTTCATTGATCCTTCATTCCTGCTAGCTACACATGGTCATCTGATTAGTGAGATTGCTGTGCTTCGCCACTCGTGTGAGGACATGGCCCGCCGATTAGCCGTAGAGCGGCGATATGATGAGAGCATGCTTGTGTCACATCGTCTGGATAGGGATGAGATCTTCTACCTGCGCATGGAGATAGAGAGGCTCAGGGAGAGATTGTTGGCATATGAGAGGTAGGGGCTTACCTGCAATTTCTGCTGTTGATTGACTACTTATTTTGTATGCACGGAGGATTTTTGTTATAAAGGGAAAGACAGTGTATTTGCGAAATGATTTAAGAAAATGAAATATTTTGTTCGTGCCATGTTTACTCATGTTTGGATTAATACTTTGGCTGATTGGGATCAGACTCTTGGGCTCAGCCCACGTTGTGTACAGTATTCTAGACTGTGCTCCTTGGGGTCTTGGTTTCTTGAGACGGTGTCCGGGATTGCATCCCCTGGATTTGAACAGCATCTGATGGAGTACTGATCTGCAGTTGATCCTTCTTTGTATTTTGTTGTGTCATTTGCTGCCTCGGCTTCTTCTGTTCCTGCACTTTTATTTCATTTTTTTTTTATTTCTTGCCATTTTTACCCGTAGCGCCCTTTCAGGTTTTCACTACGTCTGGCTCTTCCCGTCATTTTTGCCCGTAGTGTCCTCTCGGATTTTCACTACGTCCCGGGTTTTGATCTTGCCTGCCCCTTGGCAGCTTATGCTATTTTACCCTTGGCGCCCTTTCAGGTTTTCACCAAGTCCGCTACATCTTGTTTTTTACTCGAGCTGCCTTTTTAGGTTTTCAACTCGCCCCTTTCGCTTAGGCATGTCTTTATTCTTTTTTTTTTGGTTTTGTTGAAGTGCTAGGAGTGACAGGGAAACTTCCGTCATAGCTGGCCGATCGGCTACCCGCCTGTCCTTGTCTTTGATCATAATCGTAAGCTGCTAGAAATTATTTGGGGATACGGGATAGATTTTTAGGGATGCGGGATGGATTTCTTTGCTTTCTTTTTGTTTTCTTTTTTTTTTTTTTTTTGAGGTTTCTTTTTGTCTTTTCTTTTTTTTTTTTCTTTTTCTTTCTTTTTTGCTTTGTTTTCTTTCTTTTCTTTTTTTTTTTGGGACATGATGGGTATTTCTGAAAAAGGGTAATTGGTGGATATATACAGTTTTATTTCTGAGAGATGCAGCCTTTCGATTGTAATCATTGACAAAGTTAGGTAGGGTTACCCGTGATAGATTTTTACATTGTCGGCGTTGATGGGCTCGGGAAGATCCTCGCCTTTCAGATTGGTGAGCCGAAGAGCGCCTCCTGGGAGTACTTCCCGAATGATCAGTGGTCCGTCCCACAATGGTTTAAATTTTCTCTGGGATCTGGCAAATGCGGCGCAGGATACGTTTCATGATCATGTCACCGACTTTGAAACTTCTCTTCCGACTCTCTTGTTGTAAGCTCGAGCGATCCTTCTTTGATAACATTGGGAGTGGTTTAGCGCATGCGCATCTCTCATCCGCGATGCAGTTGATCGTACCTTGCTTGTTGCCACTCGCCTTCCTCGACTTCACTTTCCAGTAGTATCCGTAGTGATGGGATTTCAATTTCGACTGGTAGTACTGCTTCCATTCCGTAAACGAGCCCATATGGAGTTGCGCCTGTAGAAGACCGTACAGATGTGCGATAAGCCCGAGTGCATAAGGAAGCATTTTCGACCAGTCACGATATGTCTTCACCATCTTTTCGAGTATGCGGATGATAGTTTTGTTTGCGGCTTCTACCCCACCATTCATCTGAGGGCGGTAGGGGCTCGACCGATGGCGTTGAATTTTAAACTTGTCGAGGAAATCGCCCATCCTTTTATTGACGAACGGAGTTCCGTTATCAGTGATAATGGCTTGAGGGACCCCATATCGGCTAATGATGTTGTTCTTCATGAATTTGACCACATGAGATGCTGTGATAGTGGTGTAGGATGCTGCTTCTATCCATTTAGTGAAGTAATCTACTGCCACCAGGATGTATTCATGCCCGTTTGAAGCTTTAGGGCTGATCTTACCTATGATGTTGAGTCCCCATATAGAGAAGGGCCATGGTGCCGTCAAGTTGTAAAGTTCGGAAGCAGGCGCATGGATTTGGTTCGCGTGCTCCTGACACTTGAAGCATCTCCTGATGTGCTTGCAGCAATCTGTCTCTATTGTAAGCCAGTAGTAGCCGAGTCGTAGGATCTTCTTTGCCATCATGTGTCCATTCATATGCGGGCCGCATAGTCCTTCGTGGATTTCGACATAATCGTGGTACGCCTCTGTCTCGTCGAGACAATGGAGGAGGACTTGGTTGAAGGATCGCTTGTAGAGGATACCCCAAAGTGATCACGAACCGAGCCGCTAATCTTTGTATTGTACGTCGATCGCCGAGCATGCTCCTTCCGGTACTTCGATGTTCGAGGTATTTTTTTGATATCTGTGTACCATGGCTGATCATTTGGGGCAGGCTCGGCTTCTTCGATTTGTAGACAGAATGCAGGTTCCTCTTGGAGTTCGACAGTGAGTTCCCATTCAGCAACTCCTTTTGGGATTTCCAGCATTGAAGCGAGGGTAGCCAGAGCGTCCGCAAACTGATTCTTGACCCGAGGCATGTAAGAGAATGTGATCTCTTCGAACTCCTCGATCAAATTTTCCAGATAGACATGATAAGGAATCAGCTTCTCATCCTTGGTCTTCCAATCGCCATTTATCTGGTTGATGATGAGTTGCGAATCTCCGAAGACTCGTAACTTCTTTACGTTGAGGATGATGGCTTCTCTTAGACCGGCGATGCATGCCTCATATTCAGCTACATTGTTGGTGCACTGGAATGCTAGTCTTCTGGATATAGGAACCGGGACGTCTTCGGGGAGTAGAGTATGGCGCCTACTCCACTCCCCTTCGCGTTTGTGGCCCGTCGAAGAAGAGTGTCCATTATCCTCGCTTTCTTTCCTCTTCTCCCTCGATCCGGGAGGATGTCCTCGTCGGGAAGAAGGTCTTCGAGGTTGGTAGTTGGGCAGTGGAGTGTGGGCCGCTAAATGATCGGCCGTTGCTTGCCCCTTGATTGCCTTCCGAGTGACATATGTGATGTCAAACTCGTAAAGCAAGATGGCTTGCCATTTTGCGATCCCCGCTGTCGGTCTTTGGTTTTTCGAACAAGTACTTCAACGGATCCATGCGGCGAAGCGAAGAGTATCGGGTGAGCGATCATGTACTGCCTTAGCCATTGTGTTGCCCAAACTAGGGCGAGGCATGTTTTTTCTAAGCTGGAATATTTGGCTTCGTAGCTTGTAAACCGTCGGCTTAGATAGTAGATCGCTTGCTCCTTTCTTCCCGTATCGTCGTGTTGGCCGAGGACGATCCGATTGCTCCGCCGCGATGAGATATACAACAAGTGGCCTACCCTGGAGTAGGCGGCACGAGCACTGGAGGATTTAGCAAGTATCTTTTGATTTTATCGAAGGCCGCTTGGCAGTCGTCATTCCATTCTTTTGGAGAGTTCTTTCGTAACAGCTTGAATATGGGTTCGCAGACCGGAGTAAGTTGTGCGATGAATCTACTGATATATTGGATTCGCCCGAGGAAGCCCGAATTTCTTTTCTCGCCTTGGGTGGTGGCATCTTGATGATAGCTTTGGTTTTGTTTTCATCCACCCCGATACCGTCTTCACGACAATGAAGCCAAAAGCTTGCCTCCGGTTGCACCGAAGACACATTTTTGTGGATTGAGGCGAGCTTGAACTTTTCCACTGTCGAAGAGCTTTTGAGATCTTCAAAGTGTCCTTCGATCGTGCGAGATTTGACAATCATGTCGTCCACATAAACTTCCATTTCCTTGTTTATCATGTCATGAAACAAGGTGATCATGGTCATTGATATGTAGCCTCGCATTTTTCAAACCAAAGGGCATGACCCGACAATGTAAAGTTCCCCATGGCGTGATGAAGGAGGTCTTCTCACGGTCTTCGACGGCCATCTTGATCTGATTATAACCGAGAAACCGTCCATGAAGGAGAAGATCTTGTGTCCAAAGAAGATTATCTACCAAAGGTGTCGATATGAGGCAAAGGAAGTCATCTTTAGGGCTTGCTCATTGAGGTCCCTAAAGTCGATGCACATTCGACTTTCCCATCTTTTTGGGAACTGGTACGATATTTGCGAGCCATTCCTGATAGTTGGAGACTACCAGAAATCCCGCATTGTATTGTTTGATGATTTCATCAATGATTTTCATGGCCCATTCGGCTTCATCCTTCGCAGCTTTTGCTTGACTGGCTTCATTTCTGGCTTGGTCGGCAGATGATGCACCACCAACTTTTCATCGAGCCCTGGCATGTCCTCGTAGGAGAAAGCAAAGTTGGACAACCGCTTCAGAAACTCCATCATCTTCTGCTTGTATTCTGGGGGAAGCGATTTCCCGATACGCACTTCCCTGGGGGATTCCATTGACCCTAAGTTCACAATTTCGAAGTCATCTGCTACAACATTGGCCTTTGTTTCGAATTTTTCGAGGGAAACCTCGAATTCGAGAGCGGTATCATCATTTCCCTCATCCGGAGCTTCATCCAAACCCATGAGTTCGAAGTCCAACTCTAGATCGAAATCATATGAGTCGACTTCAAACTCGTGCTTGTCATGAGAATTGTTTGGCACAGTGATTTTTGGAAAGTTTTCTATTGTTTTTGTATTTTGGAATTTTTTTGATGTTTTGTGATTTTGGGGAATATATGATGTTTTTGTATTTTTGAAAATATCTGATGTTTTTGTGTTTGAAGGATTTTTTGATTTTTTGGTGTTGCCAAGATATCCTGAACAGGACGGTGTTGCAAACCATGATTGGTCTTGTCCTGGTTCGGGATACCAATTGCTATTTACATTGGCGTTTTTTTTTTTAGGCTGGTGCTAGCGAATGGTTCGCTAGCTGATTCAATTGTTAGGGGGATGGCTGACCATTCAGGCTCCTTTCTTCCTTCGATCTTGCTGATCTGCCCCATTTGTTCCTGTGGGTCACCTGTCTCGATGACCATGATGTCTGCTGGGCTGGGCTCAGAGTCCGAATCTGTTTCGACCTCTGTGCCTAGGAGTTGAAGTTCTTCTTGTTCCACGGATTTCTGGGACGGGATTTGAACATTCGTCCAATCCAGAGCAAGCCACTTACCTTTGTCAACCCAGTGGATGGGTTGCTTCTGCCCTGTATTCCCCTGAATGGGTGTCCCCCTGTTCTGGTCTACATTGCCTGCAAAGGACATTCTCGGTTTTGAGTCATTTGCTGATGGACTAGTTTCCATGCCCCTAGTTTCATGCGATGGATCTGGGGGTTCTGCCCCTGGCCTCGTGTGCTCCTCTGGCATCCTAAGGATCCGATCCCACCTTATTGGTGGCCAGATAGACTCTTGACTAGTCTGTTTTGTGAGTCTAAGTGCTTGAAATTGGTCCTCAAGAGATACCATTTTGCCCTCATGAACTGTCCCAGCTTTAACAAACTCAATGGGTGTGCATTTAAACATTGACCCTTTTTGGCTTTTCAAAGATGATCTTCCCAAGTCGGTTGATATCCCGCCTCCGTCTCTGTACATTAAGGTGTGTTGGTCCACTACCGTACCTTTTTCATGGAACTCGGTACGGTAATTTAGGATCAATTGCTCAGCAGGGGGAATGACGTATTCAGCAGCTAGAGGGCGAGGGTTAGCGATCGCATTCACTTTTTCGAATTCAAAACTGTGGTATGGAATATCGCCTTCTGTATGCTGAATGTCAATCACTGGAATGTCAGTTTTTGGAATACTGACCATCACCGGGAGGATGGTTTCTGGCTCAGCCAGTATTGAAATGATTCGATTTCCCGAAGGGAATTTAACCTTTTGGTGGAGGGTAGATGGGATGGCTCCAACAGCATGGAGCCATGGCCGCCCTAAGAGAAGGTTAAATGAGGCGGGAATATTGATGACCTGGAATGTGACAAGGGTCATGTCTGGTCCAATTTGTAATTCTAGGTCAATTTCCGCTTCTACTTGCCTTCGGGAATTATCGAAGGCTCTGACACTCATGGTGCTGGGTCTGAAGGAGGATGGTTCTATCCCTAACCGTTCAACAGTCCTTGAAGGGCAAACGTTGAGACTTGATCCATTATCAATGAGCACTAGTGGGATCTTGAAATTCTTGTGGTGGGCCACTATGTTTAATGATCGCCTATGTTCGCGACCTTCAGGTGGTAACTCATCATCAGAGAAGGTGATGGCTTGTGGTGCGAGAAGTTGGCCAATCATGCTTGCCACCATTTCGGGAGGTACGTCAGGAGAGATATGGGCATCATTCAAGGTCTTCGCAAAGATTTCTCGATGCGACCTTGACGTACATAAGAGTTCCCAGATGGATATTTGTGCGGGAATGGTTTTGAGTTGGGCTGCTATGTCATAAGCAGCGTCAGTTTTGCTGGTGGTTCCCGATAAAATTCCCCGGGTTTCTTTTGGGTTCTGATTATCTCTCCTGAGGTATCTCCCATTGTTACCCACCTCATCACATTCTGGGTAGTGCCATGGGACTGCTTTCGGGTTATAGGAAGGAACCGCTCTTCCTTCCAAGTATGCCAATGGTTCTTGAAGCTGAGGGGTCATTCATCGGAGCAGTTTGTGGTAGACTCAGTGATATCTCTTGAGGTGCCGCCAGGTTCTGATTAGTTGTGGCCATGGATCTTTCCTCTTTCCTTTGATGTGGGGGAGGGATTCTTTGGGTATGTACCAGTTGGTGAGGCATCAGGAATTGCGGGGTATGAACTGAGGGTGCCCCTTGCAAGGTTAGCAGGGTTAGGTCAGGGAGACCTATCGGGAGGATGACGGGTTCAGAATTCAACCTTTTTGGATATGCCGAGGATGTGGTTGAATGTGCCCCTTGGAGGGCGAGGTTCTGAGGGTATGACCTGTTGGGTGTTGTTTCCATAGTCTCGAGAGACTGAAGTGCTGGCGCTGCTTCAAGAAATATGAGAGGTTGGATAGCTGGTGCTGCTTCAAGGGACACCTGTGGCCCAGACGATGGTGCTTACTGGTGTCCCCATGTCCGATTGGCTGTGTCGGGCATGATTGCTTGGATGGAATGATGTGGATAAGCATGTGTGGGTTGACCTCCTTCAATGTGATTGACGGTAGAGGTGCTGGATGTGCTGGGTCCTGCCTGGTGCGAGGGCAGGGGATTTTGGAGAATATTGGCTTGAACTGTATTGCTGGCCTGTGGGGTGATCGCAATCTTCTGGCTTTCGATCAAATCTTGGACCGCATGTTTCAAAGCGAAGCAGCGGTCCGTTAGATGACCAGGAGCCTGATGATATGCACAGTACTGATTTTCATTGTAACCAGGAGGCAAGGGATTCGGTGGAAGTCGAGGCTGGAGGGGTGTTAACAGTTGCTTTTGCATGAGCATTGTTAGCACTTGACTGTATGATTGCGCTAACGGAGTGAACTTCCTCCCTAACATTCCTTGCTTGTATGGTCCTTGCGTATTTCCCCTAGGCTGTTGTGATGACTGTGCCTGATATCCTTGTTGGGTTTGCTGGGGTTGGTATTGCCTATTTTGTTGTGGCTAGTACTGTCTGTCCTGCCGTGGCTCTAATGGTGGAGCATACTGGTTGCCTTGAGTGTTAGCGATGATGTTGTTAACTTCAAGAGTACGCCGCATGAGAGCTTGGCCATTGTTTCCATTCCGTGTCCAATGTGTTTCCTCGACTTTATTTCTTTTGATTGAGAGGGGTCCGATGTGGCCATGGGGAAATGGTTCAGCTCTGATCCCGGCTTCTACTTGTTCTCCAAATCTCGGATGAGTTGGGAGAAGTTTACGTACGGATACGAGATCAGATATCCTGAAATGCTGGGATGTGCTGAATGTACAATCATGGATATCTGTTCCTCGTCATCGATGGGGTTTCTCATTCGAGCTGCCATAGCTCGCCATCGTCCTACGTATGCTGATAAAGATTCATCGTTTTTTTGCCTCAGGGCAGCCAAGTCGGCTCTCCTTGGAGCCATGTTCAAGGTTGTATGAGAACTCAATGAATGCTTGGGAAAGTTTTTCCCAGGTTCTGATTTGGTGGCTATCTAGTGAGGTGTACCAATCCAGAGCGTCACCCTTTAAGGATTTCTGGAAAAGTCTTATTAAAGCTCCATCACTCCCTGCTATCGCATTGAGCTCCCCACAAAAGGCTTTTAGATGTGCTGTGGGGCACCCACTACCGTCATATCTTTTGAACTTTGGTACCTCAAAATTTGGAGGTACCCGGGCGTCTGGAAAGGGACAGAGGTCCCTGAACTTAGTGGATGGGTGATCCACTCCTTGTTGTCTTTGAAGCTGGTTTTGCATCATTTGTAATTGCTCTCGTAACTCCTCGATCTCTGACTTACTTTGCTGCGGGTATCTTGCCCCTTGCTGTAAGGCTTGTGCTGCTTCTTCTTCATATGGATCCAGAATGGGGGTTTGATGGAAAGAAGGTGGACTTCCGGTGGCGGGAGGTAGCTGGAATTGAACACCACTCCCTTTCAGAGGAGGGTGGGATGTTTGGAAATGGCTCCCGCCTGGGGTATCTGCCAATTCCGGGACGTTACTCCCGTTAGGGGGAGTGAGCTGGACTCGAAACTGGCCCCCTTCATGGGCATCCGCCAATTCTTGCCTGTGATTTGCATGTGCTGTGACCGGATTGTTGTGATGTGTTGAGTAGAGATGTGGGGGAGGGTTGCTCCCAATTGCTTGCTGTTGTTGATCTTGTGCTGATTCTTCTGGGGGAGGGAGCACAGGATTTGCTGGAGGAATGAGAGAGAAGGCAAAAGGAGTTTGAGGGAGTGAGCTGTTCTGCACACTAGGCTGGGTCATCTGCGTATTCGGTGTGGCACTTGGCACTAGGCGAAGCAGTAGCTCTTGCATTGTTCGAAGTAGTAGCTCTTGTGTGGTGACATTGGCTAGCAACTCTGTCGGAGCTATTGGTAAGGGTACGGGTGTAGGTATGGGTGTGGGCGCGGGTGCGGGTGCAGGTGCGGATATTTCAGGAGCTGGTTGGGGTGCCGGCTCTTCTTCATGGGTTGCTTGAGAAGTCATGGCTGCACGGGATCGAGTGGTCATGGTTCGGATCTTTACCTAAGTAAGTGTAAGCCAAAGAGATTTTTTTTTTTTTTGTATGGATGTGCTGATGAATGTCCCTTGAGATTAGTATACCACACGTTGTCGAGTCGAGTCTCAGCTAGTGCATTCTAGACTCCTCCCCAGTGGAGTCGCAATTCTGTAGACACTGAAAAATCGGGCGTCCACTTTGTTGTGAAAAATGTCTTGTTGTGGTGGTCCTGGGGGTGATTAAGCTGATTTGTGATTGTTGGAGTCGCCACTAGCCGAATAATCTCTGAATCCCGCTGGTCGGCTAGAACCACGGAATACGTAAGGTTGGAGAAATCCAAGATCCTCCGACCTTAGATTGACTCGGTCTACGATCCGGGATTAGGGTAAGGGACCTCGGTTACTAAAGAGGAAGGTGTTAGGCACCCTCTGCCGCATACAAATGTACGGTCTCGACTTAGTGTGGTAAAATAATCTCAAGGGATGATAATGATGCTTCGGCCATGATGGGACTAGTCACATGTGGATTTCGATGTAGCAAGATCCGAGATTTCTAAGAAGCCACAGAGCAGAGCATACATCCGACAATGTGTCTAGAGGGCGGATGTGATGATGCTTATACAAAACACAAGAAAAGTGGACTAGATCACTAGGAATTTCGATGTGACAGATCCGATGTACGGCAAGTCACAGAGCATACGTCCACTAGAGATCTAGAGAAGCAAGGGGGTTGAAAAGGGAGTAGATGTCATGATGAATGCTTGTATGCAAATGGATCTTTGACTTGATTCTTGAAGAGGCTAAGATGTAGATTGAACCATGATCATTTTGGACTAGGCTTGTGGGTGGGAAGGTTTGAGATGAAGGCTAGGAAGTGGCTGAAAATGTGGGCTTGAAGGCTTGGGAGCTCCTTCCCTTCCTTCACTCTCTTCCTCACTCTCTCTCTTTCTCTCTTTTCTTTTCTTTTCCTCTCACTCTTTCTCTCTTTTCTTTTCTTTTCCTCTCACTCTTTCTCTCTCCCTCTCTCCCTCTCTTGGTGGCTCTCATCCATCTATGTGAAAATGAAAGGGGAGAGGGCTATTTATAGCCCTCTTCCAATGGTTGTTTGGTAAATAGGGGATAAAAAGAGGGCAAATGCTGATGTGGCACATGGTGATTGGTAGAGAGGAGAGAGATGCCACGTGGCGTGCTCTCATTGGCTATGGAGGCTGGTAAAACTGTAAATAGTGGAGATGGGAGGGGTAAATTCCAGGAAGAGTTGACTTTGGACGCTGAGACAGCTGTCCCTGCTCCGACCGTACGTGGCGGAATTCCGATCACCGCCGGCGGTAATCCGACAACCGCCGGCGGTAGTCCGATTACCGCCTGGGACCTGGTTGAGTCCGGAACTCGTGCGTCTGGCTCCGTACACATTTTCTGGGAGGAAGCGGTAATCCGATTACCGCCGGCGGTAATCCGATTACCACCTCGGTACGGTTTTCCTCGAAATTCATCTGGTGAGTCCTTTTTTGGGTCCTTAGAGTGAAACAAAGTTCTTTTTGGATATTTGGCCCAAAATAGCTTGAAGTCAGCTCGATTGTTACCTGAAAATGATTCGAGAAATAGGTCGATTTTCGGGCATGGTCTGGATTGAATAATGGCTCAGGTTAGGGTTAGGGGTAGGTTTAGGATATGATCATGGTTCTCGGATTTGTCTTAACAAAATCAAGATATTAGCCTGGGTGGGGTGTCTACAGGCCCCATGAACAGGTTGGATGACAAATAAACATTACTATGAGCCATAAGAAGATTTCAACGGCGGAAATCATTATTCCCACTATTTTCTATCGTGGGACCACTTGAACTTTGGATCTACCCCGTCAGTCAAATGCACCATTCCATGGTGGGCCACGAGCTTAAAAATAAAGTCAATCCATAACTTGGGTGGGCCACACCACATACTATAGTTGAGAGGGTTACACTTCCATTAAAACATTCATAATCATTTATTGGGCCCACCTAGATGTGGTTCATAGATCCAGCCCATTCATTATGTGTGTCTCACTTGGATGAGGAGTCAGACCAAGTTTCATATACATCCAAAACTCATGTGGGCCCCACCAAATGCTTTTATATGTTTTAAGGATGTCTTCACATAGTTTTAAATGCTATGGCCCACCTGAGTTTCGTATATAACTAATTTTTGAACTTAAAAGGGACACATCAAATGCATGGTGTTGATGTTCTACACACATCATGGTGGGGCGCACACAGATTAACCTCAAGGGAAGTTCCCATGAGGTGACCTTATAGTACCATTTCACTATTTAGGTAACTCCTTCATGGGTGTTACTCTAACCGTGTAGGGCCCACCTTGATATATTTTATGTATATCGACACCGTCCATATATTTTTCCATCATATTTTAGGATGTGATTTCAAATCATAAGAACTCAAAAATCTCAGGTGGGCCATATATACCAATCAAAATAATGATAAATAACTATTAAAAACCTTTTGAAGGCCACAAAAGTTTTGGATCAATTTGATCTTTGTAGTTTACCTTCATCTGGATCTTCTTTACATTATCAACAAGTTGGATTGCAAATAAACATTACCAAAACCTTACGATGTACTCTTTATAATTTTTAATGGCAAGGTACTATATTATCATTCTTTCCAGTGGTGTGGTCCACTTAAGATTTAAATCTACACAATTTTTTATACCCGGCCCAAAAATGGGTTGGAGAAACATATGGGCGGCAAGGATATACAACACATCATTAAAATCTCACTTTTCTTATCTAACTTTTCAATTTTTCTTGTCAAAATACAAAATCTAGTTTTCTTTTTTAAAAATATTTTTTTTTTTCAAATTTGTCAATTTTTTCACAATTTTGTTTAATTTTTTAAATTTTCTTTTTCAAAATATCATTTTTTTTATCGAAATCCTTTTTTTTTTCCAAAATTATCAACATTATTCGAAGTTCTTAATTTATTTTTTCAAAATCTAGATTTTTATAAAATCATAGTTTTTTTTTTCAAAATCTAAATTTTTCTTAAACATTGTTAATTATTTTTCTAAGCTTGTCAACTATTTTTTTTTTTCGAAATTCATAATTTTTTTGAACTTCTCAAATTTTGACTTGGATACATAATACATACATGAAGGTGGCCTCCACAGTAACCCCACATTAAAGCATGCTCCACCGTGTGATGGTAATGGAAGGGTAAGACGGTTTAGGACCCAAAATGGTTGATCTAAAACTTTTATGGCCCCAAAATATTTTTTAATGGTTGACGCTCATTTAACACTGTTTCTTAGAATGTTGTCCACTTAAGATTTGGATATATCTCGATTTTGGTCTCATACCGTAAAATGATCTGTAAAAATAAATGGATGACATGAAACGAATACATCATGGTGGGGCTCACGGAGCACCGACCACCAGCCATTGGCTGGTGTCAGGGGGAGTAGTCAATCCGTACACCTCACAATTTCTGTGGGCTCCACTATGATGTATTTGTTATATCCACACCATCCATCCATTTTGAGATATCATTCTAAGTCATGAGCTAAAGAATGAGGCAGATATAAATCTGTAGTGGACCCCACCACAGAAAACAGCAGGAAGAGTGATTTCCACCGTTGAAACTATCTTAAGGCCCATCATAATGTTTATTTGAAATCTAACCAGTTGAAAAGTCAAAAAATACATGAAATAAGGGAAAACACAAACATCATCTTGATATAAAACTTTTGTGGCCTTTAGAAGTTTTTAATGGTGGGCATCACTGTCACACTGTTTTCGTCGCGGGGGTCCACTGGAGCTTAGGATTTAACTCGTTCTTTTGATATTGCCCTAGAATGATCTCTCCAAATGGATGGAAGGTGTGGATATAAAACATACATCATGGTAGAATGAGAGATAAATATTAGGTGGACCACACCATATCAAAACAATAGTGATTGGATATCCATCATTAAAATCCAATCTTACATGAAAAAGTAGAATAGTTGACTTCAACAGTTGAAACCTTTCTAGGCCCACAGTGATGTTTATTTGTCATCCAACCTATTCATAAGATCATACAAACATGGATGAAGAGAAAACACAAATATAAGTTTGATCCAAAACTTTGTGGCCCCCAATAATTTTACAGTAGAAGTTCATTTCAAATTTTCCTGTAGTATGGTCCATTTTATTGCTAGATATGCTTAATTTTTTGGGTTCAAGCCATAAAATTATCTGATAAAATGGATGGACAAAGTGGATTAAATACACAAGTCATGGTGAACTCCACGGAGTTTACTCAGTACACTAAGCGTACTGAGTTACCTGTACGCAATCGGCTTCTTAGGGAAATAGATTGGCTACTCCCCTACCACCAGTTGTGGGCCCCACTAGTATATCTTTTATCCATGCTGTTCATCCATTTTTACATATAATTTTAGAGATTGATACCGAAAATGAGATGGATATAAATCTCAGGTGGACCATACAACAGGAACACAATAGTGATTGGATATCCATCATTAAATTCCTCCAAAGGCCCACTGTACTATTTATTTGACATCCAATTTGTTGATTAGTTCATACAGATCTAAATGAAGGGAAAAAAGTAATACAAGACGGCCAAGGACGGTCTCTAATGCAGACAGATAACCAATATAAGATGGCTAAAGACCGTCTCTAATGTAGACGGTCTTTGACCATCTCAAATGAGCGCTATAGGACTGCCAATGACCGTCTCTCATGCAGACGGTTGTTGACCGTTCAGATAACCAATATAAGACGGCTAAGGACCGTCTCTAATTCAGACAGTTTGACCATCTCAGATGACTGCTATAGGACTGCCAATGACCGTCTCAACTGCAGACGGTCTTTGATTGGTTCAGATGACTGCATATAAGACGGCTAAGGACCGTCCTTAATTCTAAATGGGCGATACCCGCCTTTTCTTGGAAGTTAACGACGGTTTCTGACCGTCTTAAATGAAAAGACATTTCCTTCATATTAAGGACGGTCAAGAGCCGTCTGAAATTTTAGGGACGGTTTACGGCCATCTCTAACTGTCTTTAAACCAACGAATTTTGCAGACGGTCCACAAACGTCTCAAAATTCATCTTTTTTTCCGTTTTTCACGTAGTGTCCATCCCTCTACCATATCTGCCCAATGACCACATACAATGTAAATCTAATCACACAATGATGTATATGGGTCATGAGGATGAACTAAGTATACCATGCAGCGATGATGTCATAGCATACACCTCCTTTACAAGGAGGGACCAAGTCTAGGTACTTAGACAATTCTCTAAAGAGTCATCCGCTAGTGGGGGCCCAATAGTTGGGGGTAGCCAACAAGGCTAAGGAGAACAATAACATGGGCCTAAATAGATGAACGATCCTAGCAAGGGTCTATGGTGGGCCTTCAACCACCCATAGAAACTCATGGGCCTACCTTAGGGCTGCTAATGTGGACATTTAACCACAACTGGTCTCCAAGAGGTAGCCCATCTCTAATCAATCGCGGATCAAGGCCCAAGGCCTATACCAATACATGGGCCTAATAGGCAATACACATAGTGTAACGCCCTGAAATTTGAGGGTCGAGTAGCAACTCAACTCTCGAGTTCCAAAACATCACTTATGCAACATAGAGAATGTTGATTGAATGTTGGTTGTGTTAGTGCAATAAACATGAGTGAGATTGTACCAAAACAGTAATTCATACTCCAGATCCATGTATAAACGCAAGCGGAAGACTGAAAGATGTATATAGATGTGTATAAAATAAAACAATCCCGATCTCAAGAGTATGAATACCAACTGAGTCACCATATACATGTATTTGTTCCTGAATCAAAATATCAAAATGGTACAACTATAATCATAAACCCTGTAGCCCCGTGAATCTGGATAGCCTATGTGAAGCCTCCAGCAAATTGCTTGAAGGAAAACTCATCCTGATCATCATAATAATCAGGCTCAGCCTCCTGAGTATCATCAGTACCTACATCTAAGATAGAGTCTGGTGGGTGTCCAGAACACCGTCCCGTAAAGTGGGAGTGAGTAACTAACTCAGTAGAACAATAAAGCATAGGTTAACATGTTATCAAATCAGTCAGCAGTAATGATAAAGTAGTACAATCAACAATCCTAAGTACTCTGGTTAATACAAGTATGAAGTGCAGTCGTGATGCATGCCCTCACCAACATACTCCCTCATGCGACACCATCTTACGTCCGCGGCATGTGTTCATCTCTCAGTGCTCCACATCTTCCAGGCACATGCAGTGCGATGATGAGCATGATTAATACCTTTCAAACAGCAGGATTAGGAAACTAAGGTACCTTCCTTATATCATTCCCAAATAATGATCCATTCTAGGGTCGTCAATCCTAGATAGTCTCATACGATGTGTGGTTCTAGGTCGCTGTAAGGGCTGCCAGGGCTGTTACACGGAATCATTGCACCACTCCCCCATCACCTTATCAATACAGGCCTAGTTTTGTATTCTTGTTACTACGGAAGGGTTGTCGTCTCCACGTAGACTCAGAGTACGCTCGAGGTCACTATAAAGGGCTGCCAGGGCTGTTACACGGAATCGTTGCACCACTCCCCCATCACCTTATCAATGTAGGCCGACAGCTCGAATATAGTGTCCCATACCACCATAATCCGCTCACGAGTCTGGTTGCTCAATGGTCACTACGGGGAGGCTCGTGGCCCTAGCGTAGGCCGACAGCTCGACCACAGTGTCCCATACCACCATGCCCGGCTCATGAGTCTTAGCGGATCGAGGTACCACGGTTAACGGGATTCCACTGGTAGGCATTCAAACATGGTGAATATACATAAGACAGATCGGGTTATTTGACGGGCTCGGCTAGCTCAATCGTATGACCAATTGAACGACATGAAGCGCAAGCACTTCGTGTGGCCTAACCACTGCCGCCAACTGAAGTACGACTCGGGTTCGTCGAACACATCTTACGTGGCGAATGGATCTCAGCCACGAATTTAATTCCGTTACCGATTGCCTGGACTACAACATAGTCTCAAACTCAATCCATTTCATCATGTAATCATGTGAGACAATCCACCGTAATGGATTCCATAGTTCAAGAATTTCGATCACATAAGCATATTATGAAATAGAATTTACAATCAAAGCATATTACAATACAAACATGATTTCACACACAATCATTTCATAAGTAAAGCAGAATTTACAATAAAGCGTACATGTAGGAAATCATTCACACAATTAAGGTAACTGAGATTTGTATCTCAAGCCTCATACAAAGTGTAATAGATGATCGCTAGCACATTCAGACATTTTCACAAACACATAGACTACAACCATCATCATACATGATATATGATCAATTGCACATGTGTTAGGCCAAATCGTCTCACTAGGGAGTTGCCCCATATATCACATGTGTATACCCACGACGAAAATCATGGCATGCATGAATTCGGGATCCGTGTTTACTTATACATTTCCACAAACACTTGGACTACACATTTGTCACATATAACATACTTTTGCTGTGACATGATTTAGGGCAAGTTCTTTCGCTAAGGAGTTGTCACACATGCATTAAGTATATATTCATGACAAATAAACATGTTAAGCACAAATCCAAATTCCAAACAAAAACAAACATTTCATCATATGCATAGAATAGCCTAAATCCTACATATCTCATATAAACTCGCATAACGAAACAGACGACGCATTTTGCATGTGTAATAGCACCCTTGTCAGTTATAAATCATTAACCGATATTGAAAGCCTTGAAAACCATAACCTATACACCTAAAGTCCGCACCTTACGCTGTAGTAGCGTAATAAATTTGGTAGGAATGCTAAGTCTCCTTTCACGACGGTATATCGACCTAAAACACAAGTCGTGTTAGCTATTTCGCTAATTGAATCAATTGAAACCCTAAATCAGATTAGGGTTAGGGTTTTCTTACCTAGAAATGAAGTCGGAATTGCCAGGAAAGCGGTTAGAAAGGTGTAGTTATGCTGTATAACAAGAGGATAGAGTGGCAGGAAGTTTCTCCCACAACTCTCACACTTTCTCTCTCTTTTCTCTCTTCTCTCTCCTAGGGTTTTTCTTAAATTCGTATGGGCTGAATGAGAGAGTGTTTAAGGTCCTTATATAGCCTAAAACATCACCGAAATAGACCTAAGGTCAAGGTATACATAGGTAATAACTAAAGTGGGTTCATTTCGATCCAACAGAGCACTTCTGACGGCCCCTTTTCAGTGTACGATCGGACTTAAGCTCACAATACTGGATGTAGGTATAGTTAAGTTTTCGTTCTAGTCGGGTTCCCAAATCACGCGTGGCGGACCAGTTTTAATTCAACGGTAACCGAGACTCGATCGGGGTTTTCGAGTACACGGCCATGTATATGAAATTTCTCCTGATCCGAGGGTGTATTTGGGTCAGATTATGACGGTCTGATTGCTTATATTTGGCCCGCAAATATCAAGTCTCAGATTTCTTAGATTTGATTTAATTTATAAAGAAAACTAGGCTTTCTCACACTCCTCGCTCCGGGCTCAAGCGAATAGCCGTGGGACACAATCTAGATTTGATCTCCGATATGATTATCAAGCCCAACAAGGCGGTCTTAATTCTATAACCTCGTATTATTCGGACTTTCGATGTACGGTCCAGATCTGATACGGAGTTTCAATGTGCTCCCGAGAGCAGCTGAGTAATGAGATTGATCCTAGATTTTGGGGTAATGTAGTGTCAACGATTCCACAAGTTTTAGGTCTTGCAGATCGTATTTAAAGTGATTCGTGCGGATTTCATATACAATCTAGTTTAACACTTAGTTAACTTTGTCTAATTTCTAAAGGATTTGATCCTAAGTGATTTCTGCCTGAGATGGTACTCGGGCCATTGTATGGAATTTTTTGAGTCGTTACACATAGCCCAACCCATATGTAATATCATGGGCCCATAAGTAAGGTTTGGGCCCAATCATAAGGGTCATTAGTCCACATATTGTGGTGGGCCTAGTGGGCAGCCCATTGCTCAAACCACATGGGCAATTCACATGTTTAAGTCAAGTGAGTTGGGCCTACAACCCGGCCCAAGCATAGAGTTGATTTGGTGGGCAACCAAGAGCCCAACCACTTGTGTAATCCGGCCCATAAACCCAACACAATAACATGGAAAAATGGCCAAAGGGTCCAATGGGCTTATCTAGAAAGTTTCGGCCCCTTTAGGCCTGAAAAGTCCAACCACTAGTTACATACATGGGCCCATTAACATCCAACTATGGTAGGCCTGAGAAATGCATTAATTAAGCCCAAGATTTAGGTGATTTAAAGTACGATTTATTCCTTTTAAGTAGCCACAAAGAAGCAGGCTCCATTCCTCAAAATATCAGCCCAAAGGCCAAGCATTTTAATAATATATTGCTGGATTTTTAACCCAACAGGTTTAGGGACTTGTTGGAGCCCAAAAGATGATCCATTTGGTTAGGGCATTAATCCAAGGAGTCCAGTCATCAAGTCAGAGGGCCCCGCCACATAGGATTACATTACATTATACTGAGAATTAGGTGGGCCACACTACTCGACCAAAGTCCAGCAAGTAGTCCACAAGGGGCGTCCCACATTGGCCTGGGCGTCCCAATGGGCTGGACTCCCAGCCCATGTGCTAGTAAAAGGCGGGCCCCACCATATGTACTCCACACTCAGATGAACCATACACAAGTGGGCCACACAAAGGAAGGCCAGGAGGGAGAAAACACGCATCATAGTGGGCCACAAAAAGGGGTGGACGGCCAGCCCATGCTGGACATCCCGGCCTTGGGCGTCCAGCCTGGTGGGCTGGTCCAGCCCTCGTCATAAATCACACAGAGGTCCGTTGGGCCCGAAAATTTGTAGGTGGGTCCTATCATGAGGTGGGTCACCTTATGGAAAAATTTTAGATTTTTCTGAGGTAGGAAAGTATTTTTATAAATTAAAAGAAAACAAGCTGTCCTAAAATCTGGTTAGTGCAGAATTATGGTTGACCCTGTTTTGATAACCTAATGGGGTGGGCCCAATGTCTCCAAAAAATTGGAAAAAATTGATTTTAACATCCCCATATATGTATAGTACAAGGTAGGGTCCACCAAAGTGGCCCACCTATTCCAAAGAAATTTTATATTTTAAGTTTTCCAGACTATAATGTTGTTGGACAGTCCAGAAAATCTGGACTGTCCACCCTACTTGGGCCACACCTTTGGGACCTCAATCAAGGTTAGATGGGGCTGAAATTTTGGGGACATCTAGGTAGGATACCCACCTTCCAGAAAAGTATATTTGATAGGTAAGAAATGTCCCCCAATCAGTCCCAAAATCTAGTCCAAAAACAACCAGAAACTTTCCAGAAAATTTCTGGACAACAACATATACGTGGAATAATCAGAGTATATGAGTCAAATAAAAAGGAGATTACCTTACAAACTTGGTGCTATGGTCCACCTTAGTGGGCCCCACAAATATCCAGGCCATATCCCCTCCCAAAAATACATTGCATGCATCACATATGGGGGAAATGGGGCACCAACGTCCCAAGTATGGACAGCAAGGGGCATACACAATGTTTGGATGGGCTGGATGTTGCAAGGCCTCTAAGTGGGCCACACACTCAGAGATCAAATAGTGAGGTAAGGAAAAATAAAGAAAATGAAGAAAGAAAGGAAGATCCGGCCATAAGAAAGGGTCTCCACCACCATTGAGGCCCTCCCTTCATCACAAACATTACACCTTCCACTTTGTTCATGTACAAGCTACAACATAGCCATGCATGCAATAAGATTTTAGATCTAAGGTGGGGATGTCATCCCTACCAAGGTCTAGGGTCTAGATGACCCCTCCAGATCATGGATCAAAGGGAAATAGGCCATGATGGGGTCAATGGAGAATGGCCCCATCAATGGAACATGCATGCAAGATGGTTGGCCATAGGCCTCATCGATGGACACTTGGGGACCTCCACCATCATTTGGTGGACCCCACAAGCTCCTCAAGGTGCAATGAAAGATCTAAGAAGGTAGAAAAGAAATTCCTAACTAAAAACACCCACCTCAATAGTTCTACACCAAACTTCTTCCAATAGGCTCTTTAGGCTTCAAGCTCCAAGGATCAAAGGCTAAGATTGGAGATGGAGGGTTAGATGAGAGGGTTTTAGAAGGTGTAAGGGGCTAGAGATGGGGAGAAGGGTGGAACGCTCCAAGGGTAGAGAGGAGAGGGAGAGATGAGGAGAAGAGTAGAAAGGAGAGAAATGAAGTGAAAAGGCTAGCAAGGGAGGGTTTTAGCCAAAGTAATGATTGATTTTCTAGAAAAGGGCCTCTCTCTCTCTCCCTAAAGAAGAGAAATTCTGAAATTTTCAGATATAGGGAAGAGGAAAAAGTAGCTTTTGCATGGGAGAGTGAAAAAGGAGCTCCCTTGGATAGAGAACTCATGATTGCTTGCTAGCTAGGTAAGTTAGGGACCTAGTCTACTCCACCTACCCTATGATGGTTAGGAAAAATGTGCAATAGAGTGGGCCACCTTGGGGATCATGTGCACTACCCTAGGTGGGCCCCACAATCATACTAAATGGCCCATCATGGTATATGCCTCATATCTCATGATCTAGAACTCGGATGAACACACAAGACGCGGCGTTGGAACTGCGGCGACGATGCGGTCGCTATGGCACTAAATTCGGGTCGATCCGGGTCGGGTCTATGTAACCGGACTTGAGGATGACCGCAAACACTAACCAAAGGTCGCGGGTCGCCAGAATTCGACCGGTAGGACGGTGAGACCTAAAGGAATGAAATGCACACACTCAGGTAGGGTCTTACAGTATATTTTCTGTTAATAATAAAAAAGAAAAGAAAAGGTGTTTGATGGCTCATTTGGTTGTTTGTATTTGGAATGTGATAAATTCCAAATCTTAAATATATTAAAATTATTAATTGTGTTTTACATCCTGCAACTAGAATGCCTTATAGATATTGGTCATTATAATAAGCCCATCAAAGCACAACTTGGATAAAATTGAGGTAATTCCAAGCCTATGGTGGGTCATCATGTGGACCAATCATGATGCAAAAAAACTAAATTTTTCTACTTGTGGAAAGCAGAGGATCCAGATTCATTTTTCAATGCTAACTTCTAGTGCTGAACATGACTACACTTTTTTTATTTTTTATTTTTTTCAATAATTTTGCACTTTATTCATCAAAAGATAAAACCAACAAAACCCCCAAAACAAAACTATTGAGTGTTGAGGGTCAAATATTGCATATCAGACCCCAGTTATTGCCTGGATTTACGAACATGGTACGGTTTAACGGCCTATTTTAATCGTGTTTTCAATGCAGAATGTATTTAGGAGCTTGAACTGAAAATGAGTATTAAAAGCACGGATGTAACACTCTTGCATCACCAAGGCATTGGACGGGACCCTAGGAGACCAAGATCAATAGATTTACATGCCAGAGATCCAAGAAAACTGATAAACTGAAGTTCAAATAGCCCGAAAATCAGTCAGAATGCAAGATCACAGCGTTCCCACCTTCTACTCGACTTGAAACTTCATACATGGTCTGAGGACCATAAATGAACCGTACATGTCGAATTTCAACTCCTGAATCCCTGTGAGAGTGGCTAAACTGACAGATCAGCCATGAATCTCGGATTTGGGGCCCACCTGAGATCTGGATATACTTTGATTTTGGTTTCAGCTCCTTAAATTAGATGGGAAACTGAATGGGCGGTGTGGATTTCTTGAAACATCAAGATGGGATCCACTTTATGGGACGAGAGCGTGTACGTCTCACGTGCACAGGAGGTGCACTGGATGCAAAGTCGGGTCAAACCAACTTTGACCCACATTGCATTAAAAAACGAAAATATCCATTTTCTCTGTTGCGAACAGGGGCTGCGGACGGATGCAGATGGCCCACCATTGCAGCTCCGTTGTCTAATCTGGACCGTCCATTCAAATCTCAAGGACCCTCTGACCAAGGCCTAGAGGAGGAAATTTGAAGAAGGTCCCGCGAACGGTGTCTATGTGATCGAACACGAGATGGACGACTTAAAATAATATCAAGTGGGCCGCGTCAAAAGCAATCCAAAACCGACAATATCTTAATGAATTGGCGAGACGAAGCGAATGGAAGGAGTGGATTTCCCAGAAACTTCCGGCAGGAGGCCCACTAAGAATCGCAAAATCAGAGATTTACGTCTCTGTTACGCGGAGTCCGGAAGAACTGGACGTTCTGGAGACGTAGTGGCCCACCACCCTTGATCGGATGGCCGATCCGGACCATCCAGATGAAGCCTAGGCAAGAACTAAACCCATACATGGAGAAAAAAATCCGATAATATTCGATCATGGGGAATCCTATACGGCGCCAACACGCTTGAGCGCAAGACGTTTCTAAGTTCTGCTGCGTAAACATCCGCACGGACTCCACCTATTCAGCACCAACTGGAGTTTCCTATAAAATAGAGAGAGAACGTGAGCAGGGCATCTCGGTTTTGGGGTTGGAACGTGAGAGAGAGGGAAAGTAGTTTTTCTTTTCTTTTTTTCTTTTATTTCGTTTTGGTCTAAGTGATCCAGCCCATTCATGTTGGGCTAAACCTCTTAGCTAGGGCTAAGAGGTGAAGCTTGTGGCGTGATGGGAACGATCTTACGGCTTGGATGCATGTTTGAACTGATGTTGATCTTGTTTTGATTATAAGGAGTGCTTTAGTTTTTAATGGTGTGTTGTGACTTACATCACAATAGATCTGTGATGACCTCAGTATTTCCTCTCCCTTATTTTGATTGTGAATTTAGGAAGCTTTGTTGTTCACCATTGCCCCTTAGACATGGTTGGATGATGAAATCCTTCCTAACATTCAAACATCTTCTGATTGGTTATGGATTGGTTTATGTTCTGTTGTTTACCTTGTCTCATGGACATGGTTTTGTGATGGAATCATATCTAATTCTTATACCTTTCATCCCTTAGAAAACTAGATCAAAAGGAAGTTTACATTGATTTTCAGATTATATCTTCCAACTGGATGAAGATGGGACTCGAAGTCCAGTTGAGTTCATGAATCGACCATAGATCTCCCTGATCTCTACAAGTGGATCCTTCGAATCCCTAGTTTCCTACCTTTGAATTCTATAGTTTAGTTTATTATTTCACCATTATTCTCATATTTAACCGATTTAGATTTCATCTTATCCTAGTTCTAGCTCTGGTTATTTTCAGGTTACGTACAGGTTTCAGTCCCTGTGGATTCGACCTCGGTCTTACTGAGTTTATTACTACATCACAACCCTATACTAGGGGAGTGAACACTGAGCGTGACTATGTATAACATTTTCTAGTTTCATGTGTGTGCTGTTGAATGGTTGGATCACAGTATGTATTTTATATAAATATTTATATGTTAGGCCAAAATGTGGGGTCCATCTCCCAAGCCAATCACATGGCGACACGTGTTTCAGGCACATAGCTTAGTTGTTCTGCCTCCCAGATCAGCTTGGCTGTGACTTCATCCTGCTCTGGAACATATTCCTCAAGTTGCCTGACTAATTCCTTGGCTGTTGGGGCAAATATGATAATTCGACGGGCAGTTGGCGCGATGAAACCCTTGTCAACAACTTTGTCGATAAATGATAACAAGGAATTATAATATCCATCCACATTCAAGGGACCCACCGGTTTCTGAGATTCTGAGCTACGCCCAAGTAATGACTTCTAGCAGTTCTTCAAGTGTCCCGTATCCACCGGGCAGAGCAATAAAAGCATCAGAGTAATGACTTCCATCTTAGCCTTTCATAGGTGCATGTCAGATACAGCTCTCACTTCACCAACAGTGTCGCCAATTATAGCCCCATCAACCCCACGCTACCACCTCCGTACACCAAATCAATCCTCCTTTCCACCAATTCATTTCCCAACTGAATAGCAGCTTCTTGGTAACTGATTTTCATGCTTGGGCTGCTTCTAGAGAAGACACAAATCCTCTTGAATTTGGATTTCCTCTCTTCCATGATTTCCAAAGAATCTCTTTCCTTTCTCTATATATCCAACTTTCCTTCAACTAATCTATATATCCACAGGACTACACTTAGCTGACTCTGAGCCACATGTCGGATGAATTGTCAATCCATGGGAATGACTGAGGTTTTGAATGCTGGTGTTGGTGTTGAATGCTACCACTTTAAGATGCCTTTGGTTTTTAATGCTATCATTATAAGTTTATTCATCTTATTCAAACAACATTAGAATCACCCCAATTTTGGCAATGTACACATTCATCTTTTTTTTTTTTTTGGAACTATTCAACCTTATGAAGTTGATTTCATGGTCCATGTTTTGTCTTCCTTTTTCTCTATCCATGGTCCATGTACACTGGAGTAGACTTCTACAAGAAGTTGTGTGGAGTGTCCATTATTCAAAAGTGAGCTTTTATACGAGTATTGAATTTGGATTCTTAGCATAAAAAATTATGTGAGTATTTTGAGATAAATATGAGATTTTCACTACCATTTGAAATAAAAAATGAAAATTGGAATTCATGTTTAAATAATTCTCATGGAAATCGTTGTTGCATCTAATAGCTTGACCTGCTTCTTCCACATGCATAAGCAAAATAAGAAGTGGAAGAACCATGCCACTTGATGCATTTTTTTTTTTTTTTACCAAGATCCATTCTTTCTAAATTCATGTCATGGATTATCCAGGAGTTTAACATGCATCTTTTGTGTGTTTCATTTGGTTTAAGATGCTAAACTTGTTGTGTCTTTTCTTTTTGTTGTTCTATTCTTGAATCAAGTCCATGGGTGTTCGCCTTGCTGGAATGCATTTAAATTGTAAATAAGCATCTCATTTATATTGATTAAATGTAATGGTAATTGTATTCAATAATATTTTTTCACATTTCATTTATTTCCAGATGCTTCTTTTTCTAAGTCTTTATATGGATTGTGAAGGAGGGAAGTGAAGATTTCACCTGGCAAAGATATTCCTAATGCCGACTCAGGTTATCGGCTTCGACTTTTTGGATTAGGAAGGCATCAAAAAGTTCTCTCAATTGTATTCTAGTATAATCTTCCTTTGCTTTTAGCAACTTAAGTGTGGAACTCTTTAAGGATAGTCCAAGTTTATTCTCTTAGAAATGATGACATTGCCCTTATTTTCCTTCAATGCATACTATTTGACATGCCATTTGATTGAATATTTATAAATTTTTTGTGTGCTTTTCTGTCAAATCTGATATTTTTACATTGGAATGGGCCGCATCTTTTTATTTAGAAACTTCAAACCATTGGGCAGGTTATGTGTGGTGAGGAATGAAAAATATCATGTCATGATCTTCATTGAGTGTCTTGGTGATTGGTCTTCTAGTCAAAATTCACATTCTCAACTGTCACACAATTTCACTGCCTTTGATTTCCAGGTAGTTTGATGGCATTCTTTAGTGTTTTTTTTTCCCTTTCCTCACTGGTTCTATATTCTTTAAGCTATTGAATAATGCTACTTCCCCTAAACATCTCTACTGTACACATGGCATTTGCATATGATGATCTGGACCCTCGATTTCGTGGGCTACCACATCAATGGGTCATATCCCAAAAAGCATGGCCATCTGACTATGGTAACCATTCCAATTGGGGCCCTAAAAGAACAAGCAATGGCTATATCAACATGGGAAAACTCATAACAATCAAATGGTTAGAGTTGTCAATTACTATGATGTTCAGTTTATAGCCACCCATCCAACTGGTGGCCATTTTGTTTCTTTTAGAAAACGTGAGGAATTTTGTTTCTTTTAACAAAGGGCAGACATTCCAATTAATGCTTGCTTCACTTCTTGAAATGGGTTATCAGGTATTGTCCCTTTGCATGTACTTGGGATCTTCTTCTTCTTCTTCTTCTTCTTCTTCTTCTCTTGTAAAGCAGCTATATAATTTTTGTGTGTGCCTTTTTAGGTGAGATTTAGTGTTCTAGAGGCTGGAGCCTTTAGTGTTTCTCAGTCTGGGAAATGAGCATTCATATGGGAAACTTCTTCAGAAGAGACACTCTCAGAGTGGCCAGAGCCAATGCACATCTTTGTAGGCCCAGAACTGAAAATCACATTACCAAGGGATGTACAGTATTGACAATAAAGCGCACCATTCTTTGCATTGAGCGGATGACCCCTTGTTGCGACGCGACAGAGTGAAGAGTGGCATGTTGAGAAGTCCACAATGACACCACCATATCAGTTTCCAGTTGATGAAGGGAGAGAGAGAACTTTTCGATCTCGTTGTTCCTCGGTAATAGAGCGATTAATACTTGATACACCAATGTGCATAGTCTCGGTTTGTAACACATTTTGG
Organism: Magnolia changhungtana; assembly: GCA_030180095.1. NCBI lineage: Eukaryota > Viridiplantae > Streptophyta > Magnoliopsida > Magnoliales > Magnoliaceae > Magnolia > Magnolia changhungtana. The sequence goes on from JASAUF010000610.1 coordinate 132,138, forward strand.
AGTAAAATAAATTGTCAGGCCGTCAGGAGTACAGCTGGAGGGGCACCCTTCCATGTAATAACTGTGAGAGATACAATTGGAGAAAATACCACCTGTTGGAAATGGAGCATCTAAAACAGAGGTGGATGTGAGTTTTCTGATGAAACCTTGTCTTCTGTTGTCTGCACAAAACAAATTTAGTTAATACTTCTAGTGATGGAATACACTTCAAGATATCCTTTTGACCTTCATTTTACCGATGGTCTATTTTCATTGCTCTTACAATTGCTCCTTGTTTTTTGTTTGCAGTATGGAAATGATCCTGTGTCATGGTTCCAAAAGCAAATCCGAGGGTACATGTTTGTCTTGAGTGATCACACATCAAAAGAAAAGAATGAGTTGAACTACATCCGATGCCAAAGAATTCCAAAGCACCCAGGTGCTGATTGGCATGACCTACCAGAAGAAAAGGTACTTACATCACTGATTCCAGTGCTACTAACAATGATGGATTAAACTAATCAGCTAACAAAATACTCATTGACATTACATGTTGGATTTGATACCAGGTGCTTGCCAAAGCGCCCAGGTGTATTGTCTTACAATGTCTACAAAATGCAGGTTAAACTGTCTACTGGTCAAATGGTGGATTTGATACCTCGGTGCTTGCCAAACACAGCCAATAGGCACAATCAGTGGAAGGGACTGTTTGGCCCTGATGTACCAAGTATGCATTATGATTGTTAGTTGTTACAACTTACCTGGATTGATAGGAGAGCATTGTGAAGCTAGGCTACTGATGTCAACTGCAGCTGAAGCATTTCTACAAAACTTTGGAGCATTATTAGGATATTCAGATCTCCTGCAACAACATGGAAAAGAAACGAATCAAAGGCAGGAAGCTATAGGTAACTTAAGACTTAGTCTTGCAAACCCCAAACATAAACCTCAATTGTTCTGTACCTTGACGTTTTATCCACACAACTGCTTTACCTCCTTAGTGTTCCTGCATCCAAACTCTTAATTAGATCTACAACAAATATAGTTAAAACAACATAAACACTTGTGGGCAACCAACATAACATGTTACTAAAGAGAAGTAATTTTCCATAAACACTATATATGATTTTGAATGGGACATTTGACACTCATTGATAAGAATGTCACAACCATATTTCATCATTTCACCTTCATTTTAATTTTCCTAAGTTACCATCATTCGGATGTTATGATTCTTATATATGGGCACCAAAAGAACTTGATTAATAAATAGGACTTTACTTTAGGTGCTTGGTGTAGGGAAATTCGGAAGATGAACCCTTAAGATCTGACGGTCTACACGATAATTGGGACCCTCACAAAGCTGAAGATTGATGCTCCAATGGCCCGTCTATCTACTACTGGAGCAGATTGAACTATTCACACCTCTGATCCTACGGTATATAGTGGTCCCGGATAGCGATCTATAGATCAGATCGTCCCAAGGACAAGCTAAGATGGACAGACTATAGCGCACTCTATTTCTCTCTGTATACTCTCTGTGTTTCGTATGATTCAATGCGTTCCATGAGAGAAGCGCACTTCTTTTTATAACAGAGGAAGTAGAGTTTGGGTGGGATTGAGATAAGGCCACATCATCCGGTCTTATCCCTATCTCCTATCATAAATCAAATTCAAAATTGAATTTGAAATATAACAGAAGACGAAAAAGACCGGAAGAAGCCAAAGCTCGTGGGACCCACCCACTAGTGATTGCTCACCAATAATGGGCCCGGTTCGCAGCCTACGTCAATATCTCCCACTCAATCACATTGTGGGATAGGCACAAAATTTGTCCAACTAACTTGCCTTATAACAATCAAATACCAAAACATCGCGAAAAAATAATCGAGGCGTGGGACCTCTACATATGGATCACCATAATCTTCTCACAGGTGCTTAAGTGCTAAGTGACCACCTAACTAGTACTCAATAACCCAAGCTTTGTAATGCCTGTCCTAGTCCGCATTACCACACCGGATAGAGTTAACTCCCGATCTGGAGTACTCGGCCAACATACGCACTTATCCAACTTATCGAATTATTCTAAAAACTTAATTTTTTACAAACTTCGATTAAAACCAATTCAAAGCAATACTTATTTATATATATGCTTTTTAAGAAAAATATTGCTTGCAAAAGTCCAATAAAAACAACTCGATACTGCCGGCGGATAAGTCCTCAAGTGCGTATTTATAGTTCTAGAAACTTGGTGTAGCTGTCACGGGATCTTCCCCACGCAGATGTGTAATTTAGAATTAATCAAGCCGCTTTCCAAGCGTAACCGAGTTTGGTCAATCAAGGACCTTTTGTTATTGTACACTAAAGTAGCGACACTCAATCTCATCCTCATATACACAAGAGGAGGGTAGCTAAGGACACAAGGAGTCACCTACGGGGATTCAGCTACTGCACGTTGCAATGATTAGATCGAATCAAAGCAAGCTATAGGTAAAAGGTCTGTACCTTGACGTGGCTACAACCCACGTCGTAAAGTACAGCAAATAAAAATAATCTAACTACAACTTCGCGGTAATCTCAATTTTTGGACAATACTAGGTATAAGTCGGGTCTACAGTACGCAGATTATTCTACATAAGATACGACTCATCTCATAACCTCATAACTTGGCTTTAATTTCAGGTCATAACATTGATCGCATGTAAAAGAATGGTGCAATTATGCTATTCGACTTTATCAGTCTCATCTACAATCTTTATAAGATTGTAGGCGGATACGACTCACTCATATCCTCATACTTTATTATTCACAATAAAGGGAAGTTTATACCTCAATGTATAAACATAGCTCCAAATGTACCTCTCTTGTACATTCAAGGTTGGTCAACCCGTGCGAGTGGGTGACCGGCTTGCCGACAAAAATAGAAATCCTACATGATCTCAAGGTAAATGCTGATGATCTTCTTACCTAGTTGATATTAGTGTTCAATACTAAATAAATAGAATTTATTATTCATTAATGAAAGATCAAAGGTATTACAAAACAAGGACATCAATTAAGTTTTCCTCAATCCCATCTGCCTGACGTGAACCTGAAATAGATCTCTAGCTATAGGTTTTGTCATGGGATCAGTCATCATCTCCTTGGTAGGAATGTAGCTGAGGGCAACCTTTTTATCTCTCACTTGATCACGGATGTAATGATACTTGATCTTAATGTGCTTAGATTTTTGGTGGTGTTTAGGGTCCTTTGCCAAGTCAATAGCAGAATTATTGTCTATCTTCAGTGATATAGGCTGACGAACACTCGGTACAATACCCAGACTCAATAGAAATCTGCGAACCCATACACACTCCTGAATTGCAGCACAACATGCAATGTACTCGGCCTCCATAGATGAAAGAGCTGTGGATATCTGTTTCTAACTCGACCATGAGATAGCTCCTGTAGAGTAAAGAATAATACCCAAGTAGACTTTCCCTCGTCGGCGTCATTACCCCAAGAAATCGAATATCCTTTGAGCTCGAGGCTTGTGCCTTCATAACACAACATTAGGTCTTTTGTTCCTCTGAGATAGCGGAATATATGTTTGACGACTTGCCAATGAGGCTCATCCGGGTTACTCGATAACGGTGACTATACCATTGCATAGCTAATATCCAAGGTCCGGTGTATAGCATAGCATACATTAAGCTTCCTCTCTTGCTTGCATAAGGTACTGAGGACATATCCAATTTCTCAGCTTCAGTCTGGGGACACGATTTCCTGTCTTACTTGGTAGCTTTATCTATAGGGGTTTCAATAGCTTTTGAATTTTTCATCCTGAACCGCTCTAAGATCTTTTGTAAATAGGTTACTTGAGACAAGCCTAAAAATTTCTTAGGGCGATCCCTGATGATTTTTACCCCAAGGATAAAGTTGGCTTTACCGAGGCCTTTCATCTCAAAGTTTGAGAATAGTCAATCTTTAGTCAATGTCAACAATTGCATGTCATTACCAGCTAACAGGATATCGTCTACATATAGAGATAATATCAGAAAAGATCTTCCAGACCGTTTCATGTATACACAATGATCTTCTTCACTCATCGTGAATCCAAAAGTGGTGATGGCCAAGTGGAACCTCATGTACCACTGTCTTGAAGATTGCTTCAGCCCAAGATAGATTTCAACAATTTGCAGACTTTCTTTGGATGCTTTTTGTCCACATAACCCATGGATTGTTGCATGTATATTTCTTCATCCAAGTCACCATTTAAGAATGCGGTCTTTACATCCATCTGATATAACTCTAAGTCTAAACTTGTGACAATGGACAAGATCATGCGGATTGAGGAGAACTTTGCAACAGGTGAAAAGGTCTCTCGTAATCAATACCTTCTTGTTGTGTAAAACCTTTGGCAACTAATCGTGCTTTATACTTGTCCACTGTATCATCCGCCTTTCTTTTGATTTTTAGTACCCATTTGTTACCTATCGTTTTTGCGATTAAAAACTTATGATTAACAAGTTCCCAGACTTTATTCTTCTCCATGGAAGCGATCTCTTCGTCCATAACATCTACCCAATCGACCGAGTTAGAAGATAATAATGCATCCTGATACGAATCAGGTTCATCATCATCAACTGCAACGCAAGAGAATGTTTGCCCTTCAATATCGAAATATCTTTGAGGAATCAATCCTCTTTATTTTCGGACGTAACTCGGGGCTGCTTGAGATGTCCTCCCACCTTCCTGACGAACTATAGGAGTATCATCATCTTGTGAGCGAGAATTTCCACTCTCTGAGATACATCGGGTATTTTAAAAGTTGGATTGGAAGCTTTTGCTTCATTCGGCTTGGGTATCTATCTTCAACGAAAGTCACGTCTCAGGATTCTATCTCAATCCATCGTCCATGGTCCTCATAAACTAGAACGTATCCCTTTGAATGTATAGGGTATCTTATGAATACGCATTCAATAGTCTTACTATCAAGTTTACCTCTATGCGGAGTAGGTAGCAAAACATATCCCAAAGATCCCCAAGGGCGTAGGTTGGCTAGAGAAGGAATCCTCCCAGACCACATCTCATATGGAGTCTTAGGAATTGATTTGGATGGGACTCTATTTAGGACGTAGACGGCTGTTAACAGTGCGTCTCCCCAGAATGTGGTAGAGAGATTGGCTTGATCCATCATCGATCTAACCATGTCCAATAATGTCTTATTCCTTCTCTCTGCAACACCATTTTGTTGTGGTGTGTAAGCCATTGTGTACTGCCGAACAATGCCAACATTTTCATAATATGATTTAAACATTTCAGACGTATACTCGCCACCTCTATCAGATCGAAGGATTTTAATCTTTTTCTCAAGCTGATTTTTCACCTCAGCTTTGTATTTAAGAAAATAATCAAAAGCCTCAGATTTGTGTGAGATGAGATACACATATCCATAGTGCGAGTAATCATCAATGAAAGTGACAAAGTATTGACATCCGTTTCTGGCATGTACATTAAAGGGTCCACAGATATCTGAATGGATTATCTCTAGTGTGCCCTTTGACCTAGCCGCTTTGGGAAATGGTTTCTTCAAATTCTTCCCGGACACACAATGTTCACAAAATGGCAAATCAACTTTGGATAAGGAGTCTAACAGACCAGAACGTACTAGTCTTGTCATACGATCCTTTCCAATGTGACCTAACCTTACGTGCCATTTTTGAGATTCAGATACGACAGTTTCATTCAATATAGCAAACAAAGCAATAGATGCATTATCACATTCTACGTCTAGAATAAATAAATTTAAAATTAAATTACCCCACGCAAAAATGAGGTTATTTTGTCTCAAAGAAACTCTTATCCCGAAAAATCGAATATCAAAACCATCAACTAATAACCTAGAAATAGAAATTAAATTTCGACGCATCCCCGGTGCATATAGAATATCACGGAGTATGATTGTTCGCCCTATGCGCGTACGTAGATGGAAAACCCCAATCCCTTGTACGTCTTTAACAGCATTATTGCCCATCCAACTTGACTTGTAATGGCTTTTGGCTGGTTTGGAATTCCTCGAGTCCTCGACAACTACTTGTCACGTGCTTTGTTGCGCCTGAATCTAAAATCCACTCGTTAGATATAGTATCAACGGAAAGGATTAAAGAACAAATGCCTACATACAAAGTATCTAGTGACTGAGAAATTACCGTCTTTTTATGGGCGCACTGTCGAGCATAATGGCCGGAATTTCCACAGACAAAGTAGACTACATTTGTCTTTTTCTGCTTATTCTTTTCGTTCCCCTTCTTGAGATTTAGAGCAGGTGTTGTAGTCTTCTGTTCTTGGTTATTCTTCTTCGCCTTCTTGCGAGCATTGGACCGTTTATTGTTAGCTTTCCGCTTATGGGTCTCTGCTACAAAGGCCCTGGCCGAACTTGACTAAATTGCATTCATTTCAACCTCACGTACCAAGTGGCCACAAAAGTCTCTAAACGTAGTGATAGAATCAGTATGGTTCAGAATTCTTTTGATTTGGGCCCAAGATTCAGGCAAGGAACGGTGCATGGTTATAATCTTCTAATTTTCAGTCAATTTACACCCAACATTCCTAAGGATGTTTTTTGAGATCACAAGAAATTGCAAGCTCAGGCACCTATCATTTGCTCTATCTTACGGATATGATCTTTGATAAAAAGCCGATGGGCATCCTATACTCCTGGAATTCCAATTCCATTACCCTAACTCTTACATCTAACTTCTGCGCATAGGCATCTGTCAGTGCTTCCCAGATTCCCTTAGCGGTTTCATGCACTTCATACGTAGGTATGAGTTCTTTGTGCATGGTGCTAAGAAGAATATTACAGGCTGAACGATTTTGTTTTCGCCACTTATTGTAGCGAGTCATCGCAACCCTATGTTCTTGTAAATTTTCGTTTTCAGCTAAGATGGGTTCCTCTTGAACTACATCAAGTGTGTGAGATATATCGTCCTCGTCGAGAAATATGCATGACCGGCGAGACCGTAATGGTCTTCGTATTGCTTTCACTTTCGTCGAAATATTGTCCTTGAGAAGTTGTTAACGATCAACGCTTTGGTAGCCATCTCTACATTGCATTAGTATCACTACTTAGCTAAGATCTAAGGTATTGACACTAATCATCAGCATTTCTACGTGTTATACAAATTTTCATAATATAAAAGTAGTCAACACATCTTAACGAGATCTGAAAGTCCACATACCCAAATGGGCGGTGTAGAACAATCAAGTTTTCAAATTAAGATGAAATTGGTACTTTTATAAAATTATAATTGTATAACATGCAACCTTCCATTATTTGGTTGCATGCATCATTTGGTGGTGGAGATTAAACTCCCACTCAAGTTACGCACAACCTTTAGTTTTAGGGAAGATTCTAGCACTAAGTTTTTCTATATGTTCAAATGAAAAATAAGGAGGGCTTAGATCTAAATATATCAAGCCTAATTATTTCACTCATATAAACATAATCATCAGAAGGAAAATAAAGTGCTTAGATATCAGGAGAGTTCTATTTTCATCTGTGATCATGACCATTAGTGATAGATCCGATCATTACCGTTAATGATCATTGTTGATGATGGATCCTATCATCAACATTGATCATCATGGTTAATGATCGTTTCTTTGTTTTGTAGCAATTGAATTGTTCACTAATGAGCTCAAGATCAACGGTGAATTAGATATAATTAAAGGAATCTACAATATTGATGTGTCCATCATCCTTCAACAGATTTATACATGTTGAATTGGCAGAAGTAAAACATAGTTACTGCACATATACTTCAGCTAACACGTATACATTAAAGCCAAAAAATTGGTAGGGATGCCAACACGTGATGTACACAATTACAACCCGAGATAAACACTAACGGTAATACATGAGATGTACACATGATGTTTGGATTTAGAGTTATTTTTTTTTAAGCTATAGATGTACATGTAGGCTGATGTGTTTCTGTATGCAACATGTTGCTATTAGCTAACGTCAATATGGATGCCCACATCAGCCCAACCAACCCTATCACACGTGGCCTTCTTGCATTTGAGTTCTAGTACAAGACGTTAACACATCCAGCCAACTATAACACAAACGTTAACACATCCATGTTAACAATTAGATACTAGGCCAACACGTCTCATATACGTACATCTTAGCTATGTTTCAACATGTGAACAAATCATGTATCGTATATATATAGCTATATACGTTTCATACATCTCAGTCATGAAATGTGTTGTAGTTGTATATAACAACATGATGTGTACATGCATCTGATACACGTGTACAGCAAGCAATTCATCACGTCAATCACGTATACACAAGTACAAAACATCACGTGTATACAATTCATCACGTGTACGGCTGGTATGATAATACAACATGTGTATGGCTGGTATGATGTACTTGGTTAACGTCAATTCACACGTATGAATATTCATGTGTGTACAACCAACATGTGTACATACATGTACATTAGCCACATACATCACGTCCATATACATTACTTATAGTGCAACACGTTAACACGTCACATACGTGTTATGGTGCAACACGTCACACGTACATATACATCAAGTTATGGACAGCAGCCATGCACAATACGTGTCAATTGACGTGTGAAGATGCTTGTTTTTGAAGTACAACATGCAGCACTAGTACAATTGTACACACATGTACAACACATCACAGCACAAGTATACACGTGTACACATGCAGCACATGTATACATGTGTACATCACGGCATATGTACATCACAACATAAGATGATGGCTGATTTTTAGTGTTGTATTTCAATACAACAACTATATAATGGCTGGAACAATGCACATGTATGTACACAGTCACATGTGTACACATCTATGTACATGTATGCACATAGTCACATAATTGGCCGGAAGGTGCAGATGTACACATGAACAACAATACATCAACTTATGTAAAGTACCAGAATCTGTACATCTTTGCCGTCCATCCATTTTGACATCTTATTTGAAGGCATGCTTACAAAAAACCCTCTGTTGAGTTTGTAGAAGCACTCCTAGAAAAAGAATACCCATCCTAATGGATGAACAGTTTGGATCCATTTAATACCATGTGATCATACTCACATGAATGGTGACGTCAATGTGGCGATGAGATGAATAGTCTTAGTTAATGCACTTCTCTAATGCATCTATATTTTAGTGTTGTATTTTAATACAACAACTATATGGATCGCTTCAACAACTAATGGCCCAAAGGTATATTTTAGTGTTGTATTTCAATACAACAATTGTATTTCTGAGTATGATGTACATCTATGTACATTGTCAAATGTGTACGCATCTATGCACATCTATGCACATCTATGTACACAGTCACATGTGTATAGATGTACACATTCATATCTATGTAGACCTTTTCGGTACATATTTGCACATCAAGAATTACAATGCATACAGATCTGATATCATTCAAAAGCCAGGAGCATGATTTCAATAATTTTAAAAAAAGGGCCACTTACCTTTTAGATGAAAATTATAAATCGGAGATCCGCCGTATAATTGCTCTGATACCACTGTAGGGAAATGCGGAAGATGAGCCCTCAAGATCTGACGGTCTACACGATAGTTGAGACCCTCACAAAGCTGAAGATTGATGCTCCAATGGCCCGTCTATCTACTACTGGAGCATATTGAACTATTCACACCTCTGATCCTACGGTATATAGCTAGTGGTCCCGGATAGCGATCTATGGATCAGATCGTCCCAAGGACAAGCCAAGATGGACAGACTATAGCGCACTCTATTTCTTTCTGTATACTCTCTGGGTTTCGTATGATTCGATGCGTTCCATGAGAGAAGCGCACTCCTTTTTATAATAGAGGAAGTAGAGTTTGGGTGGGATTGAGATAAGGCCACATCATCCGGTCTTATCCCTATCTCCTATCATAAATCAAATTCAAAATTGAATTTGAAATATAACTTATGTATCTGTTGGTTTTCTTTGTAAGCCAAAGCTCGTGGGACCCACCCACTAGTGATTGCTCACCAGTGGGCCCCACTGGCCTACGTCCAACACTTGGAAGCTTGGAGCACATATGTACATTTCACCTGTCCACTTTAATTAATATGTTACTTGTATGGAGATCTGAACTTTCCATTAAGTCTTAATGGGCCACACTTTCGATCTTCTAGCCTGACAATAAGAGGCTGTTTTACATCCTTGATAGACCATTGTATAAAACTAATGAATATCTATCCACCATACAAATTGATACTTGTCATATAGGCAGTTTGGATCTTGGAAGATGACCCAGTTTTAAAGGGTAAAGCTCCAACTTACCACCATTGATGTATGGAGCAGACTTCTGATAAAATTCATTTAAAAAAAAAACATTATATGGATAGTTGGTAATTCAATCGATCAATCACAGTTGACCAATAAGTCTGGCATATATTTGATGATTTGAAGGTTTTATTTATTTATTTTTATTTTTTATTATTATTATTTTTTTTACGGTCAATGGCCAGTGCAAGAGCGGTCAAAATGGTCTGGTCCATTTCAGTCCAAACTAAATAAATAAATTACAAGGAATCTTCTACAGCAAAGAAGGAAAAAAATAAAAAAATAAAAAATACCAACTCGAGTGACCATGTAGTGTAATGAGCGGACCTACTCGAACCGGTTGAACCATCCGGTCCTGCCTGTGTTTTAAAGAAATTGATTTTTTTTTTTTTTTTTCTGGTCTGGCATGTCAGGTCCCTAGATGCATCAAAGTGAGGAGTAAGATGCTATATGCAAGCTTGAGGTAAATGGATTTCAAGTGGAATTGAAAGCTACAGACCCCATCAAGATGAGCATTAATATCATCAAGGGCTGGGCTCTTCACCCTTCATCATTTTTTTTTTCTTTCTTTCTTTATTAAAAAATCCCAACGATCAATATCTTTCACTCAATTCTCTTCTTCTTCTTCTTCTTCTTTTGGCATTTTTTCTATTGATAATATATGTGATTCGTCTAGAATGGCAACTTCATTTAGTTTAACGGTTTATGTTTCCTGGATGTAGCTGCAATGAGGTGATGGGCCTTTGTATTTTGGATATATATGGTGTGTTTTTTTTCTTTCTTTAAGATGATAGTGGTTTGATGGGTAACAGTTTTAAAAAAAAAAAAAAAAATTATTGTCCTCAATTAAGTGATCCATCTTTACAGTCATCAGACAAGGTTGGTTAATGTGCTTGGCAGTCCAGACTATTGATGGGCCACCTTTTTTATGCGCCATAGGCCAAAAATCTTTTGGAGAGGGCTATTTTTTCCTACTTTTCGGTCATTGTAACACTTCGCAAATGTAGATATGGTACAGATGAGTTTGAATTTTGTGCATTATGGAGTTTATATGCAAAGCAAGTGGTCATTTATTTCACCATGCATGCTCTTAAAAAATAACTACAAGAAAACCTTGCTGTAAAAGCTATAGATTATCAGGTACAATAATATCCAAAAGGCTGCGGGCTCTATTGCTACGGATCAAATCCGTATCTATAGCTTTAAAAGATTGGCTACGGCACTAATGGCTACGGAAGTACTACAGACTATAACCGTAGCTATATCCTTAGCTATGGATTTTATTTGTAGCCATTTCCCATTTCCATTTCCCGCTAGTGTAGTAAAAACTTATGATTTAGGGGCGTCCCGCAAAACCGCTGGTAAAACTTTTACGAACGGAACCTTTACTGGTTCTTGCCTGATCGCCGATAAAACCTTTACCGGCAGTTTTTTGGACCTTCACCAGCAGCTTTGACCGCCAGGAAAGGCTAACTTTGTTGTAGTGTAGCGGATACTCAATCAAAGGAAACAATATTTATTTTCTTTAACCAAAAATTGGTACAGTAGCCCACCTTCCTGCAACCTAAGCATCTGATAGAAATGGGATAGACCATGCCTAGTATGTCCATGCCAGATAATCTTAGCTATCTGATGAAATGGGCAATTACAACCAGTTGTCCACAGCTAACAGGGGCCAAATTGGATTTGGATCATCTGATGGGTGATTTCTAGGATCATACATAAAATATGGTGAAACCATATGAACAATTAGGATCATTAAAAAGTGGATCCCTCATATACCATTAATTTGGATAAGAAATTACTCCATTGACATTATGTTTCCTCTAAACTTTAGCTACACACACACACACATCTTCGACAGCTGATTCTTCACTTCTCTGAAGGACAGATTCCATATGTTCACTGCTCTCTTTTCTAGTTTCTGGCTTCATCTCATATGTACTCTTATTTAATGGCCGGTATATTTCTTTGCAGAGGCTGCTTAGAATGGTTGATGGCTTGAACATCAAAGACTTTGTGGCCTTCCTGCCAGCCTTCAGTTCTCATGCAAGCCTTCAACAGAAAATTGAAGGTATGGTGGTCTAACCTTGACCATGAATTTTTCCCCATTTATAGACTCTTTCATGGATATGGGCAAAGATAGTTTCTTATTTTTATCGAAGCAAGTAGTTAGGTCTCGATTTGTTTACCGACACTTATTCAATAAGAAGCTTGTATTAGGAATTAGAGTTTGGAAAGCTATTAGCAACACTCTATAGATACATATACTGCATGTATGGTGTGATTTTTAAGAACCATTTGAGAGAGAACTCAGTTTTTATGCTTCCATATCTGACTTGAAATACTAGCATCATGCCTCCTAACAGAAACTTTTTTAATTCACAACTTATCAATCCATATCCTACCCAAAATAGATCCCATTACTAAACAACTGATACTCGACTCCAAATCACAGCTTTATGTACTAAACAACTGGGATTAAGTAATACACATTTAAGTTCAAATATAATGCAGAAATGTGGAATTCAGAAATGCATGTCAAAGTTCGAAAACAAGTGCAAAAGCTAAAAGGATACCAAGCGCTTCGAGCATTTTGTCACATTCATCAAGGATAAAATGCCTCACATTCTTCAATGAGAGATCCTTATCTCTTGCTAGAGCCAGAATCCTCCCAGGTGTCCCAACAACAATATGCGGCACTCATTCTCTGCAGGGTAGAGAGAACAAAAAACAACAGTTTTTCCCATTCCAGACTTTACTTAATTGACAGATGACGTCCATCCCCAAGATGGCTTGAGGTATGCACTCATGTTGCAGTGATGTAGAACCAAATAAAATTGGAGTGAAGGAACCCTTAGCAAAATTTGACCTTCCAGATCCTTTTAAAAGAAAAGGTTTAGCAAACCAATTGACTCCTCTAAATTCAGGTGTGTGGAAGTGGTGCGTTACCTGAACTGGTCAGATTAAATTGCTCAGAGAAATGTGCATGTTAACATGGTTATTATTTAATACTCAACCCAAATTGCTGGTGTTTTTGCTGTGGCATCGAGGACCAAGCATTCTTTACAGGTATTTCCCCTTTTCAACAATTTAGATAGTTCATCAGGTGGCACCCACATTGGATGGAAAACAGACAATTTTAAGTAGATATCCTCATCCGAACAATGAGATCTGTCGACTTCTTTCTGTCACATGGAGATGGTTGTACATATTTTCTCTTTAACCATTCATTTCCAAACCATTTATCGAAAAGATAATATTATCCAAAGGGAAATTTGTGTAGAACTGTGCATCCATGGTTATGCTTACTAGATGCATGGTCTGGATCAATGAAAGGTAAGGCACACCTGTACAGTGCTGGTACGAATGAAAACACCATCAATTTGGGATTCCTCCTACTAACATAAGGAAATGCAATAGAAGTATAGAACAAGCATGCCTTCCAAATTGAGCGCATATATAAATGTATGCATTGTCTTAACAATTTGCAATTACATCTACAAACACACCAATTTTTGTGCTTAGAGTTTTCTTTTTTCTTTTTTCTTTTTTATTTTTGAAGAATATTTGCTCAAAGTTGTTTAGCACATCAAAATTTTAATATCAGTTAATTCATCACAATTAGCTTCTCATTATAGCAAAATTTATGTTTTTCATGAAGTCAAACAAAAAATGAGAAGAACTTGACAAGAATTTGCCTTCTGAAGGATGCTCAAATCCTGAATCTATAATGGCTCGAAGAAGCTCCGGCTTTAGAAGGAAATCTCTGAATCCTGAGCTGTGAATTCCAACATAGCCCCTGCATAACAGAGGAAACAAAGAATAATGACATGGAGAATGCTATTAAAAGCAATCTCAAGACAGAAAGCTCAATCAATAGCAAGTAAGCATCTAGCTCTGCATAAAACTTGAAATTTCGGTGAAGGAAAAAAAATAAAAATCTGATTGACTCAATATCTGAAAACAGGGCACCATAAAACCTATACCAAACTGAGGTCTGCATTCCTAAACCTGATGACTCAACTCAAAATCTCATCGGGTCAACTGAGTCAGCTCGCTGACTTGATGGACCCAAAGACATACACCAAAGGAATAACAGCCACTAACAGTTTGTAAAATATACAAAATATACAAAGGAAGAGAATAAAAAACAAGAAAAAATATAAAAAATACACAATCCAAAATGCAGAAGGTCAAAACGAGCATGAGAAAATATACAAAGGAAGAGAATAGAAAACAAGAAAAAAGTGCAGATTGATCAAAACAACAAACAGTTTGTAAAATACACAATCCATAAGCACCTAATTAGAATTAAAGTCACAGGATAAGCAAAGCATCCCGAAAATATAAACATACCATCAGCCATGCTCTATATTTTATAGATAGCCACTTGCCTCCAAACATGTGGTTTGCATTTTAGCTCCAAACATGATACACATTCACCTCAAGAAGAGAAGATATTCCTTGATTCTCAAATTCCAAGTAGAGAAACAGTAGAAAATCGATCAAAATTGAAAAGATGAAACACGTTGATAGTTCATCATATAAAATTACAGGAAAAATGAAAAGAAGAAAATTCTAAAATCGATTCAGCTATAGAGAGATGACGAAAATACCTGGAATCATGAGAAGGAGATAAAAAATCCACTTCTACTGTATCTTTTACCTAAAGCAGAGAAAAAAATCATCTTCAAGTCAATGAGTCTATATCTAACTGCAGCAGCCACTCAGGTTGGAAAGATGATTTGCCTCCAGAAAAATATAATGAATACAATATTATTAACTGGGACTTGATTTAATTAATCACAAACATGAATTTTAACAACCTTACATGATTTATTTCCACATTTTCAAACAGATCTATGGCCTAATTTAGAAGAAATAATTGTCTTACCTGATTTAGTAAATAAGCAACTAGGATTACTGGAGTCCCCTTTAATTGCAGGAAGAAAAGAGGGCTGCTTCCTCTCTTTCTCAAGCTTGTACATCTCTGATTCAACGTATCTGTTCTTGTAGGACAAGGTCCACTTTCCTTGATTGTCTTTCTTAAAAGTATACGGCATGGAGCATTCCTTCTCCTCCAATCCATGTATCATTGATCTTCCCAAGATCATGATGATTTTAAATATCCAAAGAGGGGATTTGGGCCTGCAATTTGTATTAAACCCAAGTCGCAATTAGCATTAGAATTAAGAGGAATTAGAGAATGTGATTAGGCTAATGAGATTTTTCTAAAATGGATCCCAATTGCTTGCTATTAAACCTAAACTAATCTTCATGTTTGTTTGATAGAAAATGATATGGGATCTCTGCACTTATTCATTCCTTCTCCCAATTGCTTGCCGAATGTTTGTATGTCATTCAAGATGAATGACTAAAAGCCTTCATCCATAGCTTTTGACAATACACTCTTTGTCAAAGGGCAATCATTGTCATGTTTTTCTCTCTTTTTTCTTATTTTTTTTATATTAAAAGGTAAAAAAAGGAAAGAAAAAAAGATTCTCAATACGGTAAATGGCGTATGTACATTATCATAACCAACACATTTTCATGAAGAACATTAGATAAATTAGGGAATATAGTAATTACACAATATATTTACAAAGATCTAACTGAATTGTGATGAAGATGATTGGGCCTAATGGTGGGCCTTGCATATTACTTGGGTTGAAGAGGTAGGAGTATGAATTCCTTCAACCTCAATCTCTAAAACTCTTCTTTTCCGAAAACCGTTGGCTTTTAGAAGTGCATCTACAAACATGAGCTCCATTGCCTGAAGATGAATATCATCAGTTAGTAGGTTTGAAACTTTAAATAGATTCAACAACAGATTACAGCAGCACAGTTTGACAAAGTTGTACTAATATGAATATTTTCAATTAGAAAATAAATATTGTGGGAACAATAATGTAGGAATTCTATATACCTTAACTTTTGCATGCGTATATACTGTTCGATAGAGATCAGCCCGGGTGGTAAACAGTTTGTGGACTGTAAGATCTGGGCAATTTATTCAGACATAAGCCAAATAAAAAACACAAATAAGAAGTAACCATGCAAAACTTAACATATCAATAAAATACTAACACTACTTGGCACGAGAGCATATTTCATCATCTATCACCCGCATGCATTCCATTAACCTGCAAGCAACAAAATGAAATTGAAAATTATAATGGACATACATTTTGCAAAACCAATCCATAGAAACAAAGAGGTGATTTGAAATTTGAAAGTTCTCAAGACATACCTCTGAAATTCAAAATTGCAACCAAGGCCACAAGCTCGGCAATCTCGTTCAATATAGTCAAACCTGTAAATTAATGATTTCCTTAATCAAAACTAATATCATAAGTTTCAGGATAAGGAACCAATTATAAAATGACATATGGCAAGAAACAAAATCTGATAGTGAAATACACCTTACTTGTCAACATCTATTCCAGTTTGACCAGTTGCAACAATATCATACAAGAAGCACTTCTCTTTTGTGTCCTTCATTTCAATTGATGAACCAAAAAAGAATGCCAGTGAGGCTCAAGTGTTTGATAAATTTTGGTAATAAACCTGAAAGTACAGATAATAAGGTGCTGGAAGAAGAGAATAAGATGCTAAAAGAAATTACAAATCAAAACATAAAGGAAAAAAGAAATATTACAAAAAATCATGAGAAGAGGTCAAATGACTTACATTGCCCACTGAGATATCATGGCTGGCAAGTATCATTTCCTGGTTGAAATATAATATGTTATGGCAACAATGAAACAAGTAGTGCCATTATATGTTGTGGAACAAACATAATGCACATTCTTGCTTCATCGTTTCAAAGGGCACACAAGAAGCAACTCAATGGTCCATACAAGTGGATACAAAAAGATGGCAAAGATGAGAAGAAAATCGACTATGACACTAGAATCCAATACTAATTACAAAATATTCTTCTTCATCAAAAGAAGTTGCATTCCACTCAATATCCTTGCAAGAAGTGCTAGTATATCATAGATTTCAGCAAGCTTTCGAATCTATATTTCAATTTGTAACTCGTTCCTAAGTAAACTTCATTCGACTTGGCTCAGTCAAATCAATTTTAGTCCATCTCAAACAAGTCAAAGCCCAAATCAGGTTGCAACTAACTATTGATCAAAATATTGGTGATATTATTCAATATTATCGGTAGCTCAAGGGTGACGATATCAAAACTGCCAGAAAATACATTTTTCCCACATATCAGCAATATTATCGAGCGTATCGCCAATATATCGGTATCGTCATTTTATCGTCCATATCACTAGTTTATTTATCCCTTGTGTCATAAATATAGTCAACATACACTAAAGATAAGGATGCCAACAGCCTGCAACCCACTTGCCATTTCGATGCATTGTAACGGAAATGGCAAGTGAGAATAGATTACACCTTGCTAGATCTTTCTGAAGTAGGAAAACTTAGCCATTCCTGGTAAGAAAGTTACCTGTAAGTTGAAAATTACCAATTTCAACTCAATATATCATATAAACAGTACGTATTGTAGTAGAATCGAAGTAATGAGGCAACAATAACTCTTCTAGTGATGGGAATGATTTCCTAGATTTATTTTTTTAGGAACATAGAAGAAATAGTTGGTAGGTACCTGGGCCAACAATCTTCCTTCCGCATTATACGCATCATTTATCTCCCACTCAAAAGACCAGACTGTTTTCAACGCCTTGAAAGCGCATTCGGTTGTAACATCCGTTATTCTACGGATGCCTTTAGCAATTCTTTCTTCAGATAAAAGGGCAAATGCTTTATCCATGCATAATTCCAAAAATCAGGTGGCTTGACTTGAAACTTGGCCAATTTGACTCCGCTTGATCCTATGCCAACTTGACTCGACATAATTCCAAAGGGGCAAATGCCTGGGACTTGATCTACTCAGCTAGAAAACTTGGAAACACAATTTAACAGAATTTTTTTCATAAACAGCCACATTATTTCAACAATCAATCTCCATAAGCAACTAAGTTTCTAGAGAGAAACATAATTACAAAATTGCATGCTCAATGAACACAATATTAGACCATTGAGGATTTTCATCGAACATTTGGAAGGAGGCCATTTCCAACAAAGAAGAAACCCATAATATCCCTGCTCAATCAACATGGTAAGAGACCATTATGGATTTGCATCAAATACTTGGTGGGAAGTCAACAAACCTCAGGTTCCAACACCTGCACGAAAAATGTCCCTCAGCCCCGAAAAATCCGTAGTGGCTCACGTTTCAACTGAACAAATCAATGGTTAGCAAATCCTCCCTACGCGATTATTAGCCCCTATTCAAATTAGCATTGATGGGATGAACAACAAATTTCAAGCATCCAAACAAACCCAAACCCCATTCATTCATGGAAAATTCACATTACCAAAAGTTTTAAAAAAAAAAAAAAATTATAGACAAAGGTGTCGTAAAAATGCCCCACCTCCACGCATACATGCATTTCCAAAAAAAAAAAGAGAGAGAGAGAGAGTTAGAGAGAGAGAGAGAGATGTTAGATCTGTATTGCGGAATTGATGTATCGTCTATGCGTCAATAATGGAGATTCAATCCCATAACCTAAAAGCGTACCTGACTGGGAAGGCATTCCCAATCCCTTGATATTGCCGACAGGAATCTTGATCTTCCGCACCTCATACCCTTTAAGAGAATCTCTCAATGGGACTAGGGTTTTCTCTCTTGTGTTGGTGAGGGGATCAAGACATTTAATTATAGGGAAGAGGACTAAAAGCTTACCCATCACACTTCTCACCTCTAGGGTCTCCACACCATAGGTTTCCATATCCGGCTTAATAACCGTGTATAGGGACCATGGTTCAAGCATCTCGCCCCAAACCTATTTACAATAATCACAACTATAGTAGAGCCCACTGAATCGCTCAATCTGAATAATCCAACGGTTGGATCTAAAATGATGATCATGTGTGGCCCACCTGATGAAGTCTTACATTCTCCCACTTGGGCTACACTGATCTCTGAAAGAAAACAAAACATTTTAATTTATTTGCGAAAAACAATTTTATAAAATGCATTTGCTTTTGAAAGTTCCTAATGGGTACCCTAGCCCCACACTATCAGGGCCACAACTACTATGGGTGATGCCGGATTGCACATGATTTGTACTGGTTTTAAAAAAAAGAGAATGACACTGCTCCATTGAATCTCTAGACCCACTGAGCTTCACTGTGGGGCTATGCATGTGTCTCACAATCCATTCATTTCTTGGGAACATTTTAGGGTATAAGTCCAAAAATGCAACATATCTAAATCTCAAGTAAACCACACTACGGGATCTTCATACTCACCCTTAAAAGGATATTGAGGGCCACCGGAATGTTTCTTTGCCCTGAAACCATTGATAATGGTTAAAAACACGTGAATGAAATGGCCAAACAAATATCAGCTCGATACAAAAGTTTTGTAGTCGAGCTAAGCTTTCAATGGCCAATCACGACTATTTTCTCTGGTGCGGTCTACGGAGATTTGGATCTGCTGCATTTTTGGGCTGGATAGGAATTGCCCGAACTCACTAGACCGGAAGCTAAATGGGGCTTATGATGGTGAGAAAATCATTAAATTAAATCGTTCGACCATGTTAAAACATTGACCCAAAGATTAGGCAATTCACAACTCAAGTAGGCCACACGACACAATAAAAACATGTGGGTAAATGCCTACCATTGAAACCTCCCTGGGTTGAAACCTTCCTGGTATGCTTGAGCGGAAAACACAAAAATATTAGCCTAATCCAAAACTCCCATGGCCTCCCAAATATTCCAATGCTAGACATGCATTCAACCCACATTACCTTGTCCTATTGCCCACTTAGTCTTGCATTTGCCTCTTTTTGATATGAAAAAAAAAAAAAAAAAAAGGAGAAAAGAAGAAGAAGAAGAAGAAGAGATGACTGCATGGGCTTCTAATGAACATTATAGTGGCCCTATAACATTATAGTGGCCCTATATTGTTATATTTTGTTTTAAAATATTATTAAAATTTGAATTTTCAAATTTTTGGTGATTTCCCTCCACATTTGAAAAGTTGTGGTACTTTTGTGTTGTGGGTTTTGTCCCACATCGGATTTGATAGTCTTTTTGCCTAGGGCTTGTGCCCCTTTCAGGGGGCATGTGAATTTGGTCCTGTGGGGGGCTATGTCAATAGCTCTAATCTATGTCATTGACCACACACGCTCGCGCGCGCCGAGCCGAGCTGAGCTGAGTCCGTGTCCGTGTGCGTGTGCGTGTGTGTGTGCGCATGCGCGTGCGCGACGTGACGCGACGCAACGCGACGGGACGGGATGGGCTGGGCAGGTGTGTGTGCGTATCGGTACTCGCGGGACTTTATTTCGAGAGTGTACTCGCACTTGCGCCTTTTCGTTTTAAACCAAAGAAATGCATCTCTTCTGGTTGGTGCATCCATTGGGTTTAAACCCTGACCTAACCTTTGTAAAGGGTGTTTATACATTTTAGTCTATATAAAGACTTGATTCGATTTCAAATATACGAAAATACTCTATCTTATAAAACTCTCTCGACGGATTTTAAGCATTTTATTCTGAAGTTCATCGCTTGAGTCAACTCAAGACTGGGATTAAACTGCAAGTGGTTCGAGCCCGTGTACAGTGAGTGCACCGCTGGGACCGGGTCATAGTCGTTGTATCCTGGAGGTTGATTGCTTTGAAAACCTGTTGCACTTGGGACACTTTCCAAGGGGAGCAAATTCGATTTCAAGCCGAGTGACTCAGTCACGTCTGGACTCAATACAATAAGTTCTTTTTTCTCAAAACTTTTATTTTCTTTTTTAGTTCTCGATTTTAAAGTCTATTTAATTCAACCAAATATTCCAACAATCTTGAAATCGAATTGTTGAATTATATAAACTATGGCTACAAAGAGTAAATGCTTCTTGAGTTAGCAAAATTAACCGGGACAATGCTTTAAACGGTGAAAGCAATGATGTTCGTCGACCACCACGAAAGTTTCATACATATTATTCGAATCATTTACTATAGATCCACCAAATGGCTCAAGTAACAAATGAAAATAATTGTAAAAATTATATTTAAACTCTTTATCCAACGATCTATATGATGTGTATGCTTCTTACGTGTCTGCTAAAGACATATGAACTGCTTTAGAAAAGAAATATATATTGGAAGATGCAGGCGCTAAGAAACATGCAATTGCTAATTTCCTTCATTATGAAATGACAGACAATAAACCTGTCACAAATTAGATTCACGATTTTCAAAGTCTAGTTCACGAACTATCGACAGAAGGAATTAAGTTAGATGAAGTGTTTCTTTCAGAAGCACTAATAGAAAAGTTAACGCCCTCCTGGAAAGAATATAAGAATAGAATGAAACATAAAAAGAACGGTGTTTCTTTGGAAACCACTATCGTACATATACGAATAGAGGAGGCTAATAGAATCAGGGACCAAAAAGAAAATAGAAATGAGATAGATTCAAAGGCGAATCTTGTGGAATCAAGTCGGGCAAATAATAAGAAAAATGGAAACTGTCATAACTGTGGCAAACCTGGACATTACCCAAATGAATGCAGGCTCAAAAAAAAGAATGCAAACAATCAATTTTGAATCTGTGGAAAGCCTAGGCATCATATTAAAACCTGCAGGCTTAAGAAAAACAAAGATAAGCCGCAGGCTAATCTTACAGAAACAGGCAATGAGTCTGACATGGTAGTAGCTGTAGTGTCAGAAGTGTTCCTGATAAACAACTTGGAGTGGGTACTAGACACTGGTGTAACTAGGCACGTTTGCAAGGATCGTAGCATGTTTACCTCCTACCAAGTATCAGGAGATGATGAACAGGTGTTCATGGGTAATGCTAGAACGTCTCCAGTTGTAGAGAAAGGGAAAGTACTTCTTAAACTCACTTCTGGAAAGACTCTGATGTTAAATGATGTCCTACATGTGCCCGACATTAGACGGAACTTGGTCTCTGGTTCGCTCCTCAATAAGACTGGTGTTAATTTAGTATTTGATTAAGATAAGCATGTAATGACCAAGAATGGAACTTTTGTTGGTAAAGGATACTGTAGTGATGGTTTATTCATTGTAAATGTATCCAATGATAATAATAAGAAGGCATCTAGTTCTGTTTATATTGTTGAACCTTTTTATCTATGGCATAGTAGATTAGGTCATGTGAATAAAGTATCTTTAAAGAAAATAAAAAGATTAGGTTTATTACCTAATATATCTAATGAAGAATTCGAAAAATGTGAAACATGTGTAGAATCAAAATTTATTAGAAAACCCTTTAAACGAATAGAAAGATCATTTGTTCTATTAGAGTTAATACATAGTGGCTTAGGTGATTTTAGAAATCACATATCTAGAGGTGGAAAAAGATATTACATAACTTTTGTAGATGACTACTCTAGGTTCACTAGAGTCTATCTGTTAAGGAACAAAGATGAAGCGTTAGATGCTTTTTCTAAATACAAAATTGAAGTTGAAAATCAGTTAAATATAAAAATTAAAAGACTTAGAACAGATAGAGGAGGTTAATATGAATCTTCTCAATTTAGAGAATTATGTGAAAAGAATGGAATAATTCATGAAACTACAGCTCCTTATACACCGAACAGAATGGAATAGCAGAACGTAAGAATAGAACCCTAAAAGAGATGATGAATGCCATGTTAAACAGTTCGTGCTTACCCTCAAATATGTGGGGAGAAGCAATTCTGTCTGCTTGTTATATCCTAAATAGAATTCCTTCTAAATCTTATGAACAAACACCTTATGAACTTTAGAAGAATCATATTCCTAGTTATAAATATATTAAAGTATGGAGGTGTCTTGCTAAAGTAGGATTGCCTGAACCTAAGAAAAGAAAATTAGGTCCTAAAACGACCGACTGCGTATTTATAGGTTACGCACAAAACAGTGCGGCTTACAGGTTTCTAGTTTTAAAAACTAAAGATAATATTCTAGATCCTAATACAATTATAGAAGCTAGGGATGCAGAGTTCTTTGAGAACATATTCCCTATGAAATCTAAATCTATAGGAATAGAGGAAGTCAATGAATCAGATATCGCATCTACTAGTAAAAATGCTTACGAGAAAGTAGTAGAAGAGATACAACTAAGAAAAAGTACTAGGGTTAGAAGAGAAACTAACCTAGGAGATGGTTTTTTCACGTTCTTAGTAGAAGATGATCCTACAACCTATACAGAAGCTATTAACTCTCCAGATGCAACCTTTTGGAAGGAAGCAATAAATGATGAGTTAGAATCTATTATATCTAATAACACTTGGGAACTTGTACACCTACCACCTGGAAACAAACCAATAGGCTGTAAATGGGTGTTTAGAAAGAAACTAAAACCAGATGGAACTATTGATAAGTTTAAGGCTAGGTTGGTAGCGAAAGGCTTTAAACAAAAGGAAGGAATAGATTACTTTGATACGTATTCCCCTGTAACTAAAATTACATCAATCAGGGTCTTAATAGCGATAGCCTCCATATACAAACTGGTGTACCACCAAATGGATGTTAAGACAGCTTTCCTAAATGGAGACTTAGAAGAAGAAATATATATGGAGGAGTAACCTGAGGGTTAATAAAAATAAAGTATGTAGACTAATTAAATCACTATATGGTTTAAAATAAGCTCCTAAATAATGGCATGAAAAATTTGATGGTGTTTTAAAATCAAATGGTTATCATATAAATGATGTAGATAGATGTGTATATAGTAAAAGTTTTGAAAATGATTATATTATTATATGCCTTTATGTTGATGACATGCTTATTTTTGGAACTAATATTAAATTAGTTAATGCAACTAAGAAATTCTTGTCATCTAAGTTTGACATGAAAGACTTAGGAGAGGCTAGTGTAATCTTGGGTATTGAAGTAACTAAGAAAGATGGTATTATTATATTATCACAATCTCATTACATTGAGAAGATATTGAGAAAGTTTAACTATTTTGACTGTTTACCTGTCAGTACTCCTTATGATTATAGTGTGACTCTCATGAAGAATACAGAAAATAGTGTGTCTCAATTGGAGTATTCCAGAATAATTGGTAGCCTCATGTATCTAACAAACTGCACTAGACCAGACATAGCTTTTGTAGTAGGAAGGCTAAGTAGATATACACATAACCCTGAAAAAGAACATTGGAATGCCTTGTCTAGGATTTTAAGATACCTAAAAGGCAGTAACCTATGGTTTACATTATAATGGTTTTCCTGCTGTATTGCAAGGATACAGTGATGCTAATTAGATTAGTGATTCAGATGAGACAAAATCCACGAGTGGATATGTCTTCACTTTGGGTGGAGGAGCGGTCTCTTGGAAGTCTACCAAGCAGACATGTATCGCTCGGTCTACTATGGAATCCGAGTTTATTGCCTTAGAAAAGGCTGGATCAGAAGCCGAGTGGCTTAGAAATCTCTTAGATGATATACCATTGTGGCCAAAGCCTGTATCAGCCGTGTCTATTCATTGTGACGGTCAAACAGCTATAGCGAAAGCAAAGAGTAAAATATATAATGGAAAGAGCAGACATATTAGACTCAGACATAACATAGTGAAACACATGTTGCGTGATGGAGTCATATCTATTGACTTTGTGAGGTAAGAAAAGAATCAAGCAGATCCTCTGACTAAAGGACTATCTAAAAGGTTAGTCAATGATACATCGAAGGGAATGAGGCTGAGCCTAATATATGAGCTGCCAGTGTCGATAACCCAACCTATACAAGTGGAGATCCCATGAGATAAGTTCAATGGGTAAACAACAAGACACGAGGTAGACGATTGCACTGAGTTGTATGAGTCCCTTCTATGGTGTATAGTGCGAGCAGCAACGCAGAAGGATGAGTTGTTAGAACTCTTAATGAATCCATAGCCATATATTTGGTGGTGTATACAGTTGCTGCATACACTTGATGAAATTCACCTATATGGGTGTGGAGGTGGAGGCCGCTTCCTATGAGAATCTAGGCGAATTCTCTAGAGCACTCATGAAATCTAGGTAATGGTATATGGCCGAAACGCACCGAACCGCAGAATCACTTGCCAAGGAAGAGTTGTGTGAGTGACATGTACTTGCGATCTACATTAAAAGGATTCAGGTTCAAGACTATGGTGTCACCTGATTCCTGTAGACCTGTCTTGCTAACTCTAATGTCGGTTCAAGTCTATGGTGACACCGGCACCATTGCACAACTATTACACTTTAATCCGAAAGAGTTTTAATTTTAAAACATGTAGGGGATTGTTATATTTTGTTTTAAAATATTATTAAAATTTGAATTTTCAAATTTTTGGTGATTTCCCTCCACATTTGAAAAGTTGTGGTACTTTTGTGTTGTGGGTTTTGTCCCACATCGGATTTGACAAAGTAAACTATCTTGTATATAAGATAGTCTTTTTACCTAGGGCTTGTGCCCCTTTCAGGGGGCATGTGAATTTGGTCCTGTGGGAAGGCTATGCCAATAGCTCTAATCTATGCCATTGACCACACACGCGTGCGCGCGCGCCGAGCCGTGCCGTGTCGTGCCGAGCCGAGCCGAGTCCGTGTCCGTGTGCATGTGCGCGTGCGCGACGTGACGCGACGCGACGGGACGGGATGAGCTGAGCTGGGCGGGGCGTGGGGGTGGGCATGGGTGCGGTGTGAGTGTACTCGCGTAGGTGTGTGTATGTATCGGTACTCGCGGAACTTTATTTGCGAGAGTGTACTCGCACTTACGTCTTTTCGTTTTAAACCAGAGAGATGCATCCCTTCCGATTGGTCGCATCTGTTGAGTTTAAACCCAACGGACCTAACCTTTTGTAAAGGGTGTTTATACACCACTTCGGAGTCTATATAAAGACTTTCGATTCCAGTTTAAGCCGAGTGACTCAGTCACGCCTCAACTCAATACAATAAGTTCTTTTTTCTCAAAACTTTTATTTTCTTTTTTGGTTCTCGATTTTAAAGTCTATTTAATTCAACCAAATATTCTAACATATATAACAGAGCTTCCCCGCTTAGGAAGCTAGTGTGACAAGCTGTCATAGGCAATCCGCTTCCTCTTGCTTGCGTGTTAGGCAACGAGGGGAGCATTCTGTATCACCGTCACTGTAGGGTCAAACCTTGATGTATTGTTGTATATCCAGGTTGTCCATCTACTTTATCAGCTCATTTTAGGACATGAGCCAAAAATTAAGAAGATCCAAATCTCCAGTGGGCCACATTATAAGAAACATTGGTGATTGAACACCAAGCATTAAAAACATCCTAGGACCTATCATAATGTTTACTAGCCATCCCATCAGTTGATAAGATCACACAGACCTGCATTAAGGGAAAAAAACAAATATCAGTTAGTTCCAAAACTTTTTGTGGCTCATACGCTCGTAGGAAGTTTTTTAACGGCAGCCATTCAATCACTACTGTTCCTGTAGTGTGGTCCAGCCGATATTTACATCTACCTGAATTTTTGTGCGCATGTTCTAAGATTTTCTACAAAGATGGATGGACACCGGAGATATATGATACATACATCAAAATGAGCCTTTCACGTTCACACCCGAACGGAAATGGGTGTTACCGGGCCTGACTAATCCATTCCTAATGTTTAGCTTTTGCTTGCTTATTACGCTTGATACTTACAGCTTAGTACAATGCTTGATACGCGGGTTAGATTGTGAATGGTGTGGTTTGTTTTTTGTTTTTTTTCTACACAGATGCAATATGTAGGCTCTAGGAAAGTTTCAATGATGTGCATCTCCAAACTTATTATTTCATCTTAGCTAGTTACCCTTGATTAATAGGTTTGCACATCATGGTATCCCTGCATACAAACTTGAGTAGTAGCTGCTGGCGTGGTCTGCTTGATGTAGTAGGCTTTAAGAGGCTAGTCCAGCATAGGTATATAAGCTAAGAGAAATTTACGACTGTACGACCCATTTATGGCCAATTTACGAGACCATGCCCACCTCATTTTACCTTGCAACAATAAGCCCCAGCTGTACGGACGCCTTCCAAAGGTCGAAAATGCCCCTGCTTTTTCCATCAAACGGAACGGCCGCTGCTCGAAGACGAGCGCTGACACTCCCCGAACTCCGAGTTATACGAACGGTTCATAAGAGATCAACGTTACATGGGCCCACAGTTATGTATTTATTATATCCACAACGTTCATCCATATTTCGAGATCATTTCGGAGCATACTCTAAAAAAAAAAAAAAATCATATCCAAAGATCAACTAGACCACACCACAAAGAGCAGCAGAAAATTGATTTTCACCGTTGAAACTTTTGTAGGGCCCACCATAACATTTATTTTCCATCCAATCTATTCATAAGGTCACAAAGACCTGGATGAAGAGTAAAAACAAATTTCGTAATGATCCGAAACTTCTGCGACCCATAAAAGGGTTTCAATGGTAGACGTTCAATCCTCCACTGCCTTTTACAGTGTGGTCCGCTTGATAGCTAAACCTGTCTTATTTTTCTTCTCAAGACTTAGTACGAGTTCGCCAAATAGATGGAGAGTTTGGATATAACACATACCTCATAAAAGGACCCACAAAGGCGGTGGGGATTACAACCGTAGCCATAATCGCAGCCCATGCTTTTTCAATATGTCCTTTGCTATGTATCGAAGCTCTTTCGATATATACTTCGATATATCAAAGGTCTTTCGATTAATTGAAAAAGGTCCAGAACTGTCCAACGACTTTGCATAAAAAATCCTGTAATTTTCAATTAATCGAAGTGTATTCGATATGTACCAAGTATTCGATATGTATCAAAGATATAGCTACGGATTATATCCGTAGGCATAACTGCAGTCGTAAAACTATATGCAATTTTTTAAAAATTTTAAATTTTTTATTTTTTACATGGAGAACTTTATTCTACCTACAATTCTCTCTAATACATATTTATATAAATATGTATAATATATATATATATATATATATATATATATATATATATATATATATATATATATATAAGTATATAAAATAAAAAATTCTCTCTTTTTTTCATTTCTTTCTTTATTCATTTAACAAGAATATCTTCTAAACCAAAATTAGTTACTTGATGTACCCTATATGATTTTGGGGTAGAAGAAGCTACTTTAGCCAACTAACCTAGTTATTTTCCAACATTCCATCAGGTCGATGGTCGAAAATCCATTTCATTCACTTTGCGGTCAATTTCAATCAGTTCGTGGTTAATTTTATTCATTTCATTTACTTCATGGTCATTATCATGCATTTTACGGTCAATCCCGGCGATTCCGTTTTGATTCACGGTCATTTCCATGCATTTCACGGTCAATTCGCTTCACTTCACGGTCATTTTCATGCATTTCACGGTGAATCCCGACAATTCCGTTTTGATTCACGGTCATTTTTATGCATTTTCCGCCTATTCCGTGTTGATTCACGGTCATTTCGACGCATTTCACGGTGAAGTGTAGCGATTGAAAATGAAATGCTGCGGAAATGACCGTGAAGTGAAGGGGCATGATCGTGAAATGCGCCGAAATGACCGTGAATCAACACGGAATAGGCAGGAATGACAGTGATATGCATGAAATGACCGTGAAGTGAAGGGGCATGATCTTGAAATGCGCCGAAATGACCGTGAATCAACACGGAATAGGCGGGAATGACCATGATTTCCATACATATCACGGTCATTCCCGCCTATTCTGTGTTGATTCACGGTCATTTCGACGCATTTCATAGTCATGCCCCTTCACTTCACGGTCATTTACGCGCATTTCACAGTTATTTTTATGCATTTTACGATCATTCCCACCTATTCCGTGTTGATTCATGGTCATTTCAATGCATATCACGGTGAAGTGTAGCGATTGGACCATGAAATGCGCGGAAATGACCGTGAATCAACACGGAATAGGCGGGAATGACCGTGAAATGCATGGAAATGACCGTGAAGTGAGACGATTGGACCGTGAAATGTGCGAAAATGACCATGAAGTGAAGGGGCATGACGTGAAATGCGCCGAAATGACCGTGAATCAACACGGAATAGGCGGGAATGACCGTAAAATGCATGGAAATGACCGTGAAGTGAGGCGATTGGACCGTGAAATGTGCGAAAATGACCGTGAAGTGAAGGGGTATGACCGTAAAATGCGCCAAAATGACCATGAATTAACATGGAATAGGCAGGAATGACCGTGATTTCCATGCATATCACGGTCATTCCCGCCTATTCCGTGTTGATTCACGGTCATTTCGACGCATTTCACGGTCATGCCATACTTCTTCACTTCACGGTCATTTCCGCGCATTTTTGATCAATCGCTCACTTCATGGTCATTTCCATGCATATCACGGTCATTCCCGCCTATTCCGTGTTGATTCACTGTCATGTCCCTTCACTTCACGGTCATTTCCATGTATTTCACGATCCAATCGCTAAACTTTACCGTGAAATGCGTCGAAATGACCGTGAATCAACACGAAATAGGTGGGGCATGGAAATGACCGTGAAGTGAGGCGATTGGACCGTGAAATGCGCGAAAATGACCGTGAAGTGAAGGGGCATAACCGTGAAATGTGCCGAAATGACCGTGAATCAACATGGAATAGGTGGGAATGACCGTGAAATGCATGAAAATGACCATGAAGTGAGGCGATTGGACCATGAAATGCGCAAAAATAACCGTGAAGTGAAGAGGCATGACCGTGAAATGTGCCAAAATGACCGTGAATCAACACGGAATAGGCGGGAATGACCGTGATTTCCATGCATATCACGGTTATTCCCGCCTATTCCGTGTTGATTCACGGTCATTTCGACGCATTTCACGGTCATGCCCTTCACTTCATGGTCATTTCGGTGCATTTCAAGGTCCAATCACTGCACTTCACTGTGAAATGTGTCGAAATGACCGTGAATCAACACGGAATAGGCGGGAATGACCGTGAAATGCATGGAAATGACCGTGAAGTGAAGCGAATTGACCGTGAAATGCGTGGAAATGACCGTGAAGTGAAGGGGCATGATTGTGAAATGCGTCGAAATGACCGTGAATCAACACGAAATAGGTGGGAATGACTGTGATATGAATGGAAATTAAGGTCATTCCTGCCTATTCCGTGTTGATTCACGGTCATTTCGGCGCATTTCACGGTCAATTCCCTTCACTTCACGGTCATTTCCATGCATTTCACGGTCAATTCGCTTCACTTCAAGGTCATTTACATGCATTTCACGGTCATTCCCACCTATTCCGTGTTGATTTACGGTCATTTCGGTGCATTTCACGGTCATGCCCCTTCACTTCACGGTCATTTCAGCGCATTTCAAGGTCCATTCGCTACACTTCACCGTGATATGCATGGAAATGACCGTGAAGTGAAGGGAATTGACCGTGAAATACATGGAAATGACCGTGAATCAAAACGGAATCGCCTGGATTGACCGTGAATCAAAACGGAATCGCTGGGATTGACCGTGAAATGCATGAAATGACCGTGAAGTGAAGTAAATTGACCGTGAAATGCATGGAAATGACCGTGAAGTGAAGGGAATTAACCGTGAAATGCATGGAAATGACTGTGAATCAAAACAGAATCGCTGGGATTGACCGTGAAATGCATGAAAATGACCGTGAAGTGAAGCGAATTGATCGTGAAATGCATGGAAATGACCGTGAAGTGAAGGGAATTGACCGTGAAATGCATGAAAATGACCGTGAATCAAAACGGAATCGCCAAGATTGACTGTGAAATGCATGAAAATGACCGTGAAGTGAAGCGAATTGACCGTGAAATTCATGGAAATGACCGTGAAGGGAAGGGAATTGACCGTGAAATGCATGGAAATGACCTTGAATCAAAACGGAATTGCCAGGATTGACCATGAAATGCATGGAATTGATCGCGAAGTAAATGAAATGAGCGAAATTGACCGCGAACTGATTGAAATTGACCGTGAAGTGAATAAAATGGATTTT
This sequence comes from Magnolia changhungtana, assembly GCA_030180095.1. Classification (NCBI taxonomy): domain Eukaryota; kingdom Viridiplantae; phylum Streptophyta; class Magnoliopsida; order Magnoliales; family Magnoliaceae; genus Magnolia; species Magnolia changhungtana. The sequence continues at coordinate 163,485 of JASAUF010000610.1, forward strand.
TGACCATCGACCTAATGGAATCTTGAAAAATAATCAGGTTGGTTGGCTAAAGTAGCTTCTCCTACCCTAAAATTATATAGGGTACGTCAAGTAACTAATTTTGGTTTAGAAGATATTCTTGTTAAATGAAAAAAGAAAGAAATTAAGAAAATGAGAGAAAAAAACTTTATATGCTTATATATACATATTTATATAAATATGTATTAGAGAAAATTGTAGGTAGAATGAAGTTCTCCATGTAAAAAATAAATAAAATAAAATAAAAAATAAAAAAATTTTCATAAATTGGCACAGACTACAGTTATGGCTACGGTTATAATCCGTAGCTAAAGGTAAAATACCTTCGATCCATATCGAACACTCTTCGATATGTATCCAAAATTGCAGATTTTTGAGGCAAACTCGTTGGACAGTTCTGGACCTTTTTCGATTAATGGAAATACCTTCTATACATATTGAAAGACATATCGAAAGACCTTTGATACATATAAAAGGACATATCGAAATGGCAGGGGCTAGGGTTATAGCTACGGTTATTATCCGTAGCCATAGAAAGCCCCGTAGCCATAACTTCCTGGTTTATTTATTTATTATTATTATTATTTTTAATTTTTTGTTGTTGTAATCCCCATCGCTGTTTGTGGGTCCTATTATGAGGTATGTGTTATATCCAAACCGTCCATCTTTTTTGCGAACTCGTATTAAGGCTTGAGACGAAAAATAAGACAGATCTAGCTATCAAGTGGACCACACTGTTAAAGGCTGTGGAGGATTGAACGTCTACCATTGAAACCCTTTTAGGGGTCACAGAAGTTTTGGATCATTATGAAACTTGTTTTTCCTCCTCATCCTGGTCTTTGTGACCTTATGAATAGATTGGATGAAAAATAAATGTTATGGTGGGCCCTACAAAATTTTTAACAGTGAAAATCAATTTTCCTGCTGCTCTTTGTGGTGTGGTCCAGTTGATCTGTGGATATGATTTTTTTTTTTCGATAATGCTCCGAAATGATCTCGAAATATGTATGAACGGTGTGGATATAATAAATACGTAACTGTGGGCCCATGTAACTTTGATATATTTTGAACCGTTCGTACAATTCGGAGTTCGAGGAGCGTCAGCGCTCGTCTTCGAGCACCAGCCGATCCGCTTGAAGGAAAAAGCAGGGGCATTTTCGACCTTTGGGAAGGCGTCCGTACTGCTGGGGCTTATTCTTGGAAGGTAAAATGAGGTGGGCTTCGTCTCGGAAATGGGCAAAAATGGGTCGTACAGTCGGAAATTTCTCGTAAATAAGCTAACCTCCGGTTATTTGATACCTGTTCAGATTGCGTGAGATGCTGGATACGCAGCATTCAGAATTGAACACGTGGCATATATTAACTCAAACAAAACGGACGCGGATTTCCTGCCAAAGCCTTTCGCAAGAAGTTCCTGCGCTGGGAACCCAGTGGGGCCTGCAGTGATTTTTTCAGGAATCTGCTCCGTCCATCCTCTTTTTGAGCTCATTTTAGGAGAGTAGACCAAAATCTAAAAGAATCCAAGACTCAAGTGGGCCATACTAAAGGAAAAGGTATTTAGGAAAATTACTACCGTTGAAACCTTCCTGGGTTCGACAGTAATGTTTACATGCCATCTATACCGTGAATAATGTCATTCCTACTGGGATGAACTAAAAACACAAATATTAGAATGATTCAAAACTTCTGTTGGCCCACAAATATTTCAACTGTAGATGTTCAATTATCCTGTTTTCAGCCCACTTGAGTATTGGATACGATTCATTTTTAGCTTCATATCCTTAAATGCACTCAAAAAACGGATGGACGGAGAGAATTTCTCACAAGCATCAAAGTAGGCCCCACCTGGGATCACAGCGCAGGAACTTACTGCAAAAGGCTTTCGCAGGAAATCCGCGTCCAAACCAAACAAAACTTAATAGATTTTCTTCCACTGTCGCAATATCAGATTTCCTTTTCTTAACATTAATCCTGACCTTTTATTCGTGGACTTGGACACTTGTTTGTGGGATCAAGGACTATTGGATAGTTTTCATTTTACCACCGTCCGATAAATGTCCACCAATCAGTGGGCGGGACAGAGCCGAAAAATCAGAATTTCGAATAGGCCGGCCGACAGGCCAGCCGAAAACTGTTTAAAATCGGCCGAGAGCTACCCCAAGCCCGGCCCATTGACAGCCCGAACCATAATGTTTACTTTATATCTATTCCCTTCCTATAGTTCTCTATGTAATTTAGGATATGGATCCAAAAATGCAGCAGCTTAAACACTCGGATAGACCAAAACACAAGAAAGAGGGATTGGGAAGCCGGCCAATCTAATTTTTGTTCTTGTTTTTGTTTTTGTTTTTATTTTGTTTTGCTTTTTTCCTCCCTTTATCCAAGTCACAGTGACCTCATGAACGAGTTATAAACCAGGCCATAAAAAGGTTACAACAACGAGCATCATCATTCTCATTGAGAGCATCATCAGTCTCATTGAGATTTAGACTTGGGATCATGCCCTAAATTTGGACGAATAAACATACATGGAGAGCATAGATATAATGCATTCATCACGGTGGGCCCCATAAAGCTTGGGGCTGCTACTTCCAATTCTCGTATGTTTTGGATAAGGAATGAGAAGTTTCAAGCTACACCATTTGTACCACAAGATACCATTCACGGAGAGGACAACTTCCAACCTATCAAGTAAATGCGACATCCATTCTTCAAATAGGATGGCCCCACCATGAGGATCACATTATGTAAAAATAAGTCCCATTTACTCATCACATGGGCAAGAGAAATGCAAAAAAATTATAGCCATTAATAAATAACAAAATACAGGTGGTTTCCTTGATGGCATAAGCTGACTTTTGATCAAGGTGATGTGGGTCTTATTCTATATGTGGAATAGGCCCACGGATCTGTCTGTGCATGGGACATGGCGATCAGGGGTTCAGATAACTTACCTAGCTGAGACGCCGCCATGGAAGCCGGATAAGAATACCAGAATACCAGAATTCCTATAGAGCTTAGGATCTTCCTCTCCTTCACACCCTTTCTGCAATACAATAGATGAGACTCGATTTTTGTTGTGGTGTAGGATCGGGGAACCCAGCACTCTTTTATAGAGATTGTGGAGGGGGAGTTTGAAACCCATCAAAACTCCTTCTCCCACGCTCCACATTGTTGTGTCCTAGTTCGACTCAAACTGCTGTCTGCGTAAACAGCCATAGCATTCCAACCCTAATATGCATGCTGCGCAATCAGAATTGTGCAGTGAATCACATGAAGTAGGGCCCACTGGTCTACTCATTCATCTAGTCCAACTGAATGACAATTCAGACCGTTGATCAGTAAGGCCCACTAAATAGAGTTCTTACAGGTGATCCGTATGATGGGGCTAACATATCATGTGTTGGATGCTTCATGAACATGAAAATTTAGAAATTATTTTAATCCAACTGGACCTTCTCCCTGGCAGATTGCATACAATGTCTCTCCTATGAACAGAGGCCGCTTGGGTACTACCCCGCTCAGTCCTTTAGTTGGTAAGGATCAGGCGTTCTGAGGGCGACATTGATGTTTGAGTTTCATCCACACCATTCATCTATTTCTTCATATCATTTTAGGTACAAGCTAAAAAATGAGGCAGTTCCAATGCTCATGTGGACCACGCATCGGGGATTAAACACCTATCGTTGAAAACTTTTGGAGGGCCACGGAACTATTGGATAAGCTGATATTTGTGCTTTCCCATCATCCAAGTCTTTGTGAGCTTATATGAATAGGTTAGATGGCAATTAACCATTACAGTGGGCCATAGGAAGGTTTCAATGGTAGGCGTCATTATCACGGCTAGAGCTGTACACAAACCGAGTTAGCTTGTTAGCTTGCAAGACTTGACTCGAAAAGCTCAATTCAACTCAGTTTGAAACTGAGTTCGAGGCGAGTCGAGCTGATTTTTTGAGCTCAAAAAATTTTCGAGCTAAAGTTTGAGCTTGCCCGAGCTCGACTCTACTCGGAATGAACCCCAACTCAAATTGAACTCGGATCGAACTAGTTCGGTGACTCGGTTATTTTAATATTGATGTTGCTCAACAAGTGTTTGACGAAATGACTCAATGAAGTGTCGGCTAGTGGCGAGGAAGGTATGGATATGAAACAAATACCCTTGTATCTTGAATTTTATATTGCTTAATGAATGTTTGATGAAATACCTGTAAATCAATGTTGCTACTTTACATTCTGTGAGAAATTGAAGGTGCACTCCATGTGTTTGAGAAAATGCCGCAAAGGTTTGATCTTGGCTCGAACTCACCCGAGCTACTGACCGAACCGAGCCGAGCCGAGTTCGAGCTGGGATTAGCTAGTGGCCAAGCCGAATCGAGTTGTGCCAAGCTCGACTCGGTTCGACTCGTGTACACCTCTAATCACTGCCACTTCCTGCAATGTACTTGAACCTTGGATTTGCTTCATTTTTGGGCTCTTACACGTGGAGCCCACCTTTGATGTGAACCATTCATCATAAGGGCCCCACTTTTGATGTGGGTTGTCCATTATGTGGGCCCAGGTTGCATGTGGGCCACTCATCGCTAGGGGTGAATTTTGATGTGGACTATCCATCAAATAGGGCCCACCTTGATGTGAGGTCATCTATCTTGTGAAGCCCACCTTTGATGTGGACCATCCATCATATGGGCCCACTTTGAATGTAGATTGTCCATCATGCAAGCCCTACCTTCAATGAGGGTAGTCCATCTTCAAGGCTCACCTTGGATGTCGACCATTTATCATTAACAACCAACCTTCAATATGGACTGTCCATCATTAGGGCCCACCTCAATGTGGGCCATTCATCATGTAGGGCCCAACCTCAATGTCCGCTACCCATCATGAAGAGCCCAACATTGATGTGGACCATCCATCATGTAGGCTCTCCTTTGAAGTGGTTTGTCCATTATATTCCGCTGCCCATCATGAAGAGCCCACCATGGATGTGGACCATCCATCATGTAGGCTCACCTTTGAAGTGGTTTGTCCATTATACCAGTCGGCTTTGAATGTGGTCTATTCATCATTGCGGGTCGACCTTGGACCATTCATTATGTTGGCCCACAATAATACAGGGTCCTCTATCATGTGAGGCCCACCTTTGATGTGGTCTGTCCATCGTGTGGGCCTCACCTTTGACAGGGATAGTTGGCCTCCCTTGATAATGACAATGAGAGAGCTCTATGCTTTGACATGGACCGTGGTTGAGTGAGAAAAGTAGAAAAGTTTTTTTAAAATGCTGAAATAAGTAACTTTTAGCATTAAGTTACTTTTATAATAGTGCTTACCAAACTAACTAGTGTTAAAAAGTAACTTAATGATTTAAAATAAGTTAAAATGTAATTTGTTTGGTTGTATCCAAACGGACGCGGATTGCGTCCTGCCCCTACCCAGACGATATTCTGGCCAAGCAGGGCCCCGTGGGGCCCACCATGATGTATGTGTTTATCCATACTGTTCATCACTTTGATAAGATTATTTTAAGGTATGAGGAAGGTCCAGAGCTCCGGTGGACCACACCAAAGGAAGATGCAATGATAGTGACACCCATCGTTGAAACCTTTCTAAGGGCCACCACGATTTTTTTTATTTTTTTTTACCATCCAACCTATTAATAAGGTCGTGTAGACGTGGATGAACTGAAAACACAAATATCATCTTGATCCGAAACTTCCCCAGTTTTTAATGGTGGACGTTCCATCCCCACTTTGTGGTCCACTTAAGCCTTGCACCTTCCTTATTTTTTAGATTGTATATCTTAAAATGATATGAGAAAAATGATGAATGTCGTGGATAAAACACTTACAAGGCTTTGTCCAGAAGGATTACCATCCAGGCGGGGGTAGGACGCAATCCGTGTCCGTATCCAAACACGCCCTTAATGGCCGGATTACTAAGCCACAGGCCCACGTCCTTTGTAAAAAATCCCATTACTTAGGATCCCTAATCATTTAATTTTAGCTGTTGAATTTTGACCACCCAACTGACCAAACCGTACATGTAGTGTCACACAAGTACACATAGTCCATGCAATTACTTAAAAAACACTTCGATGCTCTGGGAGAGTTTGATAGATGATACGCCGGCAATTATAAATGACTTAGAAATTGCATGCTCGTGTTACAATTAATTCAAAATTAAACTGTGAAAACTGTGGGTCCCAATTTAGATGTATCATGAACAAAAAATTGCTCTTATTTGAATAGCCGATTTGGGATTGTGATACAATCTAATTCAACGGTCCTCTTTCAACAAACAAGAGGTCCACAAATCAGAGGTTAGGATTTCTAGAACAACCTGATTTGGGATTGTGGACAATTAAGTGTGTTTCATTAGTCAAGTGGCTTTATTTATTTATAGTCTCTTCCACAATTTTGACCACCCAACTGACCAAACCGTAAATGTAGTGAGTGCCTTGACCCAAAATTCAAATACATCCACCTATTAAATGGCCAACCCGCTTAAGTTTTAGGTTAGGGCACATGCATTAATGGAGTGCCTAATGATTGGCATGGACCTTTTATATTCATATATTCCCTGAGGCTGTCAGCAGGTTGGGTTCCATAGTACCTAAACTCCAATTAATCGGTCCAGATCTTGCTAACGTTGGGTCCTTTCTGGTCTTACATCTAATTATTTAAAACCCATAACCTAATTCAGTACGGTCTAATCAGTTTTAATAGTAAAGTTATATGTATTTAGGGGCCAACTCTCACAGGCTAGATTACCATGGTTGGGTCCTTTCTGTCTTACATCTAATTATTTAAAACCCAGAACCAAATTCAGTACGGTCTAATCAGTTTTAATAGTAAAGTTATATGTATTTAGGGGCCAACTCTCACAGGCTAGATTACCATGCCATTGGTTCCATATCTCATTAGATTGGAATACGTTTTTACTGTTTTCAGAATATAGCATGTTTATTAGGCAGAATATAGTTCACTTGCATTCAATTAAGAATATAATTAAAATTGGGTGGGCCCATTGTGATGTTTATGTAAAATCATCACCGACCATCAGGTGGGTCAACCCATGTGAGGCCCAAGGTGGAAAAAATCAGCCTCATCCAAAAAATTCAAGTGAACAATGCAATTAGAAATACTATACAAGGCAACACTTACCCTTTAAATTGTTTCCCTTTGTGTGGTTTAGCTAAATTATGAATGGACCTGAATTTTGAGTGTCGGGTCTCTAGATTTCGATGTGGCATCTAATGATTGGAGTGGATTTATATAATCATCACGGTGGACCCTAGAAAAAGGATTAACATCTCTGACTGTTCTAGGATTAACAATCTCATCTGTTTTGTTTGGTGTTGGATTAATTCACCGGTCAACTTATTTTTCTTCCCTTAGCCTAAGTTGGGATTATACATCTAATGGTCGGAGTGCATCCCACATACACATTATGGTAAACCCTATTCAAAAATCAAGGGTCGGCATGTAATCTTCCATTCTTTTATATAAGGAATTTTACAAAATACCAATATTACCATAATAATGTATTATTTACATCCCTTACCGTTTTCAAAAAAGTTTATAACAAGCTACCCTATTAATGTAACTAATTATCACTTGAGTACCTTTTTAATGGAAGTTGGGTCCGTCATGCCTAAAAAGAAGACCTATATGTGATTCAAATGGCTCACATCAAGGCAAACAATTTCAAAGGGTGAGTATCATCTTGTAATGCTTCAATCATGTATAGTGCTGAATTTTAAGCCTGGACCTAAAATGGGGAGACAGACCTGATGTGGTGGGGGAGGGGGGACGCGGAGCTTCCTACCGACGCGGATTGCATCCTACCCCCGCCCGGACGGTAATCCATCCAGGCAGGGCTCTGTGGGGTCCACCCTGATGTAAGTATTTTATCCACACTGTTAATTATTTTTATATGATTATTTTAAGTTATGAGCCAAAAAATGAGGTAGGTTCAGGACTTAAGTGGATCACAAATTGTGGATTAAACTGCCACCATTAAAAACTTCCTGAGAGCTGGAGAAGTGTCGGATCAAGATGAAATTTGTGTTTTCACTTCATCCAATCTTCATGACCTTATTAATAGGTTGGGTGGTAAAAAAACATCACGGTGGCCCTTAGAAATGTTTCAACGGTGGGCGTCATTATCACTGCAGCTTCCTTTGATGTGGTCCACTGGATGTGTTTATCTGCTTCATTGTTTGCATGATATCTTAAAATTATCTTATAAAAATGATTAACGGTGTAGATAAAATACTTACATCACGGTGGGCCCCACAGAGCCCTCCGCGTCCCGGGGGGATTTCACAGACCACACTACGAGAAAAAGTCGGCTGGGGTTACCCTTTTCCGGCGGACGCCCTGATTCATTTGGCTCGCCCGATCGACTCTCTTTTTCTCTGCTCCAGAGATCGCAATCCTCGTCCCTTCTCGCTCTCACCATCTCCTTCTCTCTCGTAACCTCACGACCAAAAGCTTTTATTCTCAGAGTGGATGTATAACACATCATCTCTCTCTCTCTCTCTCTCTCAAGTAAACTCATTTAGGCAGCAGCAGTGGTATTCTCCTCTTCCTCTTCTTTGTCTTCTTCTTCTTCTTTTTCTAATAGGCGTTCCAAATTGAAAATCTCTAATTGGGGGGTTTTGAAATTTCAAATCCCTAATTGGGGCTTTTTGAAATTTCAATCTCTAATTGGTATTTCTGATTTTCTAATCCCTTATTTCTGGAAGAGCTCAATCCAAGCTGATCCCATCGTCGATGAATTCGACAAAGTTACCTTCACCTACATGCCATGTGCCAAAAACTAGTTTGTTGATGCCCTAACCACTTCGGCCTCCATGCTCGAAATTCGTGGAGAAGCAGCGGCTGGGTTGCCTTGAGGCCACTGGCAGCGGCAGAGGTCCGCATGGGAGAAAAATGGCAGTGGTAGCCATAGCGTACATGCTGCAACAGAACGCGGATTAGCTGCTACCCTGGATCCAGCGATTGGGATTTGGGACCCTGACCTTGGGGCCCACCTTGATGCATGCTTTTTATATTGATGTCGTCCATCCGTTTTGCAAGCTTATCAAAATGAAGTAGATTCAAATCTCAGGTAGACCACACCACAGAAAACAGTGGTCATTGAACTTGTTGTTGGCCATTGAAGTTTAGGATCAAGATGATATTTGTGTTTTGTAAGAATTCTATAAGGTGGGCCTTATTGATCAACGATTTGGATTGTCCTAAGGGTCGGATAATATGATTGGGTATACCAATGGGCCTCACTAAGTTGTGATACATGTAGAATTCGCGTAAGGGGTGGAGTGCTACAACTGTGATACACACACAATATGCTAGTATTCTAGAGGAACTAGGATTGTCAAATTCGTGTGGAGCCATATGGAGAGGAGTTTTGATGGGTTTCAAACTCCTCTACCCTCTGCATTATAAAATAAGGCTGGGTCCCAATCCAATACCCACCAACAGAAGTTTCAGCCCCATCACAACTTCTCTAAGGAGAGGAAGACTTCGGCATCCTATCTACGCCATGTATTCAATATTCTTGATCTCCACATCCGATGCACAGCTTTGTCCTTGCTATTCCGCATTAAGAAAATTAACAGTTGGTATCAGAGCAACTGTGCATCAGGTATGAAGGATCAAATCCAGTAATTGGGATTTTGAATCTCAAATTAGCAATTAGGGATTTCGAATTCCCAAAATCAGTGATTAGGAATTTTAATTCCCAAATTGACATCAATTAGGGATTTTGGAATCAAATAAAAATTCAGGGATTTAATTCCCAAATCGAATTGGAATCTACATTCCTAAATCCAAGTTAAAATCTTCAACTGAACTGATCAAAATGAAGTAGATTCAAATCTCAGGTGGACCACACCACAAAAAACAGTGGTCATTGAACTTGTTGTGGGCCATAGAAGTTTAGGATCAAGATGATATTTGTGTTTTTCCTTCATCTTCAAGTCAGTGAAAATTTATCAACTAGTTGGGAACTACGAAGTTTTTGATAGGGGCGGTCAATGATCACTTTTCACTGTGGGGTGGTTCTACTGAGATTTGGATGTGCTTCATTTTTAGGCCCACGCATTAAAATAAGTTGGCAAAACAGATGGACAGTGTGGATATACAACACATACATTGAGATGAGGCCCACGGTCAGGGTCCCACCCACATTGCTGGATTTGGGTCGCAGCTAATCTGCATTTGCAGCAACAGGGATGACGAATGGGCCGATCATCTAAATTCTGCATGATGGAAGGGTATAAAAACTTATCAAAATTCACCAAATTGATGCATACGAAGGCTTTGATGCCAATTGTTAAACTTAAATGTGGAATAGCAGATCGATCTATGCATCATTCAAATAAACTATAATTTTAATTGAGTAGATTGAGAAGCCATACAAAATTTTGATGTGGATGCATTGGATGTTCCTAGATTTTTAAGAAAATCCTTCAATGAATTAGGTTTATATACGTGTTGGTGAGGTGACTAAGACTCTATTTTATATAAAAGCGCCTGAAGAAGTTAGCTCATCAGAACTCTTCTTCTTTTAGAGTCGTCACAAGACAGAGATCCAATCCATGTCTTATCTAATGGTTAGATATAAACCAATGATCATGTGAGGCCCACCCAATAGCTGTCTTACAATTAGCTAGTATAGAAGACTTCAAAGTCGTTGTATTATAAGTTTTATTAGTAAGCCAAGCTAGAATGAAAACCTCATTTCTATTATCTAATATGACCTTTTCCAAGATTATCATGTGTGTATAAGGCACCTTATGGGCACACCACCTTGTGCCAGTTTGAGACATGGATCTGAGATCCAACCGATCCATCATGAGGATACCAGTAGGTTGATATCCTAGCCCAAGAATCAATTCAGTATGTGATATGTGCAAGCAAAGTGGATGGTAGTGGGAAGAGGAAAGGTTTTATTACAATCAGTTCATATGAAAATTTTGCAATTCCATGGCCTGGTGATAAATTCAATCTTCCATCCTATATACATTGTCCATGTTAATGTATGATATTGTTCTTACTAGTGATATAATTGGAATACAAGTGGTTTTTTTTTTTTGGATGGTTGCTGCCTTTCTACGGTATGGGCTCTTGCTTTCTGCCATTACAAAATTTCTCTGATTTAAGTTTAATGTAACTTTGGAAATTTCTCCTAATCATTCCACAAACCATTTACAAACATTATATTGACTTTGAACTGGCCAACTGATGTTTTATTCCTTTTATTAGATAGCATATGGATTCGAGGTCTTGAATTTCATGTTCAGCATGATGAACTTTGACATACATGATAACATGGACTTATTTATGTTCTGCATTGAAGAATTCTTCTTTAAGAAGTTGTAATATGTCTTCCATGTTTGAAGGTTTTAGCAATATTGAAATGACTGAGTGACAGAAACAGAGTCCACGTCTATTATATAATTGATCCTTTGTTTCATGATCCTTATAATTAAGTGCCGCTCCGGCTTCTCTAGCTATTTATATTTACTAACATTTTAAAATAGACTCTTTCCCACTCTAGCACGTGAATATGTTGTGGTTTCGCTGCATGCTTTCCGCAACTTTAATCGATACGTCATTATTTTCACCTACTCATTGTAAGCCTAGATATTCGTTAATCCATACAATACAAATTTTCAACTCTGCTATCATGACTGAAAGATCACAGTGGTTAGACAATCTTAACTTCCAATCAAAGGGCCTTACTCACCTCATTGCTGGGCCAATCATAAAAGCTCCATTTCTTTTGATTAAGCATCATATACAGTACCCCAAAAACAAAGTGGGAGAATACAATGCTCTGTTTCAATGGTGTAAGCTTGTTCTTCAATTTGCATAATGGAGCATATATTGGCCCACTTTGGGTGCCCCATAGAACACACCAATCGTTCATATAGTTTTCGAGATGTGTAATTCCTAATCCTTTAATTAGTTGCCAGCTGATAGCTGACTAATTAAGAAAGAAATGTGATAACATTCTACATTCGATGAAGAGAAGGCATAGAAACAATGGCTAAGAACATTTGCCATCATATCAACCATATGTATCCTTGAACCTTCGGGCCCAATTGTTTAAAATGAAAATCCAAACTCACTTTAGACATTCTGTTATGCAGAGAAAGATGCCTAAGAAAAAGAAAAATTGTGGAAGCCTCCTAGGCCTACATTGTACAAAAATTGCATTCTATTTCAATTTTTGACTAACATATTACAGGAAAACAATGCATACAGTGAATAAATCAAACATTAGGTGATCGTTTGTGCAAATTGAAGTACAAAACATATAATGAATAGTAGTACATGGTACCATATTAAAAGATTTGTAACAAAAAGTACATGAATCCTCAAGATACAATTAGAAAATATCATCCAAACATCTCATCACCGTGTAGTCACCATTCCACTATTCTTCACTTCGTTCACCACGATCTTTGCTGTGAAAAAAAATGATTGGAAATCAAATTTATGATTAAAACCTGGAAGTTATATGCTAGAATTTGGTTGCCAAATCTATAAAAGAAGTTGAAGTATATACCTAACCTTAAAAACTAATCATGGATGAAACAGGAAGTACAAGTTCCTAGTGCATGAGATCCAAACTTTGATTTGATAGGCTCTGCCATAGATGGAAGATGCTAAAAAAATCTTACAGATTGAAGCTCCTAATATGTTGATCAATGCCCTACAAAAGACAGTAATGAAAATAATACATTAATTGCCTGGAAAAAGATGGCCGGAGATTGGATGTCATGAAACTCCCAATTAGATTTAGGTTATAATTCATGACAAATAGAGAAGTTTTAAAATTATAGGAGCATTACTAACATGAACAAGTTAACTTTCAAAAAAATAAAATAATAATAACACAAACAAGTTTCAAGCTCATGATGTGAATAAGGACTTGAGATCATGGAATGAATGCAAACAAATCCAAAAGCATTGGCTTCTCAATGAGTTCTCTATATACAATAAAAACTACACTACTGCAACTGAACATTATACATGCTGTGGCGCCAACTATCATATGGGACCAAACAAGTCAAAAACCAAATGAAGTAAACATAAAACAGAGGATAAGCTCACACTTGTGTGGATTCATGACCATCCACATGCAGTCACACATACATATATATGCAGTCCCACATACATTTCTATAGTTCAAATAAAATTGCCCACTGTGCAATTGAAGATACATGTGCAGCCTGCCTTGTTAATTGTTGAAGTTGAATTTTATATATGAAATGGTGAATCTTGTTACAAATCCTCGCATGCATAGTATGCATTATGAATGATTTATGGAATGGTTTCAATGCCTTTTCTTTTGGAAACCTATTTGTTAATTTATAACTGTTTTGAATGAAGAAGTAAAGGTTTACCTTTTATAGTGTTGGATGGTTGGCTTAATGTATGTTTATCAACTTTAAATTTGGTTTTTCTTATTTGCACACTAACACAAATTAGATTGTCAAAATTGAAGGTCAATTGATGAGTATCCCCGGCTTGTATTCACTGCAACATTCTTTGCTGGGATAACTCAAGTCACACTTGGATTTTTTAGGTAATTGAACAATCTGTTTTACAAGTTTTTCATACCCTTGTTAACTTAAAAGGTCAGTATTCTTTGTTATAACATTGACAATTCTGGTAATGTTTACGGATTAGGATTCTTAATCTACTTCCTATCTCATGCGGCCATTGTTGGGTTCATGGGTGGGGCAGCCATCACAATTGCTCTGCAACAGCTCAAAGGTTTCCCTTGGCATAAAGAATTTTACTAAGAGGACGGATATAATTTCGGTTGTGTTCGGTATGGAGTTCTGCACATCACAAGGTATGAAAACCTACTGAAAACGATTGTTATTGATAGTGTTTAAAAGCTTGGATTTGAGATGGAAACCAACCAACTCAAAACTAGCAACCATGATAAGTCAATTAGGTTGTCCAATGACTCAGTCAAGCCAACACTAAATTTCCCTGACCTAGTCAATGATTAAGCTAATGAGTTTAGAAGTACAGATTGCTGTCATTTTTCCTCACTGACTGTTTTCTTTCACTACATTTGCAGTGGAATTGGCAGACAATCCTCATAGGATCAGTCTTCTTGGTTTTCCTTCTAGTTGCCAAATACATTGTAAGTTTTTTTCTCTTTGCTTCATATTCCTTGGACTCCATGCTTGTGGAAGGTTTCCTTCTTACATGACTCAAAAGTGTTACAGGGGAAGAAAAAGAAGAGCCTTTTCTGGGTGCCTGCGATCGCCCCTTTGATCTCTGTTATTCTCTCGACCTTTTTCATGTATATTACACATGCAGAAAAGCATGGTGTTAAAATTGTAAGTTTCTGAACTTTGTAGAGTTAACATCTCTATTTTATCTAATATTAGTCAAGTACTAATAGTGCTGCAAATGTCTGAAAGGTGAAAGACATACAAAGGGGTATAAATCCGTCATCCTTGGACCAAATTCATTTCAGTGGTGAATTTGCTGCGAAAGGTTTCAGAATTGGTGCAGTGGCTAGTATGATAGCATTAACGGTATGCCTACTCCACACACTTAAAGAAACCTAATTTTTAAGACATGCTGCCCGCAAACACCCATCTGCAAATGCAAGACAAGCACTCACACGCATGTAAGATTCAGGCCCTTCATAAGGTAGGCCCCAAGGTGAATGTCCCCTATTCCAAAAATCAGGCCAGTCCATCCACAGGTTGGCTGTGCATGTATATCGAATGTGCATGTATATCCACATTTGATTTTCTAACCATCCATTGTTTCATACATGTGTGGGCCACCAAGTGAGTGGACTGGACTGACTTTGGGCTTGGGAATATTCACCATTGAGCCCACTGGATGAATGGTCTGGATCTCACACTGGAGTTCTCAGATTGGTTCATATAAATGCACAGCCACACCCACTTGTTACTATTTATAGGGAGATTGAAGTTGCTTGTATTTGATATAAATTTCCATTTTTAATATTGTTATCCATGTGGTTGTTAATGAGTTGGGCCTGGGTTGCCTTTGGCGTGGATTTTGAACTGATTGGATGTGCCTATCTGGCTGGCACTATTCAAAATTTCGATTTTGCTAAGCCCAAGCCTTGCCCATTGACAGTTGTAGTTATACAACTGTTTACATTTCATTTATCTGTGTTTTTTTCTTTTTGCTGATTATGGACCAGAACAAGCTGAAGGTCCACTACAATGAATGCTACTCAAGGTGAGAACCACCTTTTTCATGTCTTGCATCATCATCATCATCATCATCATCATCAACTAAGTCTTATCCCAACTAATTGGGGCAGGCTATGTTAATCCTCTTCCGCCGTTCTTTCTATCAACGACACACATCCTTTTTCATGCCCTGGATGTTCTCCAAAAGTGACATGACAGGAAAAATATCGATGTGGAACCCAATGGCA
This sequence comes from Magnolia changhungtana, assembly GCA_030180095.1. Taxonomy (NCBI): domain Eukaryota; kingdom Viridiplantae; phylum Streptophyta; class Magnoliopsida; order Magnoliales; family Magnoliaceae; genus Magnolia; species Magnolia changhungtana. The sequence continues at coordinate 178,965 of JASAUF010000610.1, forward strand.
ATCTTGAAACATGACAAAAAGAAAAACCTTTATTATAGATTAACATCCAAGGTTTATATGAAGCCCAATCCACTGCAATGCTTTGTAGGTTAAGCTCAACCAACAAAGCAATGTGTGGGGTCCATTTTGATGTTTGCATGACATCCAATCCATCCATCATGTTCACCCTCTCACTATCTCCTTGGCACCCAATGCTTAGGTAGGCCTTGAAATTGTCTGACTTTTACTGTGTAGATCCATTTATATTTGCGGGGTGCATCTTCTAAATGGCATAGATGACATATACCAAACATGATCCAGAAGGTTTTTAACGGTAGGTGTATCCATCTCAACTGTTTCCCTGTGATGCGGCTCAACCGATATTTGGATCAGCATGATTCTATAGTGCCGAAGAGAACATGAGAGGGCTCACATGATGGACAGATTGGATGTCATGTACAAATCACGGTGGACCACACACATTTGTAGGATGAGCCGATCCTTCCTCATTTTGTCATTTGAAAAAAATGTGAGAGGTGATCATGGAATAAATTCATTATAGCATAGAATATAAGAAAGTAGCTCGTGGGAAATGCGTCTCCTATACAGAAAGTCTCAACGCCCTATAAAAACTCATGTTAGATATGAGATTCCAACACGGATACTCACATTCCCTTAGACCCACCTTCTAATCCCAGCAGGTTTGTCTGAGGCCAACCCCGGCCAAAAGAGACCCTCTTCATTTCTAGAGATTTCTCAAACATAGACATTGATTGATCTTGTCTTGAATGCTTTTGCAGGAGTGTGATGGGGAGATCTCCTTGTTGTGATGAAAGTGGGGTGAAAAAGGGTCCATGGACACCAGAAGAAGATCAGATTCTGGTGGATTACATACATCAACATGGGCATGGAAGCTGGAGGGCGCTCCCAAAGTTTGCCGGGTTGAACAGGTGTGGAAAGAGCTGCCAGCTCCAGTGGACGAATTATCTGAGGCCCGATATCAAGAGGAGGAGATTCACAGATCAAGAAGAGGAAATAATCATCCGCCTTCATTCAGCGCTCAGAAATAAGTAATTGATTTATCCTTCTCCTTTAGTTTGCGATGAATATACAGAATTTTAAAATGATGCTTTCTTGCTATTCAAACAAGACCCTCAAAAATAAATTCTATGGAAATCCATGTTTCAACTCATGGAGAGAATTTATCGTTGCATTTTTTTTCTTTTCTATTCTTTTCTTGTTCTTTTTTCCCACCATGCACCATCCAAACAGGATCTTAAAGTTAAGGCAAGAGTAGAACTTTGATGGCTCTCCTAGAATTACTTGGAATTCATTACGAAGATTCTTCGTATCAGTAATTCCAAAGTGGAAGTACTAAAATGGATGCCGACAACATTTTATCAAAGAAACTTTATAATTAAGCATGCTTAGGATAGAGTAGTAATAATTTGAATGAGGAAATAACTGAATTTTAGTCTTATTGTGTTTTGTTTGCCTATGTAGGTGGTCAGCTATTGCTTCCCGTCTTCCAGGAAGGACAGATAATGAAATCAAGAACTTCGTAATATCCATTTGAAGAAGAAGCTCCTCCTGAGGGGTATAGACCCTGTTTCCCACAAGCCAAGAAATCAGACTAGGTAAATATAGAAAAGGATGTACTAAATGGCTGAATGCTAGCAATTTGTTAATATTCAGTGGTGATACTAAAGGGCATCACCTTTTCTTTTTTTTTTTTTTTTTTTTTTTTTTTTTTTTTTTTGGTGGAGAAAGCGGGAGCAAGAAGCTATATAGCTACAGATTTATTCCGTTGGCTATAACTGTATATTTTTTAGCTACGGATTTTATTTGTAGCTTTTTCCCGTTTTAGTGCAGCAAACACTTGCGATGAAGGGGTGTCCAGTAAAACCGCCGGAAAGGTTTTCTGGGCCTTTAGGCCAATTTTCTTGTAGTGCAAGCCGCCCAGCCAACCCCAACATTCCCTTGTCAAAAAGTTAATGGTTATTAAAAGCCTTTACGAAAAGGAAGCGGATTGCGTCCTACCTCACCCGACTCTAGGGAGCATGCATATGGGGGAGTGACATATCTGTGTATCCACACCGTCCATCCCTTTTCTTATATCATTTTAAGGTATGAGCCCAAAAATGAGGTAGATAACCCTCAAGTGGACCACACCACAAATAACTCTTGCATTTAATGCAACCCATTACTATTCTTAAATCTCTCAATTCGTGGCTTAAGATGGGCGGGGGTAGGACGCAATGCATGTGACAGGGATGTAAAGAACGTCCTGCACCGACCTGTCATATTATAATGGGCCCAGTTGAACTGATGACTCCTTTCATCTTCCAAGCTTCAACCCACGGCACCATATCTCTCATCTTCCAAGCTCTTATAGCATACACCACCCCTCCCCCCACATTATGGAGTGGATTCACAAGCGTTCATTTTATAATACATATCCTCAACCTACATGTATTTTTTTAATGCATATAAAGGGTATTTTGTTCATGCAAAAGTTCTAACAAAATATGCTGCAGGTGTTGTGTATATGGACCCAAACTGTTGGTCCCACAGAGCAACCTTACCATCATAATTGGACACTCGAGCTGATCCAACCTCTGTGTGGCCCACTAGGTGAATTTGGAGGATTTTGGATTGTTGCCCTTGTTTATATGGTGTTTGGGACTTGATGAACAATTTTGATGACATATAATATAGTACCACAAGTCCCTTATAAAAACTAAGATAACTTAACAATTAGGGTTGTCAATAGGCTAGACTAGGGCTGGGCCGAGCTCTGTCCAAGCTTGACCCACATAGGGCCACACCTGGACTAGGTGCATGATGGGCCAAAATAGTCCACGCTGAGCCTAATTTAGGTCAGGCTCTCGAGCTTTTGCAATGTCCATGCCTGACCCGATTGTGAAATGGGCTAGAATTTTAAGAGTTTGCAAAAGAAGAAAGTGGAAAAAAGTGGTTAAAAACATAAAGAGATTAGGGAAAAAAAAATGAGTAAAAACACTCCATTTTCTGTGTTATCCTATTTTTGTTGGGCCCACAATGGTGGAACCCACCTTGATCATGTATGGAGTGTATGGTAGACTCCAAGTGGCGGGGCCACCCCGATTGGTGGATCTCTTCCCTTGCTTTTCTTTCATTTCCTTTTTTTTCCTCATTTTCTTTTAAATTATGGTGTTGTAGGGTCCGCAAGTGGGCTATGCTGTTGAAGAGCATGCCCCACATGCTATCACAATGTGGACCACCTTGTATGGCCCACCATGATGTTTATTTTCAATCCAACATGTTGGTAGGTTCATACAGATTTGGATGGTGGAAGGGCACCAAAATCAGGTTAATCCAAAGCTCCTTGGCCCAACACAAGTTGGTCCACTTGATGGACGGGTCGGATCTCTCACATGGACCCTGTATATGTGTGTGTGGGCACGCGCGCTCGTGTGCGTGCATGCGTAAGGAAGTCTAGACGCTGGCATTGGAATTGTCTAGATGCCAAAAGATATAAGGGAAGGGTGGGGCCTCTAGTCGTGGGTCCCACCATGATGCATATGTTTCATCCACACCGTATATCTGAATCTACATCTCCTTTTGGTTGTGAAGTCCAAAAATGAATGTGATCCACATCTCAAAAAGGGTCACATCGTGAGCAGCAGGAAGGGTTGGAAAGTTCCGGTGTCAAAGACGTCAGGCGCATGCAGGTAGGGGTGGGTTTCCACTCGTGGGACCCACCTTGATGTGTTTCTTAGATCCACACAGTCCATCTGTTTTCCCAGCTCATTTTGGCCCTTGAGCCCAAAAATCATGCTGAACAGTGGGTTGGGAACCACCCGCACGTTGTCAACGTCTGCCCATGCAGATGTCGGGTGGTAGGTTCCCACTCGTGGGGCCCACCTTGATGTATTTTGTATATCCACGTTGTCCATATGTTTCTTTAGATCATTTTCGGCCATGGGCCGAAAAATGAGGAAGATCGAGTCTCGGATGGGCCTCAATGAGAGGATTAAATTCCTACTGTTAAAACCTTCCAAATCCCCGCTCGAGCTGGCCAATCCAGTGGATGGAGTGGATCATCCAAATGGACCCCACCTAAGCAAGAAAAAAACAACAACAAAAAAAGAGCTAGTAATGTGTTAGTGATGTAACCAGTTTCCAGACAGGCGGACGTCCACTAGGGCATGGAGTGTGGGGCCACCATGATCTTTATGTGCCATCTGCTCCGTTCATCCTTAGGATTTTAGGCTAAGGGCCCAAAAATCAGGCCAATCTGAATCTTAGGCGGACCACACCGAGGGGAACAGTTGGGCAGGGAGGACTGCCCCTATTTGACAACAATTGCAGTCCCACTCATGGGACCCACCTTGATGTTTATGTGCATCCACGCCGTTCACCTTTTTTATAGGACGGGTTAGGCCAGGAGCCCAAAGTTCAAGCCAATCCAGATCTTAGGTGATTCACACCACATGGAACTGTGGGGGTGGAAATACGATTGTTTTGGGATCCCTTAGATTTAGGAATCCTGTTTATTTGGGATCCATTCGATTTGGAGTCCCTTGGACTTAGGATCCCTAGATTTTTGGAATCCCTTGGCTATGTTTGACACCTTAGATTTAGAACCTCTATAATCCTAAGGTAATATGGATAATATATTTGCAGGGGTTTAAATTTAATTATTAAATCAAGTTTAATATTTCTAATTAGTGTACTCATGTAATGTTGACACTATGGTTGTAGTAAATCCGTTGAGGCATATACTTTGCCTGAAATGATGAAATCTCAAAACTCGAATGGGCCATAAGCATGGGATCACATCCTATCGACTAACTAATGATCAATAACCGTCGGTTTAGGTCAGAAATGTTCAAATTGTGCAAATCATCTTATTAAAGTAATTATAGTGATGTCGTTGGCTCGTTGATAATCTGATTATTTTGGGATATTATCAGTGGGCCATGTGCCCAATAGATTGGTAGCCTAGTGGCACACATATTGCACATGTGGGTGTCCACCTAGGTCACACCCAGTGGGCCCCACCTTAGGATATGTATTTTATCCATGCCTAACATCCGGTTATTAGTCTTTTTATGTACATGCTACATGAGAAGCCAATGTTAGTCTAACGTGAGCCACAGTGTATAGACTACTAACTTCCTAGTGGGGCCTGTCGTTTGGGTCCCACTCTATGTATATGATGTGTCAATTAAGGTCGATTATCACATGATATGTCTGATAACATATTAGTATACTTGGCCTGATAGGACACACTACTAACGTGCTTAGTGTGACGATATCACGCCCAGTTATATGCCCATACACATAATTTGTATGCATGTTGTGGATGACAGTTATTTATGGCATATGCCCTTTTAACTTGAGACACTTAGGGGACTTTATATGACATAGGGTCACCCCACATGATCTCGCGGTATGTGTAGCTTTGATGCATAACTTTGGATAGTATGACTTATGCATTTCACATCCTATATGTCACGATCACTTTTACACCCTACTGACATCGAGGTTGTGGCCTTTACAGGCATATCGTGGATGGTCAAATTAAATACTGAAAATATGTGTTCTAGCACTCGGGCGTTATAGATGTCCTTGGGTGAAAGTCTCTAAACCCTGTTATTCTAGTAGGATGCTTCAATGTCAAGACCGAGTGGATAACATGAGCACCCAAGTGTCAAATACTAGTAGGTCGCGTCTCCCACTGTATTGAGGTTAGTTGGAAAGGGATGCGACCTTATCTGTCCGAGGGTAGGGGGCTGTAAGCTAGGTTGAGTCTGACCAGCTCGTGAAATGGGTCCTCTATAAATGAGTCGGGTGGGCACTGGAATACCACTAAAAAGGCGAATAGTGAAGTCTCTTCCACTTGGTCATGCGCGCGATGGGAGGTAGCCAGTATTGGAGTGTAGTAGACCACGGTGATATTTTCAGTAACGAACTATTCTGATATGTGGAGTAGATGAGGATTGGTATGTTTGCGTTGTATCTCTAGCATATGACACTTAGCCATGTAGGCCTTACATTGTATAGACTTGGTAATGCTAACAACATTTATGGACTGGGCAGCTTAGCTCTCCATCATCTTCTACATACTCTAATATCTATGTTCTTGTCATATGTATTATGCACTCATATACTCACGCTACTGAGTTTCGTAGGAAGCTTATACACGTCAGTTTATGTTGCAGGTGATGCCAGGGCGTATCAACAACATTGAGCCTGGAGTGTGAAGCTGATCTTTTGAGTTCTTGATTATATCTTGTATTTCCCTTCTAACACTATACTCAAAGATTATATTAGTGGATATATGGTGATGATGATGTTTTTATGACTTTGGTACACTTGTAGTTATGATCATTTACAAAACATAAAATTAAAAAAAATTTAAAAAAAATAAAAAAAAATTATCTTAAAAATCCTCCTTCCAGGATCCTAGGATCGGAACCTGGTGTATGGGAGCTGGGAGCTGAGAATGGGGTACTACAAAGGCCGTCGGCACCGAATTTCGTGGCTGAGAATTTAGTGAGCTCGATTTCCAAATTTGGGGCGTGACAGGTAGCATCCTCCAAGCATGTGGAGGATTTACTATGAAGGTTGTTGCTTTAAAGTTTCACCCATTTCTTTGATTAGGCTTGCTTTTGTGCTTGGGTTTGGATTTAGTTTTGGCTTAATTAGGTGAGTTGACTAGATTGTTGGATTGGGTAGGTTGACTGGGTGAGTTGACTCAATGGGTTGATTGGGTGAGTTGACTTAAGGCTTTAGGGTTTTAAGTTCATAGGGTTTAGGGTATTAAACTTGAATTTTCAAAAAAGGAAAAGGCAAATTTGAAAAATCCACCTACATAATTTAAAATTTACATTCTGGTACCATTTTCAAAGAGGTTTTCAGTAAGCCACCGCATTAATTTAAGTAATTGCCAATGGATTACCTTAGGTTAGAATTTTTAAGAACTCTATTCTTGCAAGCAAAGGGGTCGACAGCTCAAATGGGCCATACAGTGATGTTTATGTGAAATCCACCCCAACCACTAGGTGTGTTACCATGCTAAGTCAATAGCTTAAAAATTAGCCCCATCACTGATTCAGGTAAAGTACAACAACTGAAAATGGGGTACAGGACATCTCTCATCCTCCAAACTCTTTCCCTTGGTGTAGCCCACCTGAATCTTGAATGAGCCTGATGTTTAGGTTCGGGCCTAAATTTTTGTGAGGCATCTAACAGACCAAGCAGATTCCAAATAATCATCACAAAAAAACCTTATAAAATCAAGGGTGGACATCTCTCTCGAAAGTATTTCCTTTGGTGTGGCCCCACCGGAAACAAATATGGATCATGATGGTTCTCATCACCCTTGAATTTTTATGGGGCCCATCGTGATGAGTATGTGAGATCCAATCTGACCATAGATGTGTAATCCCACATTAGGCCTAAGGGCCACACTAAAGGAAATAGTTGGTAGAGAAACATCCATCCTTAATTTTCACTGGGCTCACTGTCATGATTATATCAAATTCACTCCAACCATTAGATGCCACACCAAAAATTCGGCCTATTCCCAAACATCAAGCCCATCTATGATTCATGTGGGCCATACCAAGGTAAATAGTGAGGAGAGTGAGGGTTGCACTGTAAACCATTTCCAATTGTGTGGTCCACCTAAATCATGAATGGGAATGATATTTGGGTCTGGGCGTAACATGGGTTGAGCACCTATTAGGGTGGATTCACATAAGCATCATCACAGTGGAGCCACCTGTTGCGAGATGTCTTAAATCTGAGTCCTTTCGCAACTGGGATGCGGAAAGGAGTTTCGCGGATTTCATGTCGCAAGTCCTTTCGCAACTAGGATGCGGAAAGGAGTTTCGCGGATTTTGTTATGCAAGTCCTTTCGCAACTGGGATACGAGAGGGAAGTTGCCAAAACTATAAATTGGGGTCCCTAGGGCTATTCTAATATTATTCCAAGACTTCCTAAAGGTATTTTAAAGGGTTCTAGGGTTATCAAAGGGTGTAGCAAGGGTGAGATTCGAGGTTGTTCGAATAGGGTAAGGCCTTTCTCTTTGTAATTGATGCTTTCATAGTGGTGATCTGTCGCTTTGTGCTGTAGTTTTTTCCTGCAAGGGTTTTCCACGTTAAATTTGTGTGTTCTCTTTTTTGTGTGTGTGCTTGGTGCCATTGGATTGCTATCCTAGATCTAGATCTGTGTGATTCCGCAGGCCAAAAATCCCAACAAGTGGTATCAGAGATAAAGTTGGGGCACAGATCTGAATCTGAGGGATTAGTAATAATGGCGAGCACCAGGTATGAGTTTGAGAAATACTCAGGGAAAAATAATTTTGAGTTATGGAAGGTTAAGATGATTAGCCTGTTAACCAAGCAAGGCGAGGATGGTGCTCTTGAGGAGCGAAAATCTACTATGACTGATGATGAATGAAATACTCTTGATAAGAAGGCTTTATTATCAATCCGTTTATGTCTCATGGATGAGGTTCTCTACAACGTCATGAGGGAGAAAACTGCGGCTAAGTTATGGGCGAAGTTAGAGAATGTCTATGCGAAGAAATCCTCTGAAAATTGCCTACACTTGAAGCGGCAATGGTATAACTTCAAGATGGCAGAGGATGGAGATCTGGAGGCTCACATCAGCAACTTTAATAAATTGGTTTGCAAATTGCTGGATATGGAGGAAGTGATGAAAGATGAAGAACAAGCATGTATGTTGCTGAATTCTCTCCCGGCGTCCTATGAGGCATTCAAGGACACTATGTGCAGCATGAATAAAACCCTGCGTGTCGACACCGTTATCTCAGCCCTTCAAGGAAGGCTATGAGACAGCTAAACAGTGACATGGGGACGTCTTCTGAGGCACTATTTACAGTGGGTAGGAATTCTGGATAAGGTACAGGTTCTTCTGGTTCTAGATCCAAATTTAGCGACAAGGGTAAAGGAAAGGTAAAGTGCTGGAACTGTGGGAAGGAAGGACATGTGAAGAGGGATTGTGAAAATCGTAAATCGAAGAGGGAAGATTCTGAGGCTTCATAGAAGGAGGTCAACGCTACCACATCAGATGTATGTGATAATGATGTTTTATCTGTGTCTTCGCTCAAGTGGCTATACGATGATCGTAAGGACGAGTGGATGCTGGACACAGGGGCATCTTTTCACATGACTCCTCATCAGAGTTAGTTCACCAGCTAAAGAGAGTGCGATGGTGGACAGGTGTTTATGGGCAATGGCTTTGCCTGTAATGTTGTGGCTGTTGGTTCTGTACGTATTAAGATGTTTGATGGGATGGAACGTACCTTGACTGATGTCAGGCACGTTCCTGATTTGAAGCTGAATCTAATTTCTCTTGGTGTACTTGAGGCAAAAGCATGCAAGTACACATGTATTGATGGTGCTCTTAAAGTATCTAAGAGGGCACGGGTAATCATGAAAGCGCAACGACTCGATCATGTTTACAGGTTGATCGGGAGCACTTCAAAAGGTGGAGCTACGGTGGATATAACGGATTCCACCTCTGCACGTGTGTGGCATGTTGGGCATGACCACATGAGCGGGCAGGGTAGGAAGGTTGAGACGTGCAGACAAGGATACAGAGCAGGTAGAATAACCACCTGTGAGAAGAACCACATGGCATGATCGCAGGACATCGGCGAGGTACATGGACGACTCCAATATTGCAGGGGATTCATCTTCTATTCAGATGACTCTAGGTGAGCCTGGTGTTGAGAAGTGGAAGGTGACTATGGGCGATATGATGGATTCGTTGTACCAGACCGACATATGGGAGCAGGTGGAGCTTCCAGTGGGCCGGTGAGTGGTTGGATGCAGGTGGACCTTCAGGAGGATACAGTATAGATACAGGGTGAGGTTGGTAGCGAGGGATTATTCTCAGAGAGAAGGGATCGGCTTCTCAGAGATATTCGCACCGACGGTATAGCAGGTATCTATCAGATCCGTGATTGGCGCTGGTTGACCAATGTGATCTTGAGCTATGATGTGATGCAGAAATAAGAGAAGAGGTCAAGAAGCTACACGGTTGAAGATTGAAGACATGGTGGAGATTGTTGCGAGATGTCTTAAATCTGAGTCCTTTCGTAACTGGGATGCGGAAAGGAGTTTCGCGGATTTCGTGTCGCAAGTCCTTTCGCAACTGGGATGCGGAAAGGAGTTTCGCGGATTTTGTTATGCAAGTCCTTTCGCAACTGGGATACGAAAGGAAAGTTGCCAAAACTATAAATTGGGATCCCTAGGGCTATTCTAATATTATTCCAAGACTTTCTAAAGGTATTCTAAAGGGTTCTAGGGTTATTAAAGGGTGTAGCAAGGGTGAGATTCGAGGTTCGAATCGGGTAAGGCCTTTTTCTTTGTAATTGATGCTTTCATAGTGGTGATCTGTCGCTTTGTGCCGTGGTTTTTTCCCGCAAGGATTTTCCACGTTAAATCTGTGTGTTCTCTTTTTTTTGTGTGTGTGCTTGGTGCCATTGGATTGCTATCCTAGATCTAGATCTGTGTGATTCCGCAGGCCAAAAATCCCAACACCACCCCGCACGGTTAACCCTAGCTCCCATGGCCAAGAAATCTCAAGCAATACAATTGCATGATATCTTTTTTCCTTAATTAAATATACCTGGGGGTATCAATGAGCTCGGGCTAAGCTCTACTAAAGCCCATCCCTCATTGTTTAACGTAGACTTGAACCTAGCTTGGCCCAGCTTATGACAAGCCAAATAATCCAGCCTAAGTCCAAACCTTTTATTTTTTGCAAGCCAGAGCTCGTCACCTGAGAAATCAAGGGTGGGCATTAGTCTTGCAACGGTCTGTGCTAAAATATTAAAAAAGAGAATGTCTCAAGTCTAACTTGTTGGACCACAATTTAAGGTCATCCTAGTGGACAACTTACTACCTATTAAATTTACTACCAGTGTTAGTGCTTGTGAAATCCAATCCTCTTGATAGGTTGGCCCCACCATGAGGATCACCTAATGCGAACATCATTCTATACACTCATGAAGTGACCCACACAATTGAAAACAATATATAGCCATTGATAAATAACAAAATAAAAGTGTAGCCACTTGATGAGTGGAGAGGGATGATTTTCATATAAAAAATTGCTCATCGTTGGTTCAACATTCAAAAGGGAATTTTGCTCACCCAACATTCAGTTTGAGCGCGGCTTGGCTGCAACTCCAAAACCAGCTATGTGGGTGTGACCCTGACTGTAGGGCCCACTCAATGTATGCATTGTATATCCATGTAGTCCATCATTTTTGCCAACTTATTTTAGGGCATGGTCCTAAAAATGAAGTTAAAAATAAAGTAGATACAAATATCAAATGGACTACATCGGAAACAGTGGTCATTGAATGACCACAATTAAAAACTTCCTAGTGATGACCATAATATTTATTGACCATCCAAACTATTGATAAAGTCCAATCTAATCTAAAAATTTTGTGGCCAACAAGGGTTTTTAATGGTCAGTAACCTCTTGTGGTCCACTTAAAAATTATATCTGCTTGATTTTTGGGAACATGACCTAAAATAAGCTGCCAAATCAATGGATGGCACATATATGCATTAAATACATCTATGTGGGACCTATGGGTAGGGTTATACCCATATCGCTAGTTTAGGGTCACAGCCAAGTCGCTCCTTGACTTTTTATGGGCCTACTATAATGCATATGCGAGAACCATTTGATGTGTAATCTCACATTACCCACAGAGAAAAAAAGCAACGCCGACTTGTAATTAAGGTGGGGCACACATGGAAAGAGTTGGGAGAGACGTCCACCCTTGAGTTTTATAGGGCCCACCATGATGATTATATAAAATCCACTCTGGTTGTTAGATGCCACACCAAAACTTAGACCTTATAGTCAAATTCAGGCTCATATGTAATTTAGGTGGGCCACACCAAGAGAAACAATTTGCAGTGTGAAAATTGCCTTGTATGCTATTTCTCTAATGCGTAGTTTACCTAAGACGAAACTGATTTTTGGTTCTTAGACCTACAATATGATAACACATTTTTGGGGTGTATTTAACATAAACAACATGGTGGGGCCCACCCAATTTGTAAGAAGGACATAAATTTCTTTTGTATTATAGGATTTCTTCTTTCGATAGTCAAAGGCTGGTTGGGTCACATTCTAGCTGGGTTGTACAAGGTCCATGCCTTTCCCAATTAGAAAATGAGCCTGCATTTTAAAATCAAGCGTGGCCCAGGCTTGACTGCACAACCCAAGTCTAACAAGAAAGGAGCTAGGCACAAAAGGCCAATGGGCCAGCCCAGCCCGTATTATACCACATGAGAAAAAGAAAGGGAATTTTAGGTAGTAAGGTTAATCGCTATCCTTGGATTATGAAATTTTTATATAGCTTCTCCCGTCTCCACCTCCAGAAGTCATTAGTCTGGCGAAAAGATACAATCATGAATTTGATGGTCAGTGCCCTATGAGCAGAGAGATAGTGACCATTTGTTGTACCTTTAGAACATTTCCTATTTGTAGACCAAGAGGGGACCCACCCATGAATTAGTTAATGGGTGGGCCCACTTTCCTTCAAATCAGAATCAAGGACTAGAATTCGACAGTGACCCCTCTAGTACCCACCTTAGTGAAAAGCTCTATGGCCCCACCATGATATGTGTTTTATCCACTCCGTCCACCCATTTTTTCTAGCTCATTTTATGACATGAGCCCAAAAATGAGGCAGATCTAAATCTCAAGTGGACCACACCATAGGGAATAATGGCAATCGAATGCCCACCATTAAAAACCTCTTGGGAGCCACAAAAGTTTTGGATCAAGCTTTTATATATATATATATATATATATATATATGTGTGTGTGTGTGTGTGTGTGTGTGTGTAAAACCTTTATCTTGGTCTGTGTGATCTAATTGACGAGTTGGATGGAAAATAAACATTACAGTGGGACTTAAGAAGTTTTTAATGGTGAGTGATCAATCACCACTGTTTCTTGTAGTGTGTTCCACTTGAGGTTTGCATATGTTTCATTTTTGGTCTCATGACTCAAAATGGACTGGATGGACGGCATAGATAAAACACACGTACACATTATGGTGGGGCGTACAAAGCTTGTCCATCACCAAGGCAGATATGGGAGGGGTCACTATTGAAGCAATTCCAAGAATCAAGGGCAGCAGTTGGGTGGTCCAACAAAGACTTCAGGCTAGAGGACGTCTCTAAACTCAGGTAGATTGTATGATAGATGATACATGGAGGATTTATATATTGCACACTTGCAATACAAGTAGTTCAATTTAAACCATCCAACTTATGGCCCAACTTAAATATGAATTAGAAAAATTAAGATTGCTAAATCATCTGACCATCGGAAGGTGGGCATTTATTGGACGCGCGATAAAATTGAAAAGGCATTCGATGGTAAATATCCAATAATAAGAGTTTAGGATTTTCAACCAATGAGATCAAATGCTTACGTATCAGGCGTCATGAGTCTGCAGCCAGGCTTGCGGGATTAGGTGTGGCCAGCTTACAAATTGATATGCTCTACCACATCACATAATGCTCACTTTCATCACACCACACTCATCTTGCAAATCTTTTCCTTTGGTATGACCCACGTGAATCATGAATTTATCTAATTTTAGCAACACACTCATAAATTTTGGTGTGGCATCTAATGGTTGGAATAGATTTCATATAATTATCATAATGGGCCTGTAAGAATCATGGGTGGATGGCTCTCCCAACCATTTCCTCTGTTGTGGCCCACTTGAATCACGGGCTAGTATGATTTTTGGCTTAAGGCCCAAAGTGGGATTACCCATTTAATGGTGGGAGTGCATTTCACATAAACATCACGGTGGGACCCTTGAGGTGTCCTACTCCTAATGGCTATCGATTTCAGTTTGTATATTAGTTTTTTTAAGGGAGACTGGCGCAAGGATGAACGTGATGAGGATAACTACTCCGATTTCGGTTGTCGGGCCTTACCAATCGGCCTCGTTGAGATGTATTTGAGGCCCGTGGTTGGGCCATGTCATGACGTATTTGAGGCCCATTTGGTAAGGCCCGATGTGATGTGAAAAGGCCCACATGATAAGGCCCGATGTGTTATATTTGAGGCTCAGGCATGAAGCCCATGAGATGTATTTTGAGGCCCATTGAGATTATATATGGCCCACCGTAATGAGGCCTATCGAGATTGTATGTGGCCCACTATGTTGTGTATAAGGTCCTTGTATGAGGTCATGGGTCCTATATGTTTGGCTCTATATAGGTACTCCTTGGGAGCAATGCTGGTTGAATGTCCACATTGATGGGCAATGATGGTTGAATGTCCACATTATGACCTTCTCTTGGGCCTTGTTAGGCTCATTCTCATCGATGCTAATTGTTGAGGCTGATTATCGTGACCGATTGCCGATTCCAACCATCGAGCCGAGTATTGAGGCCGATTCTGATTGTCGAGGCTGAGTATCGAGGCCGATTTCGATTTGTCGAGGTTGATTGTATAGGCCGATTCCGATTTGTCAAGGCCGATTGTATAGGTTGATTTCGATTGTCATGGCCGATTGCCGATTAGCGATCGAGGCCGATTATCGTGACCGATTGCTGATTCCAATTGACGTGACCGATTTACTGATTCCGATTATCGATCGATTCTGATTAACGTGACCGATTTGCCCATTTTGATTATCGATCGATTCCTATTGTCTTGACCAATTGTCGATTTCGATTGACGTGACCGATTTACCGATTCTAATTATCGATCAATTCCGATTGTCTTGACCGATTGCTGATTCTGATTGACGTGACCGATTTGCCGATTACGATTATCGATCGATTCCGATTGTAGAGGCCAAGTATCGAAGCCGATTCCGATTATCGAGACCAAGTATTGAGGCTGATTCCGATTCGTCGAGGCCGATTGTATAGGCTAATTCCGATTGTTGAGCCCGATTTCGATTGTTAGGGCCGATTTCGATTGCCAAGGCCGATTGTCGAGACTTATGTGATGTACATCTATGTGATGAGGCCCATTGTAGTGCATTTGAGTGCTAGGCGATGAAGCCCATTGTGATATATATCAGGCCCATGTGAGAGGCCCTTCGTGATGTGTGTTAAGCTCTTGAGTAAGGCCATGGGTCCACTATATGTTAGGCTCTATGTGATCCATTCCTTGGGTGCAATGTTGGTTAAATGTCCACATTGTTGAGGCCGATTATGAGTACATGATAGTATAGCATCATGATACATGCCCATGCGCATCATCTGCATGTTTGTTATGAGATGTGGTTGATCATTGCATATGTCATTGACATGTTGTTATGAGACTCCCTGATAGGCGGAGGTTATCTCACATGAGCGCACGGTATGTGCAGGATTGATGCATGACTGGATTGTATGACTCATGCATCTTGCATTATGATTACTATATGCTCTAGCGACATCAGGGTCGTAACCTCCACAGGCATATTGTGGATGGCCAGATGAGACACTGGAAATTTGTTCTAGCATCGGGCTGCCATAGATGGCCTTGAGTGAAAATCCCTAAACCCTCTTGGTACTAGAGGACACCCCAACGTCAAGACCGAGTAGATATATATGAGCGCATAAGGGCCGTATACCAGTAGGCCGCGTCTCCCACTGTTTCGTGGTCGGTTGGGAAGGTGTGTGACCTTACCCACCCGAGTGAGGGGACAATGTCTAGGTTGAGTTTGACCAACTTGAGGAATGGGTCCGCTATCGACGAGTCGGGCCTGATATTGGCAGACGGACAGTGAGGTCTCTTCCACTTACCCAGTTGTGCATTGGATAGGAACGACAAGCTGGCGAAGAGTGTAATAGACCTCGGTGATAATCCCAGAAAGGAACCGCATAGATATGTTGACTTATTGAGCAGAAATTGCATACTCACTCATTCATTCATTCACTACCCACTCGGGCTGGTGGTGCGCAACTGTTTGTTACATGTACCTTCGCATGGTAAGGAGTTTACCACATTGAGTCTGACTATCCAAATTTATATATGAGACTGGTTTGGATAGAAGTCCCTTGTGATGGATCCTGCAGTCTGTGATAATACGTACTATCATCCCAACTTTACACTCCAACATGGTCATTCAATTTGCACCGCATATCGCATGACATTTTGGGTTACATGTGTTTCTGCATTTATATGGTTTAGATTCGGTATTTGATATTTGACTCTTTATGACTCCTCATTTGTATAGTTGATCTGCATCACGTATTCTGATATTGTTCCTCATTTGTATAGTTGATTTGTATCGCGTATTTTGATATTATTCCTCATTTGTATAGTTGATCTGCATCGTGTATTCTGATATTGTTCCTCATTTGTATAGTTGATCTGTATCGTTTATTCTGATATTGTTTCTCATTTGTATAGTTGATCTGTATCGTGTATTCTGATATTGTTCCTCATTTGTATAATTGATCTGTATCGCGTATTTTGATACTATTCCTCATTTGTATAGTTGATCTGTATTGCGTATTCTGATATTATATGACTTATGGACTTGTCAGTATTTCCGCTTACTCTGTTATGGTATGATTTATGATCTTGGCAGTATTTCTGCTTACTCTGATAATTCATGATCTTGTCAGTATTTCTGCTTATTCCGATATTGTACGATTTATGGCATTGTATTGAATACTTGACATGTACCTTGTGCACACACTTGCACCACCCTCTAAGCTTTCTATAAGCTTATACACGATAGATGCGTTCAGGTGATGTTAGATTGCAGCAGCGCGGAGCTTGGAGCATGTAGCTGACTTCTGGAGCTTTAATTTTTACATATGTATTTCCCTTTCAGCATTGTATTCAAATATTTATATTAGTGGATATATGATGGTGATGTTGACTTTGTGATTTGGGTATACTTGTGGTTATGCTTATTACGAGTTAAATGTGTATTAGAAAAAAAATCCTCCTTGTAGGATCCCAAGATCGAAATCTGGCGTATGGACGCTAGGAGCCGAGAATGGGGTACTACGGGGGCTGTCGACACCGGATTCAGTGATTGGAAGTTTTGTGAGCTTGGTTTCCGAGTTTAGGGTGTGACAGTACGTCAAGTAACTCATTCTGGTTTAAGAGATATGTTTATTAAATGAATAAAGAAAGAAATGAATAAAAAAAAGAGAATTTTTTTTTATATGCTTATATATACATATTTATATAAATATGTATTAGAGAAAAATGTAGAAGAGAAAAAGTTCTCCTTGTTAAAAAAAAATGTACACAGGTGGAACAGCGAGTTGGGGCCGATCGGGTCGATGGGGACTTGATGACTTGGGGTCACCGGGTTTAGACCGGTCGACCCTAATTCCGTCAATCCACCCTTTTGCAATCGGCGGGTTATGGCTACGGTTATAGCCACGACTATGGCTATGGTTATAATCTGTAGCTAAAGGGAGCCAAGCTTTCACAAATCAAAAAGCTGAAAAAGCAAGGGCATTTTCGACTTGAGAAATGGGGCCGTACAGTTGGGGCTTATTCTTGGGAACTCAAAATAAGTGGGCTTCTTTTTGGGAATGGGCCATAAATGGGTCGTACAGTAGGAAATTTCTCTTTTTTAATTCAAAATTGCTCTTTGCAATGTAGATTTTCTCCCTTACGTAACACACAATCCAATTTTTAATGTTTGACACTTCTCTGGGCCCACCATGATTTATGTGTTAGATTTATACTGTCCATCAACCTTTCTATATCATTATAAAATATGATCCGAAAAAAGATGCACATCCAAAGCTCAAGTCGATTACACCATAGTAAGTAGTGGGACTGGAATGATTACCGTTAAAACCTCCCTGATGTCCACTGTGAAACTTATTTGCCATCAAACCTCTTTATAAGATCACACGGACCTGGATGAAGGAAAAACACAAAACTAGCTTGATCAGAGCCTTCTGTGACCTCAAGAAGTTTTTAACGATAGGCACCCATTGTTTCTTGTAGTGTGGCTCAATTAAGCCTTAGATCTCTCGTGTTTTTTGTCTTAATTTCTAAAATAATATGGAAAAAATGAATGGACGATATGGATAAAAATATATATATCATGGTAGGATCCATAGAGCCCTTCAATATCCATCTATAGCTAGATCTTGGTGGGGTAGATGGCCATCTTCAACCAGATTTGGGGTGCAGATTTTGTGCAAAAGCCTTTAGTAGAAAACTCCTGGGCTTGAAACTTAGGTGGGGCCCACCATTATGTTTGTGATAAATCTAACTTGTCCATCTGTATTTTAAGATCATTTTAGGATTTGAAACAAAAAATGAGTAAGATACAAGACTCGAGTGGGCTGCACTAAAGGAAAAGGTAGGTAGGAAAATTCCTACCATTGAAACCTCCCCGGGGTTGACAATGATGTTTTACATACCATCAATACCGTTCATAACGTCATTGCCAGTGAGATGAACTCAAACCATAAATAATAGCGTGATTGAAAACTTCTGTGGCCCACAAATATTTCAATTATGGACATCCAATCCTCAAGTTTTCCGCCCATTTGAGTATTGGATCCAGTTCATTTTGAGTCCCATGTCTTAAAGTGATCTCACAAAATGGATGGACGGGGTGCATTTCACACAAACATTACGATGGGCTCCACCTAGATTGCCAACGTCGGACTTCGTGTAGGAAGACTTTTCCATGAAATCGACCTCCGGGGACGCGGTTTGGCTGCAATTAGCAAGGTGGCTAGCGGTCGGTGCTCTTTGGGCCACCGTGATGTATGTGTTTCATCTACACCATCCATCCATTTTTCCATATCATTTTATATATTGATACAAAAAATGAGGTATATAAAAATCTGAGGTGGACCACACCACAGGAAAATAATAGTGATTAAGCGCCAAAAATCTCTTAGTGCCCAATGTAATGTTTATTTGACATCAAACCTGTTAATTAGGTCTTACAGACCTGGATTGAAGGGAAAAACAAATATCAACATGATCCAATACTTTTGTGGCCCCGGTAGGTTTTTAATGGTGGGCTTCAATCAACACTGTTTCTAATGATGTGATCTAATTGATTTGGATATACCTCAATTTTAAGATCATACCATAAAATAACCTGGAAACATAGATGGAGGGAGTGGATGAACATCATGGTGAAGCCCAAAGAACACTGACGAGTGATCCCACATGGACCATAGTATAGGAAACAATGGTGATTGACCATTTAAAAATTCTTGTGAGCCACAAAAGCTTTGGATCTATATGATGTTTGTGTCATCTCTTCATCTAGCTGTTTGTGACCTTATCAATGGGTTGGATGACAAATAAATATTTTAGTGAAATCCATAAATTTTTTAACCATAGTGATTCAATCACAATTATTTCATATGAGTAAATGTGTCAAATTAATATATTTCAAACATTTGATAAGTTGGTTAACAAACCATCTGTTATAGATTCACTACTAGTTTTCAGACTTCGGATTCAAACTTTAGATTCAGATTTGAGATTCTGACTTTGGATTTCAGATTTAACAAACAGGCCTAACCGTGGAAATCCAACGGAAGGTATTGAAATGAAAATAGCTTAACTCAATAGGTATGATAATAAAATAAATAAATAAATAAAACTTCTCTAAAAAGGTACCAGGATGCAAATTCCAAAATAACAAGGAATGTTCACTTACGATAGACGTTTAAAATAGTAAGAGTAGTGAATTTCAGCGGTAAGGTTGGGTGCTGAAGGCTCATTAGTTTTATTTTGTTTTAATTTTTTATTTCCACTTAAAAAGCCATTCACTCAGCAAGTGGCTCAGTTCGTAACGGGCTGAGATGTGTCAACCGAGTTGGCGAACTGACTCAATAAGTCTTGCCAAGTCCCAACTGAGTCTTTCTTGTCAGTGAGTTTCTCAGTAACTCAGCTTAAGATCTAGTTGAGTTGAGTCGACTCAGGCGAGTTTCAAGTCACCAGGTTTTAGAACTATGGTACAGAACCTGAATTGAATATGTATGCATTGGAAAAAAAAAAAAACTATACTTTGGTTATTTCATTTCATTATACTAATGATTGCAATACAATTCAACTGTAAATGATAATCAACCAAATCACTGATACTAACACAATGTTGATCCCGCACTTAGCCTTATTTCTCAGACTGTTTGGCTATAACATCCAGCCAATCCAATAGGGTTGAATGCATTCCTGTTACGTTCAACAAGATGTTACACAGGAAAACAATCCAACCCGCGGCACGGAATCTATTTCGTTAGACCATAGAGCCTGCGAAAACCATTTGCACTAAACACCACAATCATCATCAGTTGGGGAAGAATCAACACTTAGATTTGCGTTCTACTAATTTTATCACACCACTGATGGAGATCCACACTAACCTGAAATCTATGTAGTATTTGAAACCATATTTTACATGAACGGCATCAGCATCAGTGACAGTAATGGAAACAAGGGGGGGAAAAAAGCACGAGAGAAGGAATACATCTGAGAAAGAGAATCGCTCAAGAAAAGCATCTGAACAAACTTACTTCTTGAGTTCGACTATTACCCTCAAACCATCGTAATGGAAAAGTCATGACAATATGACAACATGGGAAATCAACTAAACTCAGTAGTCATAACAGCAGGGCTGGAAGTTCATAAACTGGAGCCAAATTCATGACTCGCAATCCCTTGCCATGCTTTGTGTTGATGCTAAAATCTAGTTTGACCCCTTAGACCTTCGTATACCTGCACAGAAAAAGGGACAAAGGAGACCCTGGCTTGAACAAGGGACCCTCCGATGCCAAAGTCAGGCCTGGATTCTGGGTCTAAATGTATATATTGAGGGGTTTTGAGAAAGAAATTTTTGCGTACCTCACAAGATGATGGAGGTTCTTCCTTTATAGCTGCCGGAGCCTTTAATCCTAGGAGGATTCTCCTCCTAGTATCGTGCAATCGTAAGAGGATTCTCCTCCTAGTATCACAGAGATAGGATTGTACCCGTCTGTAATCTTCATCCGATCCCGTGAACTTCGGGATCGGGGATCTTATCCCAAGATATTCGGGATGAGGCTTTGTTTCGCGCTGTCCTTTGGCCGATCCGATAAGAGGGTCGGCCCGATGCATGCCCGGATTACTGGTTCTTCGTCCGAGCCGACTTAACTTTTGTCTCGGTTTATAGAGTCTATAACCTTGCCTCGGATCCGACGTATCCTTCGGCGACCCGAGGCGCTGATTCCGAGTCTCAGGACTTAGTATCTTTTGTCCCCAACAGTAAGCCCCCTTACTCCGTGTGTCTCATATGACACTTAAGAGTAGTGAGTTTTGAGTCGGTTCGTAACTTAATCCGAGACAATAAGTAGGCATTTAATGCATTCTGTGTCGCCTTTGATGGGAGACGGTTCAGTTTCTGACATCGCATGCGCCGGCAACCGTCAAATCGCTCACCCCGCCAATGAGGGTTGGACACGTAGTAAGGGCATTATTGTCGTCAGTCGACGTGCGCCACGTGTCGAGTGGGGGAGTCGACGCGGGCGTCGAATCATTTCTCCATTAATTGCTTCCGCCACATGGCAATATTATAAAAGGGTGGGGGTCCCGCATTTCTACTGCCATTCCTGCTCTGCACTTCCTTTGGAACTTTTCGGTCTTTCCTCTTCTTTTTTCCCTCTTTTCTAACTGTCAGCGGCCTCATTCGCCATTTCCGCTTTCCTTCCTTCCTCCGGTGAGTCTCTCCTTCCTCTTTATTTAGTGATAATGGCGGCTAGAGGTTCTCAAAGTCCCCAGGGAGGAGTTTCCGGAGATGAAGGCGAAGCGCAACGTTTTTGGAACGTTGCGGAATCGCCTTCCCTTACTGACAGAGATAGCAGTTGATACAAATGCTGCTTTTCTTTCTGAGAGGGTCACTGAAGCTTCGGCGGAGCGACCTGCTTCCGTCGATCCTTCTCGTGATGGGTCGTCTTTAATTACTCGCCCAGGAAGGCCTAATTTCCCACGGGGTATGGAAGAAGAAGAGGAGGAAGAAGAGGAAATACTGATTGCCGAGGGAATCTCTGGGTCGGTTACCGTTGATAAGTCGGCACATGTCGAGTCTGAAGAAGAAGGATCGGGGGATGATCTAAGCGGCCCAGTTCCTTCAGTCTTAACTAAGGCGGATTTGGACAGAATCCGAATCGGGTATCACATCCTCGAATCGGTTATTACTTATCTCCCCCGTCCGAATGACTTGCCGGATCATCCTCCTACTGGGGCGGTCGCGATCTACCAAGTCTCGATGCAATGCGGCTTGCGTCTGCCCCTTCAGCCCATTGTCCGGGGAGTTTTGTCTCGTATTCGGATTGCACCGGGGCAAATAGTTCCGAACGGGTGGAGGAACTTACTCGGGTGTGCGGTGTTGTGGGCTGAGATGGAACAGCCACCGCTAACAGTCGACGAATTTCTCCACTTATACCAAGTGCGCGTGAACCCGAACTACCCCGGCTTTTATGTCTTCGCTGCTTGGCGGGGCGGAGGCGGCTCCCTAATAACTGACCCTCCCACTTCCAACAAACATTGGAGAGAACGTTGGTTTTGGGCCTGTGGTCGCTGGGAGTCGGCTGAGTCCGGGTCCTGCGAGGCTCGTGTTCCTCGGGCGTTCCAGAGAGCAGGTGACTTGACTCTTCTCTCTTGTCCTTCTTTATTTTTGTAATATTCTGAGTCTGACGGGCTTGTGTCTGGCAGATATCCCGAAGAAGCGGCAAAAGCTCGGCTCCAGTGCTTCTGCTCGGATCAAAGAGTTGAGGACGTTGGATCCGGTAGATAGGTCCTGGAAGGTGCTCTTGCAGCCGGAGCGTCTTCATCTCGCAGGTCTAGACTCGGCTGTCACAGGTAATTTGAAAATGTATCTTCATGTATCTTCTGAATTTTTCCTGACTTACTTCGTCTCTCTCTCTTTTTTTTTTTTTTTTAGATTTGCCTGAAGCTCGTCCCCATCTAAGGATTGTTTCTGAATCGGCCCCCTCGGAGATGACTGGAGCTCGTCCTCCTCTTAGGGCGGTTTCGAAGTTAAAGGTTCCTCTGCGATCAGTTCTTCTGTCGGAGCCTCGGACGCCGAAGAGACAAAGAGTGGTGCAGAAGGAGAAGGAACCTGCGAGTTCTTCTGCCCCTACCGTCGTCGTAATTTCTGACCCGGAAGAAAGGGTAGAAGCGACGGTAGCCGCAGCCTCGGATCCTCAGGCGGCACCCGACTCGGGACACATTGCGACGGATGTTCTGAGACAGGAGGAAGAGACTAGGGCTGCGTCTTCTAGAGGGGAAGAAGAGACGAGGACTGCATCTTCCAGAGGGGAGGAAACGAGCCAAGAAGGGCCGTCCGTCTTGCAAAAGGTGGTGTCGGGGATGGTTCCCTGGGCCTTAGCCCATGGGAGCGAAAAAGAGTTCATCAGCCTCTACAACGCTCCTTCGTCGCAAACCATTGGCCATGCAGTAAGGGTGCTTTTTGAACTCGCTCCTTGCTTGGTTAAGGCCAGCAAAGAGTTATCTTCGACTCATCGGCTGCAGACTCTTCTGTCGGAAGCTGAAGGGCGACGCGAGGAGGCCGAAACTCGGGTCGGCGTTCTGATAGGGGAGGCGGCCCTTGCCCGAAAAACTGCCGAAGACGCGAAAGCAGAGGCGACTTTCTCCAGGAGAGCCCTTGATGAGGCGCAAGCCGAGGTTACTCGGGTATTGGCTCTCCTTTCCAGAGCTGAAGAAGAGAACCGACGAGTTCTCGCAGCCAATGCTTCTTGTGCAGATGACTTGGCTCGGGCTAAGCTTGAGGCGGCGGGGCTTATCCAGCAGGCCAACGAGAAGACTCGGGAGGCTGAGAAGGCTAGGGACCAAGCCGTCCAAGCATTCCTTGAGTCAGTGGAGTTCGAGGATGAGAGGGATCGCTTGTTCCAAAGTGAATTTCTAGAATGTGTCAAAGACATAAAGAAATCTTTTCCTGACCTTGATCTCTCAGAAATCGAGGGTGGAGGAGCCTCGGAATCCGAGAATCCGGATGCCGCTGCTGAAGTCACTGCTGGGGATGAGGCCGGTATATGCGAGAATGCTTCGGGTACCGTTCCTACCGGAGGACAGTAACCAGGGCCCCCTATGTCTTTTTTTTTTTAAATCGATGTATTCACATGTTGTACTTGAATGTGGTTGATGAATGAAAGAAAACACTTAGTTTTATTCATTTGACTTGGCTTTAATCTTTCTTAGTTCAGAGTCTTTAAACATTGAGCACCGAGCTAAGGATAGTAAATCTTGAGGTGCTCAGCGTTCCACGGATGAGGCAGCGATTGTCCGTTTAGATCTTCTAGCCGATACGTTCCTGGTCGGATAGTGCCCGAGACGATATAGGGTCCTTCCCAATTGGGTCCCAACGTACCCGATCCAATCTCCTTAGTATTGGGAAACACTTTTCGGAGAACCATATCTCCCATCCGAAACCGTCTGATCTTAACTCGGGTATTGTAAAATCGAGCCACTTGTCGTTGCCGTGCTTCCGTGCGCAGCCGCGCCACTTCCCTTTGTTTGTCCAGAAGGTCGAGTCCGAGTGTAAGGAGTTCTTCATTTTCTTCCGCATTGAACGAAGTGACTCGAGCTGAAGGCAATCCGATTTCAACGGGAGTGACGGCTTCCGAGCCATACGCGAGTGAAAAGGGAGTTTCTCCTGTGGCGGTTCGAGCTGTGGTTCGGTAAGCCCAAAGAATTTTTGGGAGCTCTTCGGCCCATGCTCCTTTGGCCCGGTCAAGCTTGGTCCGAAGATGTTGCTTGATAATCTTGTTAACCGCCTCAACTTGTCCATTAGTTTGAGAATGATGGGGTGAAGAATAGACGTTTCTGATTCCGAGGTTGTCGCATATCTCGCGAAAGCTCCTATTGTCAAATTGCTTTCCATTGTCTGTAATAATGGTACGGGGTACTCCGAATCGGCAGATAATGTTTTTCCAGACGAACTCGGTGATCTTCTGCTCGGTTATTTTAGCTAATGGCTCTGCCTCGGCCCACTTTGTGAAATAATCCACTGCTACCACGATAAACTTGGTCTGACCTTTTCCCATAGGGAGTGGACCTACGATGTCGACACCCCACTGTGCGAAGGGCCACGGACCAGTATTGGCGTTAGTGCTTCGGGGGCTCGCCTCGGAATTGCCGCGAACCGTTGACATTTGTCGCATTTTTGGACGAGCTTGCGAGCGTCGTGTTGGATAGTGGGCTAGTAATATCCCTGTCGTAGGACCTTGTGGGCGAGAGACCGCCCTCCAGAGTGGTTTCCACAGATTCCCTTATGGATTTCACGTAATACATAGTTCGCCTCACTGGGTTTGAGGCACCGCAACAACGGAGCGTAGTAACCTTTCTTATAGAGCGTACCGTTGAGTATGGTGTAACGGGAGGCTCGGATCTTAACTCGTCGAGCCTCGGCACGATCTTCAGGCAATTTCCCCTTGTCAAGGTATTGGCGGATTGGATCGATCCAGGATGGTTCCGAGTCGATTGTATTGACGGCCTTGCTGATTGGTTCATTTATGCTCGGCTTATCGACGTATTCGACAGGGACGGACCTGGGTATATCATCTTCATCGGCGGAGGCGAGCTTTGCTAATAAGTCGGCTTTGCCGTTTTCTGTATGAGGGATCCGAGTGACATGACAGAGTTGAAATCCATTGATAAGTTCTTTCGCTTTCTCCATGTATGCTCTTAATTGGTCTTTCCGTGTCTGGTATACACCAGGTAACTTGATTAACAACCAAGTGAGAATCGCTGAAAACACTTAGGTGCGTGACTCCCATGCTGGCGAGTCGGAGGCCGAGTAACAATGCTTCATATTCCGCTATATTGTTCAACGCTTGGAATCCAAGTCGTAAGGCATACTGTATATAGGTATGATCGGGGGTTTCCAGCACAATCCCAGCCCCACTTGCCTTCGAGTTGGAAGAACCATCGACAAATAGTTTTCAGGGAATAGGGCGAGGGTAGTAGGGTCTGGGAGCGGTTGTTGTTGGCCGCAACATCCTTTGGCATATCGTTGACCGGGAGTTCAGTTGGTGGTGTTCCCTCGGCAATAAAATCAGCTACGGCTTGCCCTTTGATTGCTACCTTCGGTCTGTATTGAATGTCAAACTCACTCAGTTCGATAGCCCACTTCGTGAGTCGGCCGGAAGCTTCTGGTTTCTGCAATACCTGGCGAAGCGGAAGATTGGTCATCACGATGATGGTATGGGCATGGAAATACGGCCTGAGTCGGCGAGAGGAAGTTATTAGTACCAAGGCTACTTTTTCCAAGCTTGGGTATCTCATTTCTGCTGGCAATAATGCTTTGCTGACATAATAAATCGGTAGTTGCTTTCCTTCGGATTCTCGTATCAAAGCCGAGCTAACCGCTGCCTCGGATACTGCTAGGTAAAGCAGCAAGGATTCCCCTGATTGGGGCTTTGATAAGAGAGGTGGAGAACCGAGATATGATTTTAATTGTTGGAACGCCGCTTCACATTCTTCCGTTCAACCCATTGTTTGTCGTCCTTTCAACTGTTTGAAGAAAGGGAGACATTTATCCGTGGCTCTGGACAGAAACCGATTAAGTGCTGCGATTCGTCCAGTCAACCTTTGGATGTCCTTAATGGTTTTAGGGGATTCCATATCAATCAAAGCCTTTATCTTCTCAGGGTTTGCCTCTATTCCTCGCTGACTAACCAGGAAACCGAGGAACTTTCCAGAGCCCACCCCAAAAGCACATTTACTCGGATTTAACTTCATCCGAAACTTCCGTAGGATGAGAAACATTTCTTCCAAATCATTCACATGATCTGCCGCGTGTATCTTTTGACAAGCATGTCGTCAATGTATACTACCATGGTTCGGCCTATAAGCCGAGCAAAGATTTTGTTAGCTAATCTTTGGTAAGTTGCGCCGGCATTCTTCAAACCAAATGGCATCACTCGGTAACAATAAAGGCCTTTGTCGGTGACAAAGGTAGTTTTTGATTTATCTTTTTGATGCATTACAATTTGATTATACCCTGAATATGCATCCATGAAGCTAAGGAGCTCATGTCCGGCGGTACTATCTACTAGCTGGTCTATCCTCGGAAGCGGAAAGCTATCCTTCGGGCAGGCTTTATTTAAGTCAGTATAGTCAATACAGACTCGCCACTTCCCGTTGGATTTCTTTACGAGCACGACATTCGCGACCCATTCTGGATAGTGTATTTCTTCTATGAAATTAGCCTGGAGGAGTTTGCTGACTTCTTCTTCAATGATGGCGTATCGTTCGGGGCCGAGCGGTCGTCGCTTCTGTCGGATCGGTCGATATGACGGATCGATGTTAAGTCGGTGAGTCATCACAGATGGGTCGATCCCGGGCATATCATCATGGCACGAGGCAAATACGTCGGCGTACCTACGGAGCAGGGCTATCAGCTTTTCTTTCAAGGGGGACTGTAAAGACGAGCCAATTCGTACCGTCTTGGATCCATCTGTTTCGACCAGAAGGACTGAGATACGATCTTCAATCGGCAGCCCTCGTTCATGACTCTCGCCCCGAGGGTCCAATGATTCGATCGTTGATATGTTGATCAGACCTTTGTCGGCGGTTCCTTTTATAGCTATCATGTAACAACGCCTCGTATCTTGCTGGTCTCCTTTGACAATTCCTACTCCCGACTCAGTAGGGAATTTCAGTGAAAGATGGTATGTGGATACCACGGCCTGGAGGAGACTTAAAGAAGGTCGGCCGAGTATTACGTTGTATACTGAGGGTTGATCGACGACCAAGAATTCAACCATCATCGTCGTCTGATATGGGGCACTACCAGCAGTGAGTGGCAACGAGACAATCCCTTCGGGCAGTACTTGTCCTTCGGAAAACCCGATTAACGGGGTCCGAACTGGACGTAGCATGGATCGTTCAATCCCCATTTTATCGAACGCCTGAGTAAACAATACGTCTGCAGATGACCCTATATCGACGAGTATCCGGAACACTTTCCGGTTAGCGATAGTCAGGGTGACAATCAGTGCGTCATCGTGGGGGTGATAGATACCTCGGGCGTCTTCCTCTGTGAACGAAATGCAATATCTTTCCCTTTTCTTCTCCTTTGGTGGCCGATCTATTATCATAAGCTCGAACTCAGGCTAACTAAGTTTTCTCGCATGGTTCCTTCGAGCATTGTTTGAGTCGCCCCCACCTCGCGGACCGCCGATAATTGTCCGGATTTCTTCCATAGGCTGACTCTCGGTCGGACGTCCCTCAGTTATCCCAGCTTTGACCACATGTTCTTTGAGTCGGCCGTCCTTTATGAGTCATTCGATCTCTTCCTTTAGGTGACGGCAATCACTTGTGTTATGCCCGTGATCACGGTGATAATGACAATATTTATCCTTGTCCCGCCGATTAGGATTACTTCTGAGCTTACTGGGCCAGTTGACAAAGCCTTCGCTTTTGATTTCCATCAATACCTGTTCCTGAGTTTTGTTCAGGGGGGTATATGTGGAAAATCTTCGATCCGGTCGTTTACCTGACCTTCGCTCATCATGCGCTTGATCATCCTTGCGTTTCCTTCCTCCGGTCGAGTCGGCTTCCTTTTTGGCCGACTCTTTGACCAAAGTTTTGGTTTCACGCAGAATTCGCGTTTCTTCGGCGTTTGCATACTTATCCGACCGTACCATAAACTCTGCCAGAGTATCGGGCGGAGTTTTGTCTAGAGACGCCAGGAATGGCTTATCTCTAACTCCTTGCATGAGCGCATTGAGAGCCGTTTCTTCTGAATGTTTTCGAACTTGAAGAGATTCGAAATTGAAACGCTTGATATAATCTTTCAATAGCTCTCCCTGCTTTTGAACTATGTTGTTCAGATGTGCAGGGGGCTTCAATTTCTTTTTCCCCCCGATGAAGTTGGTGAGGAAGGCGTCGCTCAGCTCAACGAATGAACTGATGGACTTTGGTTTCAACTGTTTGAACCACAGTCGAGCTACATCGGTCAATGTAAGAGAAAAAGCCCGACACATTACTGCATCCGAGGCATCGTGGAGCTCCATATATGTTCTGAAGCATTCGATATGCTCCGTCGGGTCGGTCTTGCCGGTGAAAGGAGTGATTTGAGGTAACCGAAACCTCTCGGGCAACTGAGCCTTCATTACCGAGTCCACAAAGGGGGACGCCTTTGCCTCGGATCTGGTTGGATGTATATTCCGGCCATGCTTCATGTCCGCCATTTCTTTCGCCATTTCTTCCCGTACTTCTCTTTTAAAATTTTGAATATCGGCTTTCCAAGGTTCACTACTCTCTGCCGTGCCTTCTATGGAAGGTCGGATGCGCCTTCTTCGCTCTATCTCGTGTCGAAGATCGGTCGGGGGCAGGGAAGCGTTAGCCGACTGAGCTGGAGATGGTTCAGATACGCCTTGGGGTTGGCTCGGTCGGAAAGACTGCGGCGCAGAAAGTTGAGGTTCAATCGCTGCAGTCGGTACATGCGCTATCTCCCCTTGAGGAGGCGGGAGCAGCTGCATTTGCTGCTGATACATTCGTTCCAGCATCTGCTTCATCATATTCATATCAGATCAGATTTCTTGAACCTCCTGATCCAACCGCCCATCGTTTCGACCCCGCTGATTGTTGCTTGTTCTGGTCGCTCCTCGTTGGCGGTTGTTAGGTGGGTTCTGGGCTGCGGGGACCGCGACTGGACCTGTTGGCCCTGTAATCGGGATCTCATTCAGATCTTCTTCTGGGACCGTCCTTCTAGTCATCACCATGAAATTCAATATAAAAATATGGGATGGCTTTTTGTCCGTTCCCACAGACGGTGCCAAACTGTTGATGCTAAAATCTGGTTTGACCCCTTAGACCTTCGTATACCTGCACAGAAAAAGGGACAAAGGAGACCCTGGCTTGAGCAGGGGACCCTCCGATGCCAAAGTCAGGCCTGGATTCTGGGTCTAAATGTATTGAGGGGTTTTGAGAAAGAAATTTTTGCGTACCTCACAAGATGATGGAGGTTCTTCCTTTATAGCTGCCGGAGCTTTTAATCCTAGGAGGATTCTCCTCCTAGTATCGTGCAATCGTAAGAGGATTCTCCTCCTAGTATCGCGGATATAGGATTGTACCCGTCTGTAATCTTCATCCGATCCCGTGAACTTCGGGATCGGAGATCTTATCCCAAGATATTCGGGATGAGGCTTTGTTTCGCGCTGTCCTTTGGCCGATCCGATAAGAGGGTCGGCCCGATGCATGCCCGGATTACTGGTTCTTCGTCTGAGCCGACTTAACTTTTGTCTCGTTTTATAGAGTCTATAACCTTGCCTCGGATCCGACGTATCCTTCGGCGACCCGAGGCGCTGATTCCGAGTCTCAGGACTTAGTATCTTTTGTCCCCAACACTTTGTGTGCATTTGCTTTCTCCCTCAGGAGGGGTGAACTACAAACATTCGTGGGCTTGCTGTTCCATCCCTCTTCCAAACCTTCACCACTCAATTTCACACCATCGTCACTCAAAGGCTACTTGTTTTCTGTTGTTTCAATTCAACATCCTGATGAAAAGGATGGTTTTGTTGGCAGGGGTTAAACGAATCCTGACTCTTCTTTTTTCAGCAACAATATCCCCCTCCTGAGTATCTTCAACCGTGCAAGTCTCCAGCCTCTCATCAGAAGCCGAAGCTGGGTTATAGGAGTCACTACCAAAGTCTCTAGCAAGGCCGACCTCAGCTTTTCCTCTGTTACTTCAACATGCTCATTGGAATCAGTGTTCGAAATATCGGTATCGCACAATGTATCGCACCCTTGGGATACAGATACGTATCGGTTATCGCATGTGATATATCGTTTGTATCGCATAATTTATCGCACTTTTTGGGAAACATGGGGAAACATTGGGAAAATGGTTGAATTTTTTAATGAAACTTTGGGGATTGTTAAAAAAGCCCTTAATACACACTTTTAAATCATAACATCTCAAAAAAAAAAGATGCACATAATAAATTTCCTTTGTATAGGGTCCTAAGGTATGCGATGTTTAACTGAACTAATGCAACTATATTTAAATTGAATGCATGATATTTATAAATATATCATAGTCATGTATGAAAACACAACCAATTCATTGAAAAGCAAAAGAAGAACCGAAGAAGTAAAATTTGAGAAATATACATATCAATGATGGGGTAGTTCTGTGGGTAGGCCCACCGTGCTGTATTTGTACATCCAAGTCGTCAATCCCTTTTCTCATATCATTTTAAGGCTTGAACACAAAAAAGAGGTAGATCCAACGATCAAGTGGACCACACCAAATAATAAGCTTGGTTGCATTAAATGCACAAAGCATCGAATGCCAGTTGCATTAAATGCAAGAGTGTGTGGTCCATTTTAGCGTTAAATCTGCGTCATTTTTGTTTTCATGCTTAAAATGATTTGAGAAAAAGGGATGGACAACTTAGATTTATAGGTACATCACGGTGGGCCCGCCCATAGAACTGCCAGTTCGGGGCCAGAGATAGGCAAGGGTAGGACGCAATCCGCGTCCCACGTACCTACAACAGCTGTAGGAAACATATTGGCTACTCCCCCAACACCAGCCCCGTATTTCATCCATTTTTACAGATCATTTTGTGGCTTGAAATAAAAAATAAGATGGATATAAATCTCAGGTGGACCACACCACATGAAAACAATAGTGATTGGTTACTCACCACTAAAATCCTCCTAAGGCCCACTGTACTATTTATTTGACATCCAATCTATTGATTAGGTCATACAGGCCCAGATGAACGGAACAAACAAAAATCAGCTTGATCCAAAACTTTAATGGCCCAAAAATGTTTTTAATGGTCGACACTCATTCAACAATTTTCCTATAATGTGGTCCACTTGAGATTAGGATATACCTCATCATGGTGGGGCCCACAGAGCCCCGACCACCATCAAAAGGCTGGTGCCAGGGGGAGTAGCTCATTTAGGGAAAAGGTACAATGCGCTCGAGCTGATTTTAACGCCCCATGAGGTCGAGCTGTGTGGGCCCCACCGTGATGCGTTTCGCAAATCTACCCCATCAGTCAGATGCACCATTCCATCGTGGGCATAGGTCTCAAAAATCAAGTCAATCCATGACTTGTGTGGCCCACACCACATACAGAAGTGGAGAGGGGCTGTGCACCATTAAAAAATTCATAACCATTTTTGAGGGCCCATCGAGATGTAGTTTGCAAATCCAGGCCATCCATTATGTGTGTCCCACTTGAATGAGGGTTCAGTACAAGTTTCAGGCGCATGAAAAACTCAGGTTGGCCCCACCAAGTGATTTTATATGTTTTAACGGTGTCTTCACATAATTTTAGATGGTATGGCTCACCTGAGTTCCCTATACGGTTGATATTTGAGATATCCCATAGTTTAAAGGGTACCCATCAAATGCATGGTGTTGATGGTCGAAACACAGTTTGGTGGGCCCCACCCAGCATCCTTGTACAGCAACTTTCCGCGAAAGGCTTCCGCAGGAAATTCGCGTCCCCTGTTAGTGACGTCACCAAGTTACATGGGTCCCATAATGATGTATTGTTTTTATCCACACCGTCCATCCATTTGAATTGATCATTTTAGGGCATGAGCCAAAAAATGAGTCAGATCCGGAGCTCGAGTGGACCCCACCACAGAAAACAGTGGAGAGAGTGACGTTCACCATTAAAAACTTCTTGAGGGCCACAAGAGATGGATCAATCTTATGTTCGTATTTGCCCTTCATCCACGTCCGTATAATCTTATTAACGGTTTGGATGACCAATAAACATGACTGCAGGGCCGAGAAAGGTTTCAACTGTGGAAATCAGTATCACCACTGTTTCCTATGGTATGGTCTACTAAAATTTCTAAATTTTGTGATCAACTCCTTAATTTAGACGGGAAAACGGATGGACGGTGTGGATAGACCACATACATTAAATGTGGGCCCAACTGAGTTTACTAAGTACCATATGAGCGTGCTCAGTAACCCACCACGCAATCCGATCCCCTTTTCACCCCTCCCACGCCCCTCTCCTTCACTTTCCCTCTCCTCCACCACACGCGAGGGCTCCGAAGCTGGCGATTTCTCGTTCCATTCCTCAATCCAGCCTAATTTCTCGATGGAATCTCTGAGAAATCCGCAGTGGCCCACCTCCAATCACACATGTACTCTCCGATTTCTTTTTTTTTTTTTTGAGTGCATCTGTCGAAATCCAAAAAATAATAGAGATGAAATCGTGCTATATCGACGATATATCATGCGAAATCGACGATATATCGGCCAATATCTGAATTTTGGATTTTTTGGTATCTTCCGGGGGTTATCGTGAGGGTATCGTCTCGCAGGTGTGCGATAACGATAATATCGACCGATATATCGGCCGATAGTATCGATATTGCGAACACTGATTGGAACCAACAAAATCTCTACCTTGAAGGCGTACGGCATGATTGTCTGCTCCAGCACCAATTGATGAAAAATAAACACTACGGTAGGCTATAAGAAGTTTTTAATGGTGTGTATTCAATCCCTACTGTTTCCTATGGTATGGTCCACCTGTGTTTAAATCTGTTTCATTTATTGGAAAATGCTATAAAATCACCACTTGTTTCTCTGGTGTGGTCCACTGAGATTTGGATTTGCTACATTTTTGGGCCGGATAGGAATTGCCGACCCGAACTCACTAGACTGGGGGTTTACTATGGTTAGAAAACCATTCCATTCAGTTGTTCCCGACCATGTTAAAACATGGACCCAAAGATTAGGAAATTCACAACTCAAGTAGGCCATATGACACGATAAAAGCGCATAGGGAAATGCCTACTATTGAAACCTTCCTAGGTATGCTTGAGCTGGAAACACAAAAATATTAGCCTAATCCAAAACTTCCATGGCCTCACAAATATTCCAATGGTAGACATTCAATTCGCATTATTTCTGTCTTATTGCCCACTTAGTCGTACATCTGCCTCCTTTTGATTTGAAAAATAAAAAATAAAAAAATGGACCGGATGAGTTTCTAACAAACATTAGAATGACCCCACACATAACATAGCTTCCTATTGAGGGTCAAATATTGCATATCAGACCCTAGTTACTGCCAGATTTTACATACACAATAATGTTTAACAGAGTATTTTAATTGTGTTTTGTTGCAGGATGCAACCAGAGTGTTGACTGGAAACTGACACTAAAAGTATGGATTTGACACTCAGAATTTACCAGAGCAAGGTACGGACCCCAGGAGATCAAGATCAGCGGATTTACACGCCAGAGATGGGAGAAAATCGAGAAACTGAAGCTCAAGGGGCCCAAAATTAGTCCAAAATATAAGATCAAGGGGTTCTCACCATCCGTTCAACCCAAAATTTCATATATGGCCAAGGGACCATAAATTAACCGTACACGTCAATTTCAAATTTCTGTGCAGATCCTCGTGGAAGTGGCTAAACCGACATATCACGCCCGTAAAATCTTGATTGGGGCCCACCGATCTCTGGATTTGCTTCTATTTTGGAATCAACACCGAAATGATAAGATAGAACATATGCAGGAACAGATTTCTCAAAACATTAATGTGGGCCCCACTTCGTGTGGATGGTGTATAGAGTGTGTGTGCACTGCCGTGCACCGACCAGCAAAGCTCGGTCGGTTAACGCCGACCCGACGCTGGCTTCAATTCAAATATCGGTAGCGAAACAGGGACCATGGTCCGTTCTTATGGGCCACGGTCTTGATCTTCATGACCGATCCAGATCGTCCATTGGTCGCCCATCGAGCTTCTTATCACTACCTAGGTGGTATTTTTGCAGAAGATCACGAGGATCGAGCTCTGGCTGTCCAAACGGAGGATAGACGGTGTAAGGAGGAATGTGGTGGGCCACACGACAACAGAGGAAAAATGGACATGACCGACCGGTTTTCCATTCCCATCTCAGTGGACGGAGTGGATTTACCATTTGATCAAAGAAGTGGGACCCACCATCACCACGGAAGGAGATTCGCGTCCGCGTAAGCACGGCCGCTGGCGACTTTTGCGGCGGATTGTGGGCCCCACTCGTCAACCGTACGGCCGATCCGAGCCGTCCATCGTGTAAATGGGTTCGAGAGCTTCAAAACCATGATGATATTTCATTCCCATGCGTACACACGTGCGTGATACAGAGGCCACAAAAGGGCTGCCCGGTGACGTTCAAAACTGATCTTTTCGTGATTTCTTCTTTGGACCGCGTTAATGGACCTTCAAAACCACCCATTCTTGACTGAAATTTCGTCCTGAATCCAATGGACGGGGTGGATTTTCCAGAAAACACCTCTGTGGGGCCCACCGATCACGGCTGCGAAAATTTATACTCTGAGTCCTTCTACGACTCTGCCACCGATTCCAGCCATCCAGCAGCTATAAAAGGGAAGTTTTGGACGTGGGAAATTCATTCAAAGCCAGGGAATTCGAGATCCAGAGCCAGGGAGAGAAGAGAGAGAGAAAGGAGTAAAGTTGTATTTTTTTTCTTTCCTTCTTTGCTTTTAATTTATTTATTTTATTTTGAGAGATCTAGTCCACTCATGTGTGGCTAAACCTCTTAGCTAGGGCTAAGAGGTGAAGCTTGTAGTGTGATGGGAACTCTTTACTTGCCTTTTGTTTAGACTGATCTGATATTGATTTGGGTTTAATTAAGGGAATGTTTTCAGTCTTTAATGGTCTGTTGTGACTGAAATTACAATGGGTCTGCAATGGCTTTGAGCATGTTCTTTTCCTTTTATGTTTATGACGTCAGGAAGCCCTGTTGTTCACCATCGTCTCTGGGCATGGTTGGATGTCGATACCTTTCCTAACCTTCATACATTGATCGGTTGGTAATTAGTTTAATTCTGTTGTTTGCTTTGTCTCCTAGGCATGGTTTGGTGATGGAATCCATTCTAATTCATATACCTTTCATCTTTTGAAAACTACATCAAAGGAAGTTCAGTTGATTTTCATGAATCAAGTGTAGTTCTCCCTGATCTCTACAAGTGGATCCTCTGATTCCCTAGTTTCCCTTTTCTGATTTTTCCTAAGTTTTAGATTAAATATTTCATCATTATTCTTCAAATTACAATCGATTTAGATTTCATCTCATTCTAGTTCTATTTCTACTTAGTTTCAGATAACGTACAGGTTTCAGTCCCTGTGGATTCGACCTCGGTCTTACCGAGTTATTACTATATCACAACCCTATACTTGGGGAGTGAACACTTCCCATCTTAGGAAGCTTGTCAGACGACAAGCTGTCATAAGCATTATGCATCCGTCGACTCTTGCTTGCTTGTTAAGCAACGAGGGGAGCATATGACCGTAGGGCCAAACCTTGATGTATTGTTATATATCCACATTGTCCATTTATTTTATCAGCTCATTTTAATACATGGGCCCAAAAATTAAGAAGATCCAATTCTCCCGTGCGCCACATCACAAGAAACAATATATTGGTGATTGAACACCGACCATTAAAAACATCTTGGGCCCATCATAATGTTTACTAGCCATCCAATCGGTTGGTAAGACAGACCTGGATTAAGGGTAAAAACAAATATCAGCTTGATCCAAAATTTTTGTGGCCCATAAGCTCATAGGAAGTTTTTAACAGTCGCTAGTCACGACCAAGGTGAGAGAGATAGAGAGAGAGAGCTTGTGGAAGGGAGATTTCGCAGTCGACATCTCAACGCTTCTATGTCCTCGTGATCGATGAGATCTCTTCGTTTTTCATTATTCTCTTATTGTTTATCCACTCATGCGTGAGTGAAGAAGGTTCGATCCAAGCGGTGTGTGCTTGTGATCGGTTGTAACGTTCTACTTCAGAGTGGATTGTTGATCTGGACTAGGTCTCGTGGTTTTTACCTCTTTGAGGGTTTTCTACGTAAAAATCTCTCGTGTCATGTGATTTGTGCTTTAATTTATTTCATTGCTTTATTATCCTATAATTCTGGTGTTTTGGGAGGCTAGATCCTAAGGTTTTGTGCAACGGCCCTTAACAAAGTGGTATCAGAGTGTCCAGGTTTATTTAACGGAGTGGGATCAGTTCTGAATTATGGAATGTGACTCATAAAAAATGATCAGTCTCAATGGTTCTAACTGGACCATATGGAAGGCTAAGATGGAGGACTTGCTTTATTGCAAGGACTTGTATGCTCCAATCTTAGGCATATAAGCAAAAACAAAGGATACGACAGATGATGATTAGAAGAAGTTGGATCGGAAGGCGGTGAGGTTTATTAGACAATGGTTGAACGATTCTGTATTCCACTATGTGTTTACGGAGACCTCAGCCGCTAGCCTATGGTTGAAACTACAAGGGTTGTATGAGAGGAAGACAACCAGCAATAAGATTTTTCTAATAAGATGACTTGTGAATCTCAAGTTCAAAGATGGTGGTTCTGTGGCTGAGCACATGAATGAAGTTAGCAATATATTGAACCAGCTCTCGGTTATAAAGATGGTCTTGGATGATGAATTACAAGCTTTACTATTGCTCAGCTCATTGCCTAATAGTTGTGAGACATTAGTGGTGTTTCTGAGTAAATCGACGCCAGATGGAAAGGTATCTATGGAACAGGTAACTAGTTGTCTCTGCAATGAGGAGACAATGAGGAAGTCTCGGGGGTCTATTCAGCAAGAGGTCCTTGTGACGCAAGAATGGGGGAAAGGAAAGAACAGAAAGGACGGGAAGGCCTGAGATAAATAAAGAGGCAAGTCGAGTACCAGGAAGGATGTTGAATGCTGGAATTGTGGCAAGAAGGGCCACTACAGGCATGAATGTTGTAGTAAGAAGAACGACAAGAAAAGAAAAGGAAAGGAGAAGGAAGATAAATCAAACTCCACTGCGGTTACTTCAGATGGCGATGTCGTAGTTATTCTTTTAGTAGATCATGATTTTTGTCTCACAGCTACAAGTCAGGACACTGACTAGATGATAGACTTGAGAGCCTCGTTTTATGCGACTCCATGCAGGGACTTCTTCACAAGCTACAAGTCAGGTGACTATGGGACCGTGAAGATGGGAAATTTTGGCGTATCAAAGATCGTAGAGGTTGGTGATATTTGTGTGAAGACCGATGTGGGCTGACATTGGTTCTCAGGGATGTTGGGCACATTTCAGACCTTCGCCTCAATTTCATGTCGATAGGAAGGTTGGATGATGATGGCTATGAAAGCCGTTTTGCTAGTGGGCGCTGGAATCTCATCAAGGGTTCGCTGATCACAGCCAGAGGAAAGAAGTGTGCACCCTTTACAAGGCAAGTGTCAGTGTATGTAAGGGTGGGGTTAAACGCAGTGAAAGATTCAACTATTGACATGTAGCACAGGCGTCTAGGCCACATGAGTGAAAAAGGGCTTCAGCTACTAGCAAAGAAGTGGATCCTTCTAGACCTGACAGGTATACCTCTCAAAACCTGTATTGATTGTTTATCAGGGAAACAACATAGATTTCATTTGTTAAATCTGCTTCTCATGTTAATAAAGTGCATGCATTAGATTTGGTTTATTCTTATGTTTGTGGTCCTATGAGGACAAAAACCTTGGGTGGGGCATTATATTTTGTTACTTTTATAGATGATGCATCTAGGAGGGTGTGGGTTTATACTTTGAAATCTAAGGACGAGGTCTTTGGTGTGTTTAAATTGTTTCATGTTATGGTTGAGAGAGAGAGACATGTAGATCATTGAAGTACATTTGCACTGACAATGTTGGTGAATACATTGGTGACTTTCATGAGTATTACAAGTCCCTGGGTATACGACATGAACAGACGGTTCCCAAGACCCTCCAACATAATGGTATGGCTGAGCGAATGAATCACACCATTATAGAGAGAATCAGATGTATCTTATCCCATGCGAAATTACCCAAGACGTTCTAGGGAGAAGCAATGTACACGACAGTGTATTTAATAAACATGTCTCCATCAGCCCCGTTGAATGGAGAAGTACCTGAGAAGGTGTAGACTGGACAGGATCCATTGTACAATCATCTCAAGGTATTTGGATGCAGGGCATCCGTTCACGTACCGAAGGATGGGAGGTCCAAGCTCGATATGAAGATCAGACAATGTGTGTTTTTGGGGTACAGTGATGAAAAGTTCGGCTACAAATTGTGGGATCCGACTGAGAAGAAGCTCGTCAGGAGCAGAGATGTAGTTTTGTTTGAAGACCAACGTATTGAAGACATTTGTAAGCCAAAAAAGACGCAACCTAGTTCAGGAGAGCTAGAGGATATGGATCCGGTTATTCCTCCCGTGGTGCCTGATGATGGAGGAGTACAACAAAGTGTAGAGGATGAGGGAATTCCTACATAAGATGAACCGGGGGAGCAGCCCCCACCTGATCCACCTGATGAGTCACAGGTGAGGAGGTCATCTAGGGACAAACAACCATTCAAGAGGTACTCGCAGCATGAGTACATTATGCTCACTGATGGGGGAGAGTCAGAAGATTATTCTGAGGCCCTAGACGATGAGCATAAGGGGGAGTGGTTGAAAGCTATGCAAGAGGAGATGAAATCCTTGCATAAGAACCACACCTATGATATGGTGAAATTACCTAAGGGCAAGAAAGCTCTGAGCAACAAGCTGGTGTTCGGAAAGAAGATTGAGCAGAAGATCACAAATAAGGTTCAAGGCCAGACTTGTGGTGAAAGGTTTTGGTTAGAGGAAAGGTCTAGACTTTGAGGAGATATTCTCACCAGTGGTGAAGATGACATCCATACGGGTGTTGCTTAGGTTGGCGGCTAGCATGGATCTAGAGATAGAGCAGTTAGATGTTAAAACTATCTTTCTCCATGGATTTGGAAATATAGCAATTAAATGTTAAAACTATCTTTCTCCTGGAAGAAGAGATCTACATACACCAACCAGAAGGGTTCAAAGTCAAGGGCAAAAACCATATGGTGTATAGGCTAAGGAAGAGCTTGTATGAGCTGAAACAAGCTCCAAGGAAATGGTACAAGAAGTTTGACTCGTTCATGTTAAAGCATGGGTATGACAGAACAGAGTTGGACCACTGTGTGTTCACGCGCAAGTTCTCAGATGGTGATTTGTTAGTTCTGCTGTTATATGTTATGACATGCTCATCATGGGAAAAGACATCAAGAAGATTGATACGCTGAAACAGGAGTTGGGCAAGTCATTTGTGATGTAAGACTTGGGCCCGGCTAAACAGATTGTAGGAATGGAGATAACCAGTGACAGAAGCAGCAGGAAGCTTTGGTTGTCACAATAACGGTATATTGAGAAAGTCTTAGAGCGGTTTAATATAAATGTAGCGAAGCCGGTTAGTACTCCACTAGATGGTCACTTCAGATTGAGCAACAGACAGTGTCCCAAGATGAAAGCAGAGGTGGATGAGATGTAGAAGATACCTTACGCGTCAGTAGTATGAAGTTTGATGTATGCTATGGTGTGTACGAACCCAAACATAGCATATGCGGTTAGTGTTGTCAGCCGGTACTTTGCCAATCCTAGTAAAGAACATTGGGCAGCGGTAAATGAATACTGCGGTATCTAAGAGGCTCATCCAGGTTGAGCCTATGCTATGGTGACAGAAAACCTGTGTTAGAGGGCTACATAGATGCAGATATGGCAGGTGACATAGACTCCAGGAAGAATACATCAGGGTTCATGTTCACATTTGCAGGGGGAGCGATCTCTTGGCAGGGCAAGCTACAGAAGGTCGTAGCGTTGTCGATGATAGAGGCTGAGTATATTGCAGTCACAAAAGCATGTAAAGAGATGCTTTGGATGAAGAAGTTCCTATGCACTTGAGCAAGAATCCAAGTCAGCATTCCAAGTCGAAGCACATAGAGATTCAGTATCATTGGATTATGGATACTTTAGAACAGAAGGTGTTACAGCTTGAGAAGGTCCACATGGACGATAATGGGTCAGACATGATGATCAAGGCTTTGCTCAAGGGCAAGTTTGAAGTTTGTAGAAACTAGGCTGGCTTGAAGAAGATGAATTCCTCTTGAGTAAAAAAGGGGGAGATTTAATGGGGATTTTCTCCCCAGGCTCGACCAGTCGAGTGCCTCGCTCGACTGGTCGAGGACGGCGCTCAACCAGTCGAGTGGCGCTCGACTCAAAGTTCAGCGAGCAATTGGTGTTGGAACTCCATGGTACTCGACCAGTCGAGGAGTCTGCTCGACTGGTCGAGGACTCTATTCTACTGGTCGAGGTTACGTAGATTCATGTTCAGATTTTGTGCGGACTGCATAAATTTAAGGCGGTTTCGCAGAGGTGCGAAATGGAAGTTGCCTAAACTATAAATATGGGTCCCTAGGGCTTTTCTAGGGTATTGAGAAGGCTTTCTAAAGCTATTGTGTTAAGGATTTTCACGACCAAGGTGAGAGAGAGAGATATAGAGAGAGAGAGAGAGGAAGCTTGTGGAAGGGAGATTTCGTAGTCGACGTCTCAGCACTTCTACATCCTCGTGATCAGTGAGATCTCTTTGTTTTTCATTATTCTCTTATTGTTTATCCACTCCTACGTGAGTGAAGAAGGTTTGATCCAAGCAGTGTGTGCTTGTGATCAGTTGTAATGTTCGACTTTATAGTGGATTGTTGATCTGGACTAGGTCCCGTGGTTTTACTTCTTTGAGGGTTTTCCACGTAAAAATCTCTTGTGTCGTGTGATTTGTACTTTGATTTATTTTATTGCTTTATTATCCTATAAGTCTAGTGTTTTGGGAGGCTAGACCATAAGGTTTTGTGCAACGGCCCCCCAACAAATATAGAATTGACAAGTTCGAAAAAAAAAAAAAACATTTTGAAAAAGAAAATAGAGAAGTTCAAAAGAATAAAAATTTGAAAAAAAAAAAAGATTGAAAAAGCGAGATTTTGATAAACAACTGACATTTTGAAAAGGAGAATTGAGAAGTTAGAAGAAAATTGTGATTTTGAAAAAAAAAATTCAAGAAAAACTGAGATTTTAAATAAAAATTGTAATTTAAAAAATCACCAAGATTTTGACAAAAAATTGTCATTTTGGAAAAGAAAATTAAAAAGTTGAAAAAAAAAAATTGGTTTCTTTAAAATTTTGAGAAGTATGAATAAATTAATAAGTTTGAAAAGAAAATGATTTTGGTAAAAAAATTAATATTTTGAAAATTCGTTTTTCAAAATTTGTACTATGGAAAAAAATAATTGAAAAGTTTGATAACAAAAATAAGATTTTATTAAAAAAATTGAAAAAAAAAAGATTAAAAAAATGGACATTTTGATAGAAAATTAACATTTTGAAAAAAAAATTAAGTAAAAAAATTGATAATGATAAAAAAAAAGATTTTAAAACGCTAAAATTTTGACAAAAATTCAACATTTTGAAAAAGAAATTAATAAGTTTTAAAAAATTGTGATTTTGCGAAAAGAAAGTTCAAAAGTTTGGAAAAAAAATGACAATGTCCGAGAAAATTTGATATTTTGAAAAATTTTGAGACAAAAAAATTAGATTTTAAAAAGAAATTGAAAAGTTAAAAAAATTGTGATTTCGAAAAACAAATTATAATGTTTTTTAAAAAATAACAATATATGAGAAATTTTGAGATTTTGAAAAGAATTGAGATTAAAAAAAAAAAAAACTTAAATGTTGAAAAACGGATATTA
This sequence comes from Magnolia changhungtana, assembly GCA_030180095.1. Taxonomy (NCBI): domain Eukaryota; kingdom Viridiplantae; phylum Streptophyta; class Magnoliopsida; order Magnoliales; family Magnoliaceae; genus Magnolia; species Magnolia changhungtana. Next base: position 221,564 of record JASAUF010000610.1, read on the forward strand.
TAGCCCAAGTATAATAGAAGCCTAATTACAAGAATAACTTATAATGATAAGATTGATCAAAATTTATGATCAGGCTATCATAGAGTTGATTTGAATGGCCACATGTGTTTGGAATGTGCTAATTAGGATAAAGAAAAAAAATTAAGCCCAATCTAATATGAAACCAATCTGATCTATCCAAAACACTTTTTAAATGGGTATGCCTAGTTTGTCTAGATATAAGCAGATTTTAGGAACATATGAATGGGATTGATATACATAAAATACATCAATTTGGCTCATACAATTATTTATCATTATTTCTATTAGTATGGTGCTCCTTTGATTCGGAGCTTCACAATTTTTGGGATTACTTCCTAAAATAAGATGGTAAAACATATGGATGGTGTGGATTTACAAAAATAAAAATAAAAAATCATGGTGGGCCCTACATGGTTAGGTAACACCCACTAGACAGTGGACTAGGTGCGGCCCGACCTCACCCAACATAGTGTGGTCCTAACTGTGGGGCCCACCTTGATCATGTGTTGTATATCCATTCCGTCAATCTATTTCTCTAGCTTATTTTTGGGCCGGATATAAAAAATTATGAGAATTTAAATCTTAGGCGGCCCACACCATCGGAAAGACTGGTAATATAGTGCCTTGCCATTAAAAATTATAAGAAGCCCGTTGTAAAGTTTTATTAGTGTTTATTTGCAATCCAACTTGCTGATAATGTAAAGAAGATTCGGATGAAGGGAAATTACAAAGATCAAATTTGATTGAAAACTTGTGGCCTTCAAAAGGTTTTTAATGGTTATTCATCACTGTTTTGATTGGCATGGCCCACCTGAGATTTGAATCTTCTTATGATTTGAAATAACATCTTTGAATATGATAGAAAAACAAATGGACGATGCCAATATATAGAAAATATATCAAGGTAGGCCCTACACGGTTACGGTGACACCCATGAATGAGTTAACAGGGAAATGGTACTATAACATCGACCTCATGAACTTCCCATGAGGTCGAGTGGTGTGGGCCTCACCATGATGCGTGTGAAACATCAACACCATGCATTTGATGTGTTCCCTTTAGTTTATGGCATATCCCAAAAATCACCGGTATACGAAACTCAAGTGGGCCATAATATCTAAAACTATATGAAAGACATCCCTAAAACATATAAAAACACTTGGTGGGGCCCACATGAGTTTTGTATATGGCTGAAATGATGTCTGAGCCCTCATCCAAGTGAGGCACACATAATGAATGGGCTGGATCTGTGAACCACATCTAGGTGGGCCTAATAAATGATTATGAATGTTTTAATAGGAGGGTAACTCCTCTCAACTATAGTTTGTGGTGTGGCACACCCAAGTCATGGATTGACTTTATTTTTAAGTCCGTGGCCCACCATCTGATTGATGGGGTGGATCCAAAGTTCAAGTGGACCCCACCATAGAAAAGAGTGGGACAGTGACACCCACTGTTGAAACCTTCTCATGCCCGTGGCGATGTTTATTTGAGATCCAACCTGCATATAGGGATAAGGAAAATATAAATATTTGCTTGATTGAAAACTTTTATAACGAAAATATAAATATTAGCTTGATTGAAAGCTTTTATAGCCCAGAGAAGCAGTGGGGTATTGAACGTCTATCATTGAAACCTTTTTGAGTGTTGTTGGGGACAAAAGATACTAAGTCTTGAGACTCGGAATCAGCGCCTCGGGTCGCCGAAGGATACGTCAGATCCGAGGCAAGGTTATAGACTCTATAAACCGAGACAAAAGTTAAGTCGGCTCGGATGAAGAACCAGTAATCCGGGCATGCATCGGGCCGACCCTCTTATCGGATCGACCAAAGGACAGCGCGAAACAAAGCCTCATCCCGAATATCTTGGGATAAGATCCCTGATCCCGAAGTTCACGGGATCGGATGAAGATTACAGACGGGTACAATCCTATCTCCGCGATACTAGGAGGAGAATCCTCTTACGATTGCACGATACTAGGAGGAGAATCCTCCTAAGATTAAAGGCTCCGGCAGCTATAAAGGAAGAACCTCCATCATCTTGTGAGGTACGCAAAAATTTCTTTCTCAAAACCCCTCAATACATTTAGACCCAGAATCCAGGCCTGACTTTGGCATCAGAGGGTCCCCTGCTCAAGCCAGGGTCTCCTTTGTCCCTTTTTCTATGCAGGTATACGAAGGTCTAAGGGGTCAAACCAGATTTTAGCATCAACAGTTTGGCGCCGTCTGTGGGAACGAACAAAAAGCCATCCCATATTTTTATATTGAATTCCATGGTGATGACTAGAAGGACGGTCCCAGAAGAAGATCTGAATGAGATCGCGATTACAGGGCCAACAGGTCCAGTCGCGGTCCCCGCAGCCCAGAACCCACCTAACAACCGCCAACGAGGAGCGACCAGAACAAGCAACAATCAGCGGGGTCGGAACGATGGGCGGTTGGATCAGGAGGTTCAAGAAATCTGATCTGATATGAATATGATGAAGCAGATGCTGGAACGAATGTATCAGCAGCAAATGCAGTCGCTCCCGCCTCCTTAAGGGGAGACAGTGCATGTACCGACTGCAGCGGTTGAACCTCAACTTTCCGCGCCGCAGTCTTTCCGACCGAGCCAACCCCAAGGCGTATCTGAACCATCTTCAGCTCAGTCGGCCAACGCTTCCCTGCCCCCGACCGATCTTCGATACGAGATAGAGCGAAGAAGGCGCATCCGACCTTCCATAGAAGGCACGACAGAGAGTAGTAAACGTTGGAAAACCGATATTCAAAATTTTAAAAGAGAAGTGCGGGAAGAAATGGCGAAAGAAATGGCAGACATGAAGCATGGCCGGAATATGCATCCAACCAGATCCGAGGCAAAGGCGTCCCCCTTTGTGGACTCGGTAATGAAGGCTCGGTTGCCCGAGAGGTTTCGGTTACCTCAAATCACTCCTTTCACCGGCAAGACCGACCCGACGGAGCATATCGAATGCTTCAGAACATATATAGAGCTCCACGATGCCTCGGATGCAGTAATGTGTCGGGCCTTTTCTCTTACATTGACCGATGTAGCTCGACTATGGTTCAAACAGTTGAAACCAAAGTCCATCAGTTCATTCGTTGAGCTGAGCGACGCCTTCCTCACCAACTTCATCGGGGGGAAAAAGAAATTGAAGCCCCCTGCACATCTGAACAACATAGTTCAAAAGTAGGGAGAGCTATTGAAAGATTATATCAAGCGTTTCAATTTCGAATCTCTTCAAGTTCGAAAACATTCAGAAGAAACGGTTCTCAATGCGCTCATGCAAGGAGTTAGAGATAAGCCATTCCTAGCGTCTCTAGACAAAACTCCGCCCGATACTCTGGCAGAGTTTATGGCACGGTCGGATAAGTATGCAAACGCCGAAGAAACGCGAATTCTGCGTGAAACCAAAACTTTGGTCAAAGAGTCGGCCAAAAAGGAAGCCGACTCGACCGGAGGAAGGCAACGCAAGGATGATCAAGCGCATGATAAGCGAAGGTCAGGTAAACGACCGGATCGAAGATTTTCCACATATACCCCCCTGAACAAAACTCAGGAACAGGTATTGATGGAAATCAAAAGCAAAGGCTTTGTCAACTGGCCCAGTAAGCTCAGAAGTAATCCTAATCGGCGGGACAAGGATAAATATTGCCATTATCACCGTGATCACGGGCATAACACAAGTGATTGTCGTCACCTAAAGGAAGAGATCGAACGACTCATAAAGGACGGCCGACTCAAAGAACATGTGGTCAAAGCTGGGGTAACTGAGGGACGTCCGACCGAGAGTCAGCCTATGGAAGAAATCCGGACAATTATCGGCGGTCCGTGAGGTGGGGGCGACTCAAACAATGCTCGAAGGAACCATGCTTGAAAACTTAGTCAGCCTGAGTCCGAGCTTATGATAATAGATTGGCCACCAAAGAAGAAAAAAAGGGAAAGATATTGCATTTCGTTTACAGAGGAAGACGCCCGAGGTATCTATCACCCCCACGATGACGCACTGATTGTCACCCTGACTATCTCTAACCGGAAAGTGTTCCGGATACTCGTCGATACAGGGTCATCTGCAGACGTATTGTTTACTCAGGCGTTCGATAAAATGGGGATTGAACGATCCATGCTACGTCCAGTTCGGACCCCGTTAATCGGGTTTTCCGAAGGACAAGTACTGCCCGAAGGGATTGTCTCGTTGCCACTCACTGCTGGTAGTGCCCCATATCAGACGACGATGATGGTTGAATTCTTGGTCGTCGATTAACCCTCAGTATACAACGCAATACTCGGCCGACCTTCTTTAAGTCTCCTCCAGGCCGTGGTATCCACATACCATCTTTCACTGAAATTTCTGACTGAGTCGGGAGTAGGAATTATCAAAGGAGACCAGCAAGATGCGAGGAGCTGTTACATGATAGCTGTAAAAGGAACCGCTGACAAAAGTCTGATCAACATATCAACGATCGAATCATTGGACCCTTGGGGCGAGAGTCATGAACGAGGGCTGCCGGTTGAAGATCTTATCTCAGTCCCCCTGGTCGAAACAGATGGATTCAAGACGGTACGAATTGGCTCGTCTTTACAGTCCCCCTTGAAAGAAAAGCTGATAGCCCTGCTCCGTAGGTACGCCGACGTATTTGCCTGGTGCCATGACGATATGCCCGGGATCGACCCATCTGTAATGACTCACCGACTTAACATCGATCCGTCATATCGACCGATCCGACAGAAGCGACGACCGCTCGGCCCCGAACGATACGCCATCATTGAAGAAGAAGTCAGCAAACTCCTCTAGGCTAATTTCATAGAAGAAATACACTATCCAGAATGGGTCGCGAATGTCGTACCCGTAAAGAAATCCAACGGGAAGTGGCGAGTCTGTATTGACTATACTGATTTAAATAAAGCTTGCCCAGAAGGATAACTTTCCGCTTCCGAGGATAGACCGACTAGTAGATAGTACTGGGACATGAGCTCCTTAGCTTCATGGATGCATATTCAGGGTATAATCAAATTGTAATGCATCAAAAAGATAAATCAAAAACTACCTTTGTCACCGACAAAGGCCTTTATTGTTACCGAGTGATGCCATTTGGTTTGAAAAATGCCGGCGCAACTTACCAAAGATTAGTTAACAAAATCTTTGCTCGGCTTATAGGCCGAACTATGGAAGTATACATTGACGACATGCTCGTCAAAAGTATACACGCGGCAGATCATGTGAATGATTTGGAAGAAATGTTTCTCATCCTACGGAAGTTTCGGATGAAGTTAAATCCGAGTAAATGTGCTTTTGAGGTGGGCTCTGGAAAGTTCCTCGGTTTCCTGGTTAGTCAGCGAGGAATAGAGGCAAACCCTGAGAAGATAAAGGCTTTGATTGATATGGAATCCCCTAAAACCATTAAGGACATCCAAAGGTTGACTGGACGAATCGCAGCACTTAATCGGTTCCTGTACAGAGCCACGGATAAATGTCTCCCTTTCTTCAAACAGTTGAAAGGACGACAAACAATGGGTTGGACGGAAGAATGTGAAGCGGCGTTCCAACAATTAAAATTATATCTTGGTTCTCCACCTCTCTTATCAAAGCCCAAATCAGGGGAATCCCTGCTGCTTTACCTAGCAGTATCCGAGGCAGCGGTTAGCTCGGCTTTGATACGAGAATCCGAAGAAAAGCAACTGCCGGTTTATTACGTCAGCAAAGCATTATTGCCAGCAGAAACGAGATACCCAAGCTTGGAAAAAGTAGCCTTGGCACTAATAACTTCCTCTCGCCGACTCAGGCCGTATTTCCATGCCTATACCATCATCGTGATGACCGATCTTCCGCTTCGCCAGGTATTGCAGAAACCAGAAGCTTCCGGCCGACTCACAAAGTGGGCTATCGAACTGAGTGAGTTTGACATTCAATACAGACCGAAGGTAGCAATCAAAGGGCAAGCCGTAGCTGATTTTATTACCGAGGGAACACCACCAACCGAACTCCCGGTCAACGATATGCTAAAGGATGTTGCAGTTCCAACAACAGACGCTCCCCGACCTACTACCGCCTATTCCACGGAAAGCTGTTTGTCGACGGTTCTTCCAACTCGAAGGCAAGTGGGGTTAGGATTGTGCTGGAAACCCCCGATCATACCTATATACAGTATGCCTTACGACTTGGATTCCAAGCGTCGAACAATATAGCGGAATATGAAGCATTGTTACTTGGCCTCCGACTCGCCGCTAGCATGGGAGTCACGCACCTAACTGTTTTCAGCGATTCTCAGTTGGTTGTTAATCAAGTTACCGGTGTATATCAGACACGGAAAGACCAATTAAGAGCATACATGGAGAAAGCGAAAGAACTTATCAATGGATTTCAACTCTGTCATGTCACTCGGATCCCTCGTACAGAAAACGGTAAAGCCGACTTATTAGCAAAGCTTGCCTCCGCCGATGAAGATGATATACCCAGGTCCGTCCCTGTCGAATACGTCGATAAGCCGAGCATAAATGAACCAATCAGCAAGGCTGTCAATACAATCGACTCGGAACCATCCTGGATCGATCCAATCCGCCAATACCTTGACAAGGGAAAACTGCCTGAAGATCGTGCCGAGGCTCGACGAGTTAAGGTCCGAGCCTCCCGTTACACCATACTCAACGGTACCCTCTATAAGAAAGGTTACTACGCTCCGTTGCTGCGGTGCCTCAAACCCAGTGAGGCGAACTATGTATTACGTGAAATCCATGAGGGAATCTGTGGAAACTACTCTGGAGGGCGGTCTCTCGCCCACAAGGTCCTACGACAGGGATATTACTAACCCACTATCCAACACGACGCTCGCAAGCTCGTCCAAAAATGCGACAAATGTCAACGGTTTGCGGCAATTCCGAGGTGAGCCCCCGAAGCACTGACGCCAATGACTGGTCCGTGGCCCTTCGCACAGTGGGGTGTCAACATCGTAGGTCCACTCCCTATGGGAAAAGGTCAGACCAAGTTTGCCGTGGTAGCAGTGGATTATTTCACGAAGTGGGCCGAGGCAGAGCCATTAGCTAAAATAACCGAGCAGAAGATCACCGAGTTCGTCTGGAAAAACATTATCTGCCGATTCGGAGTACCCCGTACCATTATTACAGATAATGGAAGGCAATTTGATAATAGGAGCTTTCGCGAGATGTGCGACAACCTCGGAATCAGAAACGTCTATTCTTCACCTCATCATCCTCAAACTAATGGACAAGTTGAGGCGGTTAACAAGATTATCAAGCAACATCTTCGGACCAAGCTTGACCGGGCCAAAGGAGCATGGGCCGAAGAGCTCCCGAAAATTCTTTGGGCTTACCGAACCACAGCTCGAACCGCCACAGGAGAAACTCCCTTTTCACTCGCGTATGGCTCGGAAGCCGTCACTCCTGTTGAAATCGGATTGCCTTCAGCTCGAGTCACTTCGTTCAATGAGGAAGAAAATGAAGAACTCCTTACACTCGGACTCGACCTTCTGGACGAACAAAGGGAAGTGGCGCGGCTGCGCACGGAAGCACGACAACGACAAGTGGCTCGATTTTACAATACCTGAGTTAAGATCAGGAGGTTTCGAATGAGAGATATGGTTCTCCGAAAAGTATTTTCCAACACCAAGGAAGTTGGATCGGGTACGTTGGGACCCAATTGGGAAGGACCCTATATCGTCTCGGGCACTATCCGACCAGGAACGTATCGGCTAGAAGATCTAAACGGACAATCGTTGCCTCATCCGTGGAACGCTGAGCACCTCAAGATTTACTATCCTTAGCTCGGTGCTCAATGTTTAAAGACTCTGAACTAAGAAAGATTAAAGCCAAGTCAAATGAATAAAACTAAGCGTTTTCTTTCATTCATCAACCACATGCAAGTACAACATGTGAATACATCGATTTAAAAAAAAAAATAGACATAGGGGGCCCTGGTTACTATCCTCCGGTAGGAACGGTACCCGAAGCATTCTCGCATATACCGGCCTCATCCCCAGCAGTGACTTCAGCAGCGGCATCCGGATTCTCGGATTCCGAGGCTCCTCCGCCCTCGATTTCTGAGAGATCAAGGTCGGAAAAGATTTCTTTATGTCTTTGACACATTCCAGAAATCCGCTTTGGAACAAGCGATCCCTCTCATCCTCGAACTCCGCTGACTCAAGGATTGCTTGAACGGCTTGGTCCCTAGCTTTCTCAGCCTCCCGAGTCTTCTCGTTGGCCTGCTGGATAAGCCCCGCCGCCTCAAGCTTAGCCCGAGCCAAGTCATCTGCACAAGAAGCATGGGCTGCGAGAACTCGTCGGTTCTCTTCTTCAGCTCTGGAAAGGAGAGACAATACCCGAGTAACCTCGGCTTGCGCCTCATCAAGGGCTCTTCTGGAGAAAGCCGCCTCTGCTTTCGCGTCTTCGGCAGCTTTTCGGGCAAGGGCCGCCTCCCCTATCAGAACGCCGACCTGAGTTTCGGCCTCCTCGCGTCACCCTTCGGCTTCCGACAGAAGAGTCTGCAGCCGATGAGTCGAAGATAACTCTTTGCTGGCCTTAACCAAGCAAGGAGCGAGTTCAAAAGGCACCCTTGCTGCATGGCCAATGGTTTGCGACGAAGGAGCGTTGTAGAGGCTGATGAACTCTTTTTCGCTCCCATGGGCTAAGGCCCGGGGAACCATCCCCGACACTACCTTCTGCAAGACGGACGGCCCTTCTTGGCTCGTTTCCTCCCCTCTGGAAGATGCAGTCCTCGTCTCTTCTTCCCCTCTGGAAGACGCAACCCTAGTCTCTTCCTCCTGTCTCGGAACATCCGTCGCAATGTGTCCCGAGTCGGGTGCCGCCTGAGGATCCGAGGCTGCGGCTACCGTCGCTTCTACCCTTTCTTCCGGGTCAGAAATTACGACGATGGTAGGGGCAGAAGAACTCGCAGGTTTCTTCTCCTTCCGCACCACTCTTTGTCTCTTTGGCGGCCGAGACTCCGACAGAAGAACTGATCGCGGAGGAGCCTTTAACTTCGAAACCGCCCTAAGAGGAGGACGAGCTCCAGTCATCTCCGAGGGGGCCGATTCGGGAACAATCCTTAGATGGGGACGAGCTTCAGGCAAATCTAAAAAAAAAAAAAAAAAAGAGACGAAGTAAGTCAGGAAAAATTTAGAAGATACATGAAGATACATTTTCAAATTACCTGTGACAGCCGAGTCTAGACCTGCGAGACGAAGACGTTCCGGCTGCAAGAGCACCTTCCAGGACCTATCTGCCGGATCCAACGTCCTCAACTCTTTGATCCGAGCAGAAGCACTGGAGCCGAGCTTTTGCCGTTTCTTCGGGATATCTGCCAGACACAAGCCCGTCAGACTCAGAATATTATAAAAATAAAGAAGGACAAGAGAGAAGAGCCAAGTCACCTGCTCTCTGGAACGCCTGAGGAACACGAGCCTCGTAGGACCCGGACTCAGCCGACTCCCAGCGACCACAGGCCCAAAACCAACGTTCTCTCCAATGTTTGTTGGAAGTGGGAGGGTCAGTTATTAGGGAGCCGCCTCCGCCCCGCCAAGCAGCGAAGACATAAAAGCCGGGGTAGTTCGGGTTCACGCGCACTTGGTATAAGTGGAGAAATTCGTCGACTGTTAGCAGTGTGGTCATTCCATTCCATCTCAGCCCACAACACCGCACACCCGAGTAAGTTCCTCCACCCATTCGGAACTATTTGCCCAGGTGCAATCCGAATACGAGACAAAACTCCCCGGACAATGGGCTGAAGGAGTAGACGCAAGCCGCATTGCATCGAGACTTGGTAGATCGCGACCGCCCCAGCAGGAGGATGATCCGGCAAGTCATTCGGACGGGAGAGATAAGTAATAACCGATTCGGGGATGTGATACCCGATTCGGATTCTGTCCAAATCCGCCTCAGTTAAGACTGAAGGAACTGGGCCGCTTAGATCATCCCCCGATCCTTCTTCTTCAGACTCGACATGTGCCGACTTATCAACGGGAACCGACCCAGAGATTCCCTCGGCAATCAATATTTTCTCTTCTTCCTCCTCTTCTTCTTTCGTACCCTGTGGGAAATTAGGCCTTCCTGGGCGAGTAATTAAAGACGACCCATCACGAGAAGGATCGACGGAAGCAGGGCGCTCCGCCGAAGCTTCAGTGACCCTCTCAGAAAGAAAAGAAGCATTTGCATCAACTGCTATCTCTATCAGTAAGGAAGGCGATTCCGCAATATTCCAAAAACGTTGCGCTTCGCCTTCATCTCCGGAAACTCCTCCCTGGGGACTTTGAGAACCTCTAACCGCCATTATCACTAAATAAAGAGGAAGGAGAGACTCACCGGAGGGAGGAAGGAAAGCGGAAATGGCGAATGAGGCCGCTGACAGTTAGAAAAGAGGGAAGAAAGAAGAGGAAAGACCGAAAAGTTCCAAAGGAAGTGCAGAGCGGGAATGACAGTAGAAATGCGGGACCCCCACCCTTTTATAAGATTGCCATGTGGCGGAAGCAATTAATGAGGAAATGATTCGACGCCCGCGTTGACTCCCCCACTCGACACGTGGCGCACGTCGACTGACGATAATAATGCCCTTGCTACGTGTCCAACCCTCATTGGCGGGGTGAGCGATTTGACGGTTGCCGGCGCATGCGATGTCAGAAACTGAACCGTCTCCCATCAAAGGCGACACAGAATGCATTAAATGCGTACTTATTGTCTCGGACTAAGTTACGAACCGACTTAAAACTCGCTACTCCTAAGTGTCATATGAGACACACGGAGTAAGGGGGCTTACTGTTGGGGACAAAAGATACTAAGTCCTGAGACTCGGAATCAGCGCCTCGGGTCGCCGAAGGATACGTCGGATCCGAGGCAAGGTTATAGACTCTATAAACCGAGACAAAAGTTAAGTCGGCTCGAACGAAGAACCAATAATCCGGGCATGCATCGGGCCGACCCTCTTATCGGATCGGCCAAAGGACAGCGCGAAACAAAGCCTCATCCCGAATATCTTGGGATAAGATCCCCGATCCCGAAGTTCACGGGATCGGATGAAGATTACAGACGGGTACAATCCTATCTCCGCGATACTAGGAGGAGAATCCTCTTACGATTGCACGATAATAGGAGGAGAATCCTCCTAGGATTAAAGGCTCCGGCAGCTATAAAGGAAGAACCTCCATCATCTTGTGAGGTACGCAAAAATTTCTTTCTTAAAACCCCTCAATACATTTAGACCCAGAATCTAGGCCTGACTTTGGCATCGGAGGGTCCCCTGCTCAAGCCAGGGTCTCCTTTGTCCCTTTTTCTGTGCAGGTATACGAAGGTCTAAGGGGTCAAACCAGATTTTAGCATCAACAGGTGTCATTGAAGTTTTGGATTAATATGATATTTATTTTCTTTTAGCTCCCTGTGACTTGATGAAAACATTGGATGGAAAATAAACGTTATGATGGGCTTGAGAATGTTTTAACTGTGAAAATCATTATCCCAGCTGCTATGTCTTGGTGTGGCCTAGTTGAGCTTTGGTTATGATTCGTTTTCTGGCTCATGCTCTAAAATCCTCTAAAATGATATTGAAAAATGTATAAACGGTTTAGATATAATAAATACATCATTTTGGGCGATGTAATTTTGATCTCATTTGAACCGGTCGTACACCTCGGAACTCGAGGAGAGTGTGCGCTCGTCTTTGTACTCTCTCTCTCTCTCTCTCTCCACCCACGATCTAGACTCTTGCCGAACGCGAACGCCCTGCCCACGCACGACCCCTCTCTCTCTCTCTCAAGCTCGGTTGAAGGCTAGCTCAATCTCTGGATGTGGGGTATTTCTCTCTCTCAATCTCAATGTCGATTTAGGAATTTGGGGATTTAGAAATTTGTGGATTCCCGATTCGATGTGGACCCTCATTTAGGGGTTTGGGGATTTTAGGGCTTACAGGTATGAATGTGGACCCCAAATTGGGAATTTCACCTTCTGTCTTTTATTTATTTATTTCTCTTTTCTTTATTGACATTTACAAACATCTAAATTTGGAATTCATGCACCGTAGCAGTTTGAATCTGATTTTTTGCTTTTCTTGTGTATGGTTGAACGATCCAGCTGCTGATTTTTCTGACATGTTGCATATGTTGGTTATGTTATGCTTAGATCAATGATGCTATATTTTAATAAGAGCTGATGGGGTTTAAACATATGCATCTGTAGGCTTGACATTATTGGAATGGTGATCCCACCATATCAATAACCTGTGTTACTTACTGTGTCCCTACCTATTGCTTGTGGAATGCACATGATTAGGTGTGTTGTACATGGTGCCCATGATCGATGACATCTTTTCATTTTTGTTGGATGTGTTCCATCTTAGTCGCTGTAGTTTTGTCTTTCTCCAAAATGAAATATCGAGGCGACGAGGGCTATGTTTCATGGATGTGAAGTCTTGCTATGTTTCATGGATGTGAAGTCTTGAACAAGATTTTGAGTCATAAGCAAACGAGTTCGCTCTCTGGCTTTCTGGATAGGTTTAATCCATAAATGAGTTTGAAAAGCCTCTAATTAGTTGAATTCAGTATGGGATTGGATTGTATGGAAGTGATGTATGTCTCTGGTTTCTTTTTATTTAAGTTTAGGACATGGTGATTATTTATTTACATTTTGGCATGAGAAGGGTGCCTGAGCTAAATTTATACAAGTTTATGTGAGAGAACAACGATATCAAAAGCAGAGTATCTTATATGGATGTGATTTGCTAAATACTATCTATCAGCATATAAATATAATATGTTTGCATTTACTTCCTGTTGTGTTTCTGCTTATGAAATTATTGCTTGTTTCGTGGAATGATATATACATTTCTAAAATGGATCAAAGAACTTGGTGTTTTCGCCATTCATCTGCACAAGCTTTATCACTGTTGATCTGATTCAAGAATAATTTCTATGTTCACCTTTGCTTCCTCTTCTTATAAGCAAACACGCATATAAATTATAATCTGTATTCCTTTTGCATCTTATCACTCCTTTACAAAAAATACTGGGGGCTAGGCTTGTTTAGAGCTGGATTTTCAAAAGGAATAAGTGGGATTTTTTTTGCTTGAAAATTGGAAATCCTTCGTAAGGTGCTAGATGTGGTTCATCTCCTATGAATAAGGATGCGTTTGTGTTCACGTGTTGGCTAAAGAGTTCCGCAAATCATAGATCCCTGATGTCCCTGCTAACATCTTTCGAAGGTTTAGGACTTCTCGAGTTGAACAGCATAATGGCATTATTCTATGCACATTAAATTCTTCAAATGATTGTTTCTACTCAGCTGGAATGCATCTTGTTACTTTTTCGGGTGTGTTCTTGCATAGCTTTTCCTTCAGGGGTAACCGTCGTTTGTATGAGGATATCTACTTGCATAATTTAATAATTTCAACTAATAATCAGGATATTGTTTCTGAAAGAAATCAGTTCAGGTGCACTATCTATCCTTGTAATTTTTATATTGAATTTATAGATAAAGTATTCAGCATAAAGAAAAAAGAAATTGGAGAAATATGACTGTAGGACTTCATATACTGTCTTCGTGTTTTTTTTTTTTCAGCATCGAAGAATTTATACCACTGCTAAGGGAGCGCACAAATTTTCTGAATCCTTATGTCAGCCAATTTTTGGTGGGATGGATCACTGTACTGGACAGAGTTCCTGATACTGATATGCTTGGTTTTCTTCCAGATTTTCTTGATGGCAATTGTGCCTTGCTGACATTTAACAAGCTCCTTTACGCTATATCTTATATTGCGACTTGAATTTACGTGCTAACTCATACGGCATCAAATGTTCAGGTTTGTTCAACGTGTGAAGTGATTCCAGCCATGAAATATGCAACAGGCTGATTCCACACTTTCTGAATTTTTCCAGGAGAAAAAACTCTCCAGTAAGACTTCAATTCTCCATCTAGGGTAGTTCTTATATCTTATATAAGAAACTTGACGATTTTTCTTCCTTACAAGACATTATCAAAACATTTTCCCATTTTTTTTTTTTGGGTTTCCCCTATTTTATGGCTTTATCTAGACAAGAAAATGCTGTTAGATAGTTCTTTTTATGAGCAGAATGGTGGTAGAGATCCACATTTATTTGACCAAGCATTTTAAAAAAGAAAAGTTTTCCTTTTAAATCAATATGGTTCATTTGTCTTGTAATTTTTCTGACTTAAACAGTGCTACTCTGAACTCTGTAGATTATGGTCGCATGGCTGAAATATTGGTACAGAGGGCAGCTTCTTCCAATGAATTTACCCTTCAGTGTGTTGTCACATGGGTAGGGAGATAGGCTTAACATAAAATTCATTAAGCAATTTGTCATGTTATAGTGTCTCTATTTCATTTCACTTTCCTAGTATATTGTTCTGCTTTGTGTTCTGTTGCGAAAGGATGAATGTTTCTTTGTTTGATGGCTAATTATTTGAAATTGACTAAGGATTATGATATGTTTAGCCACATATATGGTGGATGAGTTGGGGAATTGCAACGAACGGACAGGAATTCATCCCGTCGAACACTGATCCTGGTGTAATTCGTGATTACAGGAAGGGGTCTTCCCACCATGGATTTTCCTACGAGACTTGAGATTGCATTAGGAACAGCCAAAGGACTCGCCTACCTTCACGAAGATTGTAAGTAATTCACATTTCTTTGTGTATGTACGTGCATATGCATCAGAATGTTTCCATATGCCTCAATGGACCGTAACCCCACCCTCCACCTTCCCACACATGCACACATGCAACATTTGTGTGACATCCGAGCCATCCAAATGGTAGGTTCACAGCTCAGCACGTAAATCATGACAGGCCGCTCAAAGATTATCGAACCGGATTGGACGAGTCAACAATACATGATATTAATCTTCTCTAATTTCCTTTTACATTTTTTCTCTCTTTACTTGCCAGGCCACCCGAAGATTATACATCATGATATTCAAACTGCCAACATTCTCTTGGACAACAATTTTGAAGCCATGGTGAGGGCACAAATCTCACACATACCCCACTTTGTAAATTCCAGGTGGTGAGTTCAACTAGTTTATTTTCTTTAGTGCTCTATCTTTCATGCGCATGTATGTGTTTTTTATTATTTTCTATGGGTCTTTGATGTCGGCCAAACAAAGAACTCAATATTTCTTCATATTTGACAAAACCCAAGATTCCCTTCCCTTTTAGAAGTAAAAAAGATGAATTTGGAGCACCTAAAAAGTCAGCCATTAGCCACTGTTTTTTCAAGGAAAAAGCTCACATTACAGGGTGAGGTTTTGTCATCCAACCAAACCTCAAAGCAAGTGCAGAAGATTGTCCTTAAAAAAAAAAATTGTACCCCAATGATTCATTGCAAGAAAAGGTAACACAGAGACATTTCTCTCTCTCTCTCTCTCTCTCTCTCTCTCTCTCTCTCTCTCTCTCTTTTTCTTTTTCTTTTTTGTGGTTGGCTATTTCCATTTTAATAGTTCTTTGTTTGTTTTAGGTTGTTGCAGCTTCATTTTCCCATGAATCAATACATTTTTTCTTTTTCTTTTTGGTGGGCACAACAACATGGATGGGGAATGGATAAGAACTTGGTTATTGCAGTCAGGTACTTTTTTTACTCCGTATTATTGGATGAACACTGAATCCTGTTGGAGGGCTTAAAATGTGATACATATGGTTCTTTTAACAGTTCTTTTAATATTGTTTCAAACCAGATTCTACCAATTTGAACCTTACATAAAAATAAATAAATCCTGCTAGTCTTTGGAATTTGCCTTTATTTTCAATCGGATTAGGGAGCTCGTTTATTTTCAATCAGATTTAAAGGGAGGATGAGTTACCACCATTTTCTAAATGGTTAAAAACTAACATACAAGTCTTGGTCCTCGAAAGAAGTTTTAGGAATGAGATAACAACATTAACAGAAATCCACCATCGCAACCTTGTGAAGCTTTATGGCTTCTGTTCCTATGCTTGGTGCTCATTTCTAGTGTAAGAGTACATGGAAAGGGGAAGCTTGGCAAGCATCATAAGCAACAACAGGGGAAGCTTGGCAAGCATCATAAGCAACAACGCAGGAGTTGTACAGTTGGACTGGACTCTTAAGGAAAGGTTATTGAAGGTGTGGCCCCTTTATCTTACATGCACCATGATTACACCCCGCCGTTTGTCCATCGAGACCTATCAAGCAACAACATTCTGTTGAATTCAGAACTTGAGGCTAGTGTCTCTAACTTTAGAACTAACTGCATTATTGCTTATACCCAATTCCTCCAATTGGACTACACTCGCAGGCACTTACGGATTCATTGCTTCAGGTTAGTTGCTAAGTACATTCTCCACACTTTAATACTTTTCTTAATTATTGGTTTTTATTTTTCTTAAGCTCTTCTATCTCAATTATTTTCTCATCTTTGGCTGTAACTTTAGGAGTTTATTCTCTTTGCTTTTCAGGTGCTAAATTGTTTGATGATACTCCAGTTTCAGTAACAAATTGTTTAATACTGCATATTTTTTCAGGTCAATGGCAATTCAATATTTATGACTGATAACTTCAAGGAATTTATGGCAGAGAGCCCACTAAACGACCCAAATCTTGGGATTGCATTTATCACTTGTTTATATAAAACTAATGCAATGTCTCTCAATGTTCAGGACTATCATGCTAGCATTCACGATACAATATCAATGGAAGCACAAGATATAGGTCTATCATCTTTACCATTTCTCCTTTGTTTTAATTGTGTTTTGTTTCAGTTGTATGTTTGTACGAATGTCGAGAATAAAAGTCTCCTGGATTTGTATTTTAATTGATGGGATATAATTATGATGATCATTTGTTAAGTTTTCAGTACCGATGATATTCTTTACATTACCTTATTTCATATATAGCTGACCCCATTTTGGCTATTTACTAAATATATAGTTATGCTATTCAGGCCAACTGAGCATCCAAACACACCCAAAATGATATTCAGTTTCATATTCAGCCAAATCTTCTGAATTTTGTGAATGAGATTCTTATTAAACAATCATGTGAATTTTCTTTTGGATGAATATCAGGTGTGATAGATTAATTTATTTTTTATTTTTTATTTAAAATCAAGTGTTTTTAACTTCTACTTGCAAATTTGCGATGCGCTAAACAACCACTGCCATGCAGCAGACCAATTCCATCATTAATTTGTTTTCGCGACGGATCTGGTCTGTCGCAAATTCATGATTTTGGCAGTGACCGGTTATTTGATACACGTTCAGATTGCATGAGAAGCTAGATACACAGGCGCTTAAAATTGCACACGTGACATATATTAACCCAAATAAAACTTAATAGATTTTCTTCCACTGTCACTATCCTCTTATTGGCAGACTTGGACGCTTGTTCGTGGGATTAAGGACTGTTGGATAGTTTCCATTTTTCCACCATCTAATGAATATCCACCAATTCAATTGTTAGATAATCAGATAAGCTTGATTTTTAATTCATGATACATTTACACTGGTTACCATACTTTGGACCGTTTAATTTTAGTAGTTGTATGGTATATGTAAAATAATGTCTGTAACTTCTCGGTGCCTACGTACCATGTAGGGGTGCACACGGGTCGGTTTGGTCCGGTTCTAGGGTGAAACCGGAACTGAACCGTTCCTAACGGTTCTAGGATAATCGGAACCGGAACCGGAACCGGACCGTTTGCACCCTAGAACCAAACCGGAACCGAACCGTTAAAACCGGTTCGGTTCCAGATCGGTTAAACGGTTCTGGGCTTTTTATAATTCAGCCCAATTGCATGTTTAATTTTATTATCTAGCCCATGTCCATCCATATTGTGGTCCATTTGATGAATGGTTTAGATATTGTACAAGGTGTGCAAAATTACATTTATGAAAATAATTAAATAGTGCAATATAAACCATAAATCATGAGTCAAATATGGAAACAATCAAGGGGTTCTTGGTTCGGTTCCAAGTTCGGTTCCAGGTTCGGTTCCACGGTTTGGTTCTACGGATCGGTTCACGGTTCGGTTCGGTTCTACATACCCCCAAACTGAGAACCGAACCGATGTAACCGGTTCTTTGATTTTTGGAACCGGAACCGGAACCGCTGCACTCTAGAACCGGATAAAACTGGACCGTTTGGTTGGTTCAGTCCGATTACACGGTTCTACCAGTTAAATGTGCACCCCTAGTACCATGCATCATACTCTGTTAGAGTATCAAAAGAAGCTGATTCCTTGCAACTAGTCCACCTTAATTACGTAGGACTGAAAGTTGGGCGGGTTCAACCCGACCGACCCATGACCGACCTGACATTGGGTTGGGCTCGAGCAGGATATTTTGGGTCCGATCTTAAGCTTGGGTTATACAAACACCAACCCGATAAAACTTGGGTTGAGCTCGAGTTGAGGTCTCAGGTTGCCCGACCCAACCCGAACCCGATCAATATATAAGTTACTTATAAATTATAATTGAGTGTGGATCGTTCGTGTCGAAGGCACACTAGTGATGTCGAGTCTCGTTTGTCCACGTCATTTCCAAGGACTCAAGCTAACAAGGTATGCTAGATTTCTCTCTCCCAAATTAACTTCATGCTATGCTACATGACTTTTAAAGGAATAGTTGTCTTATATTTTAGCTTGTTTTTTTAAAGAAAAAAAATGAAGTTCTTTATAATGAATAATCACATATATAATTAATAAAATTATAGATACAAAAAATAAGTCTTATATTGAAATATAATAAACTAATGTAATAACAAAAATATTAGCACGTATATACCCGACCAACCCGATCAACCCGACCGAGCCCACTTGGGTTGGGTATAGGAATCTTAGGTTAGGTTAGGGTTGAGCACCAACCCGACCCAACCCGCCCGACTTTCAGCCCTATAATTACGGGTATCAATGGGCTGGGCTCAAGCCAGAAAAATCAGAATTTTGATTAAGATTGGCTCAAATACCCGGCCCGGAACAGTTTAAAATCTGGGCCGAGACTTACCCTAGCCCGGCCCATTGCCAGCCCTAACCATAATGTGTGTGTGTGTGTATTCCATTCCTATATTTCTCATGGATCAAAAAATGCAGCAACTTAAACACTCAAATAGATCATAACATAAGAAGAAGCAGGGTTTGGGGGCCAGCAGTAAAAATCTTGAGGATAGCAGTAGGTTTTGGACCAATTTGATTTTTGTTTTATTTTTATTTTCTCCCTTCGTCCAATTCATGGTGACCTCATGAATGGGTTATAACGCAGGCCGTGGAAAGGTTTCAACAATGAGCATCATCAGTCTCGTTGTTTTTGTAGTGTGGTCTACTTAACATTTAGACTTGGGATCATGCCCTAAATTTGGACGAATGAACATATATGGACAGCATAGATATAAAGCATTCATGACTATGGTCCCCACAAAGCTTAGGGTTGCTAAGTCCCATTCTCATAGGGTTTGGATACCACAGGAATGGTTAGTGTCAGGTGTTCTGAGGGCGACAGTGATGTACAGTTTTCATCCACACCATTCATCTATTTCTTCATATCAGTTTAGGGTACAAGCCCAAAAATGAGGCAGTTCCAATGCTCATGTGGACCACAGTGGGGATTAAACACCTACCGTTGAAAACTTTTGAAGGGCCACTAAAGTATTGGATAAGCTGATATTTGTGTTGTCCTATCATTCATTCATGTCTATGTGAGCTTATATGAATAGGTTGGATGGCGATTAACCATTGCAGTGGGCCTTAGGAAGGTTTCAATGGTAGGCGTCATTATCATTGCCACTTCCTGCAGTGTACTTGAACCTTGGATCTACTTCATTTTCAGTCTTGTACAACTGGAGCCCACCTTTGACGTGAACCATTCACCATGTGGGCCCTGCCTTTGATGTGGGTTGTCCATTATGTGGGCCCCGAATGGATGTGGGCCACTCATCGTTAGGGGTGACCTTTGATGTGGACTGTCCATCATGTGGACTCCCCCTTGATGTGGGTCATCTATCTTGTGAAGCCCATTGGACCGTCCATCATATGGGCTCCACCTTCAATGTGGACTGTCCATCATGTGGGCCCATCCATCATTATGGCCCACCTCAATGTGGGCCATTCATCATGCAGGGCCTAACCTCAATGTCCACTGCCTATCATGCAGAGCCCACCATTAATGTGGACCATCCATCATGTAGGCTCACCTTTGAAGTAGGTTGTCCATTATACCGGTCCGCTTTGGATGTGGTTTATTTATCGTTAGGGATTGACCTTTACTGTGGACCATCCATTATGAGGGCCCACATTAATACATTGTCATCTATCATGTGGGGCCCATCTTTGATGTGGTCTGTCCATCATGTGGGCGTCACCTTTGACGGGGACAGTGGACCTCTCCCTTGATAACGACCGTGGTTGAGTGAGAAAAGCATAAAAGTTTTTTATTTTTTATTTTTTTATTTTTTTATTTTTTTTTAAAAGAAACTGAAAATATAACTTAATGATTTAAAATAAGTTAAAAAGTAATTTATTTAGTTGTATCCAAATAGGCCATTAATGGCTGGATTACTAAGCCATGGGCCCACATCCTTTGCAAAAAATCCCATTACCTGGATGGCCCTAATCATTTAATTTTAGCTGTTGAATTTTGACAACCAAAGTGACCAAACTGTACATGCATGTAGTGTGTCACACATGTACACATGGTGCTTCAATCCAAAAATCAAATAGGTCCGCATATTAAATGGCCAACCCGCCTAAGTTTTAGACTAGGGCACATGTATTAATGGAGTGCCTAATGATTGGTATGGATCTTTCATATGCATATATTCCCTGAGGCCGTCAACAGGTTGGGTTAATTCCATAGTACCTAAACTCCGTTTAATCGGGTCCAGATTTTGCTAAGGTTGGGTCCTTTCAAGTCTTATGTCTAATTATTTAAAACCCGGATTCAAATTCCGTAGGGTCTAATCAGTTTTAATAGTAAAGTGATGTGTATTTAGGGGCCAACTCTCACCGGCTAGATTACTATGTAACTAGGTCCACATCCTTGCCACATCTCATTAGATTGTAATACGTTTTTACCATTTTCAGAACATAGCATGTTTATTGGGCAGAACATAGTTCAACTCGCATTCAATTAAGAATATGATTAAAATTGGGTGGGCTCATTGTGATGTTTATGTGAAATCCACCCCGACCATCGGGTGAGTCAACCTATGTGAGGTCTAAGGTGAAAAAAATCAGCCTCATCCACAATTCAGGTGAACAACACAATTAGAAATGGTGTATGAGGCAACACTTACCCCTCTAAATTGTTTCCCTTGGTGTGGCTTATGTAAATTATGGATGGGACCTGAATTTTGGTTGTTGGGTCTAGATTTTGAGGTGGCATCTAATGGTTGGAGTGGATTTATATAACCATCATGGTGGGCCCTGAAAAAAAAAAAAAGGATTGACATCTCTCACAGTTTTATTGGCGTGGGATTAATTCACTGGTCAACTTATTTTCTTCACTTAGCCTAAGGTGAATCAAGAGCGGGCGTCGCATAAAATTCCATTATTTGATAAATAAGAAATTTTACAAAATACTACCTCAATTATGTATTACTTATATCCGTGCCTTTTTTTTTTTTTTTTTTAAAGCCAACCTATTAAAAGGTAAGTTGGGTCTGTCGTGCATAGAAATCAGACCATTCAAACAGAAACGTCAAGGGAAACAATTTCAACGGTGAGTATTGTCCTGTACCATGTTTGTCTACTTGAATCATAAATAATGCTGAATTTTAAGCCCTTTACCTAAAATGGGGTGACAAACCTGATGGTAAGGGTGGATTTCACAGCCCACCCAAACCACCCAACCAACCCCAACTTCCCTTTGTCAAAGCTTTCTGAAAAGGATGCGGAGTGCGTCCTACCTCGCCGGGCTCTAGCCACGAACAGGCAGATGGGGTGATGTATCTGTGTATCCGCATCCCTTTTCTCATATCATTTTAAGGTACGTGCCCAAAAATGAGTAATATCCAACCCTCAAGTGGACCACACCACAAATAACTTTTGCATTTAATGCAACCCAATCTCACTAATTAGTGTGGCGCATTTGAGCGTTGGATTTGTCTAATTTTTTTTTAGAAAAGTGATGACATAGATAAACAGATACATCATGGTGACCCCATCCTCCTAATTGTGGCTAAAGCCCTCCTAATTGTGGCTAAAGACTAGCGGGTAGGAGGCAATGTGTGTAACAGAAATGTAAAGCGGGGTATGGGGCAATGTGTGTAACAGGAGTCCCGTCTTTCACAAGGGTTTATTCCACACCACCCCATCTATTTTTCCATGGAATTTTAGATGAAATACAACGGCCAGTTTGTTAACACTTAATTTTTTCACTTAATGCGGAATTTGGAAAGCGTTGGATGTTTAGTGGTGTTAACGCGGAACAAGGAAATCTCTCCCTCATTTTATGCCAAAATTTTTCCATGACCGGGGTCTACCTTAATGGTGAATCAAGAATGAGCTCCCTTATTATTATTTTTTTTTAAAATCCAAAATTGCTCTTTGCGACATAGATTTTCTCCTTTACGTAATACACAATCCAACTTTTAACATGTGACAGTTATATGGCCCACCATATTTATGCATTAGATCCACACTGTCCATCAAATTTTTTATATTATTTTAAAGCATGATCCGAAAAATGATGCACATCCAAAGCTCAAGTCGACCACACCACGAAAAGTAGTGAGACTAGAACGATTACCGTTAAAACCCTCTTGATTTCCTCGGGGTTGACAAAGATATTTACATGCCATCAATACCGTTTATTACGTCATTACCGGTGAGATGAACTCAAACCATAAATAGTAGCCTGGTTGAAAACTTCTGTGGCCCCACGAATATCTCAATTATGGACGTCCAATCCTTACATTTTTGGCCCATTTGAGTATTGGATCATGCTCATTTTTGGCCCCATGACCTAAAATGATCTCACAAAATAGATGGATGGGGTGGATTTTACACAAACATCATGGTGGGCCCCACTTAGATTTCCAGCACTGGACTTCATGAAGGAGGCTTTCCCATGAAATTTGCCTCCCATATGGGGATGCAGTTTGGCCAGTGACGTTGCCGTTAACAAGGTGGCTAGTGGTCGATGCTATGTCGGCCCACCACGATGTATGTATTTCATCTACATTGTCCATCCATTTTTCGTATCAGCTAACATTTTGGTGTTTTCACTTCATACCATTAGGAATGACCTTTTAGACAGTTTGGATAGCATATAAACATCAAGTGGAGCTCATAAAGGTTTCAACAGTAGGAATTTCTTTTTCCTCTTGTGTGACCCTCTTGAGTTTTGTATCCACTTCATTGTTCATCGAACGTCCTAAAACGAGCTTGCAAAACAAATGGACAGAATGGATTTCTCGCATACATTGCAGTGGGCCCCACCCAACATTCTTGTACAAGAACTTCCTACCAAAGGCTTTCGTTGATATCCGCGGAGATTTTTCCTACTGTAAATCTCACATTTCACTCACTGACTTTTCTGAATGCTCTTAAACTTTACTTTTCAAGATTAAACCATTGCCTTTTTCTGGACAAAAATACCCTTGCAATATAAACTCATTTTTTGTAATCTTTCTTCTCTCTTATTATGCAAAAACCTATTTTCTAGAATCTTCTCTTCTCTTCATATAGCAATACCCCTCTACATAAAACCCATTTTCTGGAATCTTATATCATCTTCATACAACAATACCTAAGGTAGTTTTTGTTATTCTTCAATCAATTTTATCTTTATTCATACAATAAAAGTACAATTACACATCAAATATTGTCTTTCCATTATTGCTAACTTTCATTTGTCTTTCCAAATCAATGCACTCTCTTTTCTTTGATTGGTTTGCAGTTCCGCACTACAAGTCGGTAATATTCTAGGGACTCTTTTCTTTTTAGCAATTTAACTATTTTTCAACAAGTTGGTAACTATTTTACTGATTAAAAAACATACTCACTCATATGCGTGGGACATGGAGGTTGTGTATCAGATGGATCCCGATAGTTCTTTGAGAGTTGTGTTGATGCGGAAATTCGATTAACCCTCATTGGACCATTGAGTACCTGCACACAAAGATGAGAAAGGAGACCCTGACTATATCAAGGATCTTTCCATCACTTCTCGTTTACTTTCGTTGTCCCATGTGCATTGCATCCTTATTTCTTTTACATTGTGGACAATGTAGATTTTAGGTTGGGGATTGGAGATTAGGTTACCTAATCAGTATTTTCTCAGTCTTGAGTAAAAATTGTGAAAATTTTGTTTTGACAAGTTTTTGTGAATTCAAGTGATTTTGAAGTTCATCCATGATTTATAAACTATAAGATACTTCATGTTGGTGATTTATGACTTTTGAATTCAGTTACTTGATGGATTTCATTGTTAAGTTCAAATTATTAATCCATGATTAGAAGTTTTAAACATTGATTGAATCATGATTCCACATGTCACATCTAGCTTACACATTAAGGTTTCAGTTCGATATTGAAGGGTTAACTTGGTAATCACTAAGCATGGAAGGAACCAGCCTGGGAAATTTGCCCATCATGATCAATAAGAAGATAGAAAAAAAAAAAAGAAAAAAGAAAAGAAAAAGAAGAATTGAAAAGAAAGAAAAATAAATAAATGTCCGGCTAAAAAGCAGTCGTCATAAAAAACGACCTGTTAAAGATCTTTAAAAAGGTTAACATAGTGTGAAAGCCATCGATGGAAAAATCAAAAGCTGGAAGAATGAAACTATAAGACAAGTTTTGATTTAGGTTTTGGTTGTCTTGAATACTCTTTTGATTATCAATGTTATCATGAAAATTGACGATTGCATCTCTTAATGATGATAAGTCGATATTACACTATATACTCATGGAACTCAACGTTTAGAATTGTTCTAATCAATGGATTAATACTTTGAACTTGACTATGAAGTTTGCTGTGTGCTTGAGTCCAGGAGAAATTAATGCCTAACATTCATGAATCTTAAAATTCTATTGACTGGATTGTTTTTCAAAAATCACTAGGTTTTATAGGAATTGTCCTGTAATTCTTAAATTATTTTTCGCACACGTTGCTCAGGAGTAGCAAAATGTTGGTTGGGGATTGTGTTGTTACCTGATTTTACGTATATGATAATGTTTAACGACTTATTTTAATCATGTTTGTGTTGCAAGGTGAATTTAAGAGCTTGGATTGAAAAAGGGTACTAAAAGCATGAATTTAACGCTCAGAAATCACCGAGGTAAGGGATGGATCCCAAGAGGCCGAGATCGAAGAATTTACACGCCAGTGATTCGAGAAAATCAAGCAATTCACACTAAAGAGGCCTGAAAATCGTCTAGAATGCAAGATCACATGGTTCCCACCATCCGTTCGGCTTGAAACTTTATATCTGGCCTGAGGACCCTAAATTAATCGTATATGTCGAATTTCAGCCATTAGATCCTTGTGGAAGTGGCCCAACGGACAGATCAGCCACCAAATCTCTGGTATGGGGCCCACCTGATATCTGGATATGCCTCAATTTTGGTTTCAACCCCTTAAATGAGGTGGTAAAATAGATGGACGGAGTGGATTCCACATATACATTATAGTGGACCCCACATGTACTTGTGTGTGCATAGTGCGTACGTGCGCTGGATGCGCAGCTGGTCCGGTCAACGATGCTTGACCCGTCTCCTTCAGTGCGGGCGTTCAGTGGACGCACCACGTCCGAGCCGGCTTATCACAGTGGGCCACACCCATTGTCCAAACGGACGATTTGGACCGTCCATTGTGTCCAGGGGGTGACCACGACCCTATCCATGGTGGCCTTTTGGTCCCATGCACACGTACACACGTGGATCGCCGAAAAACGCAGGATGAATGATGAGTTGATTTGATACAGTGGACCGCACCAAAACTCAACAAAAACTACTCATTTTTGACTGGTTTTTCGCTAGGAATCTAATGAGTGGGGTAGATTTCACCAAAAATATCACTATGGAGCCCACCGAACACGTAGTGCAATGAAATTCGCAGCATACTCACGTTCGGTTTTCCTGGACGTTGTGGGGAGTTGCAGCCCACAGTCCTTGAGCGGTTGGATGATCTGAACCGTTCAGAGGAATCCCAAGCCGAAAAAGGCCCCAGCCACGGAGAGAAACTGGATATTTTTCGGCGCCCTTCTCACCGAAAAACCATATCAAACGCAAGTCGGTTGCATTTTTCAACTGCGTATGGGACATGCTCCGAGTTTCCGCAGGTGGTTTCTCCACCAACTTCAGCAGCACTGACCTCTTGCTTGTTGTCTATAAAAGGGAGAGCGAAAGAGAGACAAATCATTAATTCATTAGACGTGGGAGCAAAGGAGAGAGAGAGAGAGAGAGAGAGAGAGAGAGAGAGAGAGAGAGAGAGAGAGAGAGTGGCGGGCAGCCGTTTCTAAAAGAGTTCTTCCTTCCCTGTTTTTGTTTCTTATTTATTTATGTTTTTCTAAGAGATTTTAGGCTAATAATGTCTGTGATAGGCTAAACCTCTTAGCTAGGGCTAAGAGGTGAAGCTTGTAGTGTGATGGGTTAGTTTATATGACTTTGATTCATGTTAGTTAAACTCTCATTGATTATAGTTTGATATTAAGGAATGCTTTCAGTTTTTAATGGTTTGTTGTAACTTAAATTACAATGGATCTGCGATAACTTTGAGCATGTTCTTAGCATTATAAGAATTGTGAATTTGGGAATCCCTATTGTTCACCATCGTCTCCTGGGTATGGTTGGATGATGGAACCCTTCATAACATTCATACATCTATCAGATTGGTTGTGGATTGGTTAAATTCTGTTGTTTGTTTTGTCTCATGGGTATGGTTTTGTGATGGAATCAATTCTAATTCTTATACCTCTCATCTATTGAAGACTAGATCAAAGGAAATTTAAATTTAATTTTTAATGTTATATCCTCCAACTGGATGAAGATGGGACTCTAAATCCAGTTGTGTTCATGAATCAAGCATAGATCTTCCTGATCTCTACAAGTGGATCCTTGGCACCCTAGTTTCCCACCTTTGAATTCTACAAGTTTTAGTTTAATACTTCACTATTATTCTCTTAAATTCCTCTGATTTAGATTACATCTTTGTCTAGTTCTAATTCTAGTTCTAGTTACTTTCAGAATACGTACAAGGTTCACTCCCTATGGATTCGACCTCGGTCTTACCGAGATTATTACTACATCGCGACCCTATAGTTGGGGTGGTGAACATTCAACCAGTCGAAGACCACTTTCAACCAGTCGAGTAGAGCCTTCGACCAGTCGAAGATTTTTTAAATCTTATCCTGCTTAAATTTGAAAATCCATTGGAACAGAATCCGGTGCTTTGGACAGTTGAAGACTGTCTTAAATGAGTCGAAGAAACAACTTCTTTACCTATAAATTGAGGTTCTCTCTTAATTTGAAAATTCGTTCACTTCTATCAAAATTCTTGTGCAAGAGAGAGGGAAGCCTCAGTTATCGTCAAGCTATTGAACGGTATTCATAAATCATTTTATAGCTTTTTGGTTTAATTCCTTAATCTCAAACTCTGTTATTCTGATTTTAAAAAGAGAGTGAATACTATTCTTATTGAGATTTAAAGGAATTAATACAAGTAGGCATTAGTTTAAATTTAATTAAAATCAATAGAACCCTGGACCATTTCTATCGGACTGAACATTAAAATTCGACATTGAAGAAAAGAGGTTCTTTGGTGACAGCTTCTTCTATGGCGAAGATAAGTATACATTTACATCACTACAAAAAAAAATGAGAAAAGGCTAGGATTATGGGAAATTTTAGATACAGATATAAACCGTAGCTATATTACTGCGGATTTGTTCCGTAGCTAAATACTCCTACCCCACTACGCTAAAGCTACGAATTGATGGTCCCTTAGAAGTTCTATGGGGCCACCACAAATTTTATGTTTAATCTAAGCCGTCTATCCATTTTGACAGATCATTTTAATGCATTATCTTAAAAAAGTAGATAAATTTAAAGCTCAAGTGGACCACACTATAGGAAACAATGGAGATTAAGTGCCTTTTGTTGATTTATGGTGTGGTCCATGTGAGCCTTCTATTTGGCTCCTTTTTTGGGATAAAGCCCTAAAAAATTCATTGAATTAAATGGAAGGCATAGATAAATGACATACATCATGGTGGGCCACATGGAGCCCCTAACATGACCGTTCATCTCAAGTTAGGTGTTCGCGCCCATAAAAAAAAAGGAGCCCGCTTGCGTTTTTCATTCTCGCACCCACATGGAAGTACAATTCTTCCTCTCGCTCCTTTCTCGCTATCTTCTCCCCACCTCTCTCTCTCTCTCTCTCTCTCTCTCTCTCTCTCTCTCTCTCTCCCTGCCCATCCTCGACTTCGTGAGGGACTCGTTCGGACGGCTGACGTTGGCCAAGTGGTGGGCCAAGGCCCTCCCTACCCACGCACCACCTTCATTCCTCTCTCAATCATGACCTCCATTTCTCTCTCTCTGAAGCTCGATTGAATTAGATTCACGAACCCGAGGTCTCTCTCTCTCTCTCTCTCTCTCTCATTCTCTCTCAATCTCAATGTTGATTTATGAATTTGGGGATTTAGTAATTTGTGGATTTCCAATTCGAATGTGGACCCTCATTTAGGGATTTGCGGGCTTACAGATTTGAATGTGGACCCTGAATTTGGATTTTTCTGATTTTACAAATTGGGGATTTGGAGATTTTAGGATTTTGGGAATCTGAGAATTTTTAGAATTAGGGATTTCACCTTCCAGATTTGAGAGAGCGATTTTGGTCTCAAGTATAGTTGGCATGGGGTTGGAGGAGTGGTTGCTTTGTGGCATTTGTTTGCTCCCTGTTTGTAATTGTTGTTGATTGCACAAATATGGAGACATACAGATATGGCTTAGGTTTCCTATTCTTTCAACATGCATGCAGGGCTCTCTTTCATCTTCCATAAATTCTATTGCCTCTTTTACTTATTCTTATATTTATTAGACAGGAAGAAGTATTATAGCATTAGTAAAAGTATATTTTGAAAGGATTTATTTGATCTGTTGGCAGAGTATTAGTATTATCGTCCATGCGAATACCCATTGTAAACATGGCATTAGTGTTCCTCTATCAGAACCATCTAGGTAGTGGGGCCCATTATGTGTCTTTCACCACTAAGAAATCATTCTAAATGATTGATCCCACTTCCAATCATTGTGGCCATCAAAACTAAGAAATCACTTAATGTGTTTGAAGGTTCTATCCTTGTAATCTTCTTTAGATTGACACCCGGCCACTGAAACTACTATTTTCTTATGTTATATAAAATCTGAGGAGTCATGACTATCCTTTACTCAAGAGGCTTATATCTTACATAACAACAAGGTAAGATCTCACAACTTCTCCATTTTCTTTTTTGCTATACAATGATGCAAACGACCTTTGTGACATCAGTGGACTCCATTTTTAGCATTGCTTTTAAGAGGTAATTGCTTGTGAGAGAACCTCATGTTAAAATCCAAGATACTTCATTTAGTATATGGAAACATGAAATCTAATTTTACTTTGGGTTTAAACTGAAATTACATTTGCATATAGAGCTAATTCTTTAGGGTACTTATAATTTATGTATTGATAATGAAAATTGAGTGGTTATTAGATTTTTGTTGGGAAATAATGCAGGGGAAAGGAACTACAGTATATTTCCAAGAGCAGGGATTTCATACTATGCTTGCCCTGTTCTTTTGTTGGAGACCCTGGTTTTTTAGCGGTGTCCTCACATTACATTGTATAAAGCATGTTCTACTATAGGTTGCCGTTCTCCCTAGCTTAAGTGTTTATTTAAGTTTTATAGATACAATGACAGGTGGTGTGTGCTCCCACTTTCTTTGAAAAAACAAAGAAAGGAAGGAATTGTAAATTTGAAGCTCTCATGAAGCTCTCATCTTTAACCCTTACATATGATTTCAACGAATCACTCTTATTAGGCAATCATGACCATGCCATCCATCTTTAGCAAATGCTAGCTAAAGATGCCACTTGTGAGACAGTTTCCCCTTTTTGTAATCTGTTGATTTCTCTGTTTCACCTGTGATTATATAAATAGAGCTATTGTTACCAAACGGAAATAGTGTTGTGGCTCTATGGTAAAGTATTATCTGTACCACATGAAACTAGAAAGTAGCTAGTTGATTTGCTTTGCAACTTAAGAAAATGGTAAGATGCTCTTTAGCTTCTACTGGCTAGTGATGATTTGTTCGTTTCAAACAAGCAAATTAATGCATACCTCCTGCTGTTGTAAATTTTCACAGGTCAAAGAGCTTCGGAAGGCAACAAGAACCATACAGACCCTCTGTTCTGAGGCCAAGGTTAGCTCTGTCAATCAAATCTTGCTCCCTTGATTAAAATTTCAATTTTTTTAATGCAAAACATTGGTTGGTTTTCTCAAAGGGTCGAAGCCGACAATGATCACCTGCAAGGTCCCGGCTACAAAGAGGTCTATGGAATGCTTCTTGTTTCACATTAAGGCTCTCCTTCACAACACATCTAACGGGAAACTTTTTGGATGGGTGCGTTATATCTTAAACAGCTTACTGTTTTTTAATAGTTGGTATCTTCAGTACCATGTGACATGTCTGTTATTGGAACTTGTGCAAGGTGCATGCATACATGGCACGAATTATGCCAGAAATCTCTTATATTGGAATATTTCAATCCAATAATTATTTAACTGCTTTCATATGAACTTGAACGGTTGCTTTTAGCTGTCATCTCATGATACATCGATGTTGAAGATTTTTTGGTATAATTAGCCATCCACGTTCAGGCTCATCATATAGACAGATTGGATCATTGAACCATGAGCTAGATCCAATAGACAATGTCCCAATCTTAAAAATAAGAATGTTAGGGACGTGGCGTGGCAAACCACGATTTTGATGTGAAATGGACTGACGTAGCAAAAGCTCATCTTCCCTGACGTGAGATAATGCTTAGAAAATTGTACGGATAAGACTCACCTAATGCATTTATTCGTCAACTTAAAAAGATCCTGTTAGGACGTGAGCCCAAAGATCAGGCCGGTCCAAAACTAGGGTGGGCCACATGAGTCAAAACATTAGGGGCATTATTTAGTTTTTCAGGATCCGTCCTTCGCCGGTGTTATAATGTAAACTGATCTGAGCATATTATACTCTGAAAGCCAAATTTCTTTCCTGTTGGTTTCTCATATTTCCATCGAATTCCATCTGTAATATTTTGTTTTTGTCTGTTATTCTGTCATATTTCTGTTTAAGTCAATGATGGACCGGTCATGATTATCTGTTTTTATGTCAGTTATCTTCTGCTACACAACTTCTTCTTCTTCTTTTTATTTATTTATTTATTATTATTATTGTTATTATTTACATCTTATAAATTTTTTAAGCAATGTTCCTTGGCTTGATTGCTGCCTGCTCATGTCTCCCATAACAGTTTCGCTCTTGTCCTTGTCACTACCGCTCACTAGAAGAAATCGGACCGATGGGGCTACCCTTTGCCGGCGGCCAGTTTTAACGGCCGTGGGCAAAGGGTCCCTATATTATATAATTAAAAAAAAAAAGAAAGAAGAAGAAAGCCCTAATTAGCGCCGACTCTCTCCCTCTCGCTCTCGTTCTCCCTCTCTTTCACTCCCTCTCCATCTCGCGCGCTCTCCCTCTCCCTCTCTCTTTGCCTCTCCTTCTTTGTCTCCGGTGCTCTTCCTCTCGGAGCTCTCCCTCTCCCTCCCTCTTTACCTCTCCCTCACCCTCCCCCTTTCCCTCTCCGCTCGCTCTTGCTCTCCCTCTCCTAATCTCTCTCTCTATCTCCTCGGCCCTCTGCTGTAGTTCGGCCTTCTACTGCTCGTGAATCTCGGATTCTCAGGTATGATGTAAGGCTTTTCCCTTCTAGTTGTTGCTTTCTGCAATTTAGAATACCTGACACTACAACAAAAGTAGGATTAGCCGACAATGTATTTAGTTAATTAGCAGCGCTAATT
Organism: Magnolia changhungtana; assembly: GCA_030180095.1. Taxonomy (NCBI): domain Eukaryota; kingdom Viridiplantae; phylum Streptophyta; class Magnoliopsida; order Magnoliales; family Magnoliaceae; genus Magnolia; species Magnolia changhungtana. The sequence continues at coordinate 253,590 of JASAUF010000610.1, forward strand.
AAAAGGGGGCGTCGGTTTCCGATCGGCTATAAATACCGTACGAAAAGCCCTAAGCCTCTTTTGCTTCTTTTGCTCCCCTCTCCCGACTCTCTCTCTCTCTCTCTCTCTCTCTCTCTCTCTCTCTCTCTCTCTCTCTCTCTCTCCCTCACTTGCATCATCTCCAGATCACAGTGCGGCTAGCGACCCGCCCTTCATCTCTTCTTCCCCGGCCGGGTACTCATTTCTCTCAAATAGATATTTAGGTTTTTTATTTTTAGATCTGTAAATTCGCAGATTATCAGAGGATACAATATTGGAATTAGGGATTTCCTAAACTCTGTAATGGGAAAAAGATTAGGGCTTTCCTAAAAAATCACTTTTATGGTTTATTGTTGTGAATGTTTAAGGTGTGCACAACTAGTGTTTGATGAAATGTCTCTGTTCTAACAGTTTTCAATTTATATGTTAAAGTTGGCATAGTATTTTAAATTGATGATCTGGATTTCCAAAAATCAGCCCGATCAGAAACTCAGGTGGGCATGGGATAAGGAACAGTCAAAAGGGGATGTCCAACCAATAAACTCTCCAGATTGTTTGTGGACCACCGCTCGTCTTTGGGGGTTTGCTGGCTGTTCTTTAATAAAGTTAGCCATTCTAGCTTCAGCTATTTGTATTTTTTAGTCAGTGGGTGATTTTGAGGTAGCCTTTACTAGAGTAATGGGGTCATTTTGTTATGTGTTGTTATTTGATAGGCTCCTTGAGCCTTTAGCCGCACTTGTTCTTTTGTTTTGCCTTGTTGTTCTTTAATAAATGCCATACATCCATGATTGGGGTGCTTGTGTTGGTCACTTGATTGTAAATAGAATTTCTGTCTATAGCTTTCTATTTGTTTAGCAGATCTTATGTTTTTTGTTGAATCCATGATAGTTGAATCCCTGAATATTTTGAAAGAATACCTGTTTTTTCGTTCCTGCTTTTCCTTCTGAATGGGTGAGGTTCAGTTTCCCTCAGATTCTTTTTTTTTTTTCCTAGTATCAGCCTTAACAGATTGAAGCCGTGAAGTTGGACAGTGAAACCCAGTTGAGATAAACCAAAATGCTTGCACATGCAAGCAAGGAATCTGTGGGACCCTTCTCAAACAATGTCATTAATGTTAGGGAACCATGAAGTACTGCGAGAAGCTGTTTGCATTGCATTTTTTATGCTTAATGCCATGAAGTACTGCCAAAACCTTTTCTGGTCGTATGGTTCATGTAAATGAACTATAGGTATTCTAGTCTCTTTTATTTCCTACATGCATTCTCGTTATTTTTTTAATGGTTATTTTCCAAGTAATTTTTTAATAGTTGCTTGCTTGTGCATTTTAATGCTCGTTGAGCTTAAGAATGTGTCTGATCTGGAAATTTTGTTTTCAACGGACAATAAAGACAAATGTAATTGGCACACTAAATATGTTGGGTCTTGCAAAACGAGTTGGAGCGAGGATGGATGGTATGATTGCATTTGTCTTTTAATTTCATTTGTGATTTTTGAGTATGCTTGTTTCTTATGAAAAAACTTTTAATTTCAACAGGATTTTGCTGACAGCTACTTCAGAGGTGTATGGCAATCCTCTTGAACATCCCAAAAGGAGGAGTATTGGGGAAATGTTAACCCCATTGGTATGTTTACTCTTCTTTCTAGCAATCAATTTTCTGGTTTTTTTTTTTCGTGTGGATGCCTTTCCTTGTTGATTCTTTAATGATTAATTGTTAGAATTTGGGATGTAACACTCTCGTGTTGAATGATGTTGCATGTATTGCAGGGGTTAGGAGTTGCTATGATGAAGGGAAGCGTGTAACAAAGACTCTGATGTTTGATTATCACAAGCAACATGGCATAGATAAAAGATATCACTGTTCCTTGTGTTTCTGCAAAAAAAGCTCTGATGCTTCTGTTAAGTTGTTTGTGAAATGATATTTCTCTGTTGATATATAAACAAATGTACATGTGCAAGAGATGTGAACTTTCCATCATGTGTGCTATGTGGTATAGATCATACGACCCAAAACAAATGGATGGCTAGAAAAATAGCATTTAGGCCTTCAGTCTCTTTGGACTAAGAATTGGAAAAGAGTCTTGGAGAACATGGTCTAGGAAACGTGGCCCATCTCATAGAAAGCTCTAATACCTCATGCATCAGTCATGTTGGCACGTGTAATGCCGTGTATGTGTACATGAGCAGGGTTGTATACACAAATGAGCTTCAACATTATAGAGAATGGCAATCTTTTCCACAGTTTTTTCTCTAAAACAATCATGATCAACTACTTTCAGGTAATCTTTTCGTCCTTTCCTACCCTGTAGGCCTTATGATAGGCTTCTTTCAAGTCCTTTTGTTTTTTTCTCCCGGCGAACACCGAATGTCAATAGGATAGTTTTTTCCTTCTTAGGCCTGGGTCTCTCTCTGGGGGAGGATCCGGGTGCCATGGGGTTTTACAGTACATGTACCCACAACTGCCCTGTTGCATGTTAATATTCAACTCCATGTGACATTCTGCTTGATGAATTGTAGTTCTTTGTTTCTTTGTTAAGTATTTTAATTGATGTGCTTCCCCTGTTTTGAGAAAATATAGGTAAATGTCAAGCGTAATCCATGCTCATGAACTATCCCATCCTTTCTTGTAAATGTTATGCCTAAATATTTAGCAATTATATCTTTGCAGTTCTTGTTGCATTATAGTGGTTGGACTTCATATCACACATGTAAATTGTCTTTCATTAAATGCATTTATTTACATTTATATGTTACCATTTCATTTTCCAATGTTGGAAAGACATTGATTTTTTTTTTTTTTTTTTTTTTTAAATTTTTTCATACGTAGGCTGCTGGTGCTCTGTCAATAAAAATTGGTGAGTTTTGAAGGCATACTTGGATGGTATTGACTTTTATATGTATATTCTGTCCAATTCATTGGTCATGATTTTTGGAGGAAATAATTTCCACAACTACCTTTTCGACTCAAAGTCTAGTGTAAACATGATTAATCACCCTCGAAAAGACAAAAAGAAAAAGGAAAGTAAAAGTTCAAAACCATTAATCTATCTCTGAAGTGCCATCTGTATTAAAGAGTTCTAACATCCATAAACTTGCCAAAACCATGTGTAACCTGGATTTCAACAGCTACATACACAGTTGCAAATAGGTTACCATACACAAACTGTAATGCATACAGATGCTATATTTTAGCATGCAAACCTCTTTTTATTTTTTTTTTTTCGGACTGGATTGGACACTATCAGGGCACTTGCCAACATGTATCCGAATAAAATATCATTCGAAACTCAAACCTCGATAGAGTGGAATGGCGGAAAAGGATTCACTTGCTTTTAACAAACAACTCACTTGCGTTTCTCTTACATTTCATAAACATTTCACAAGGGTTTCACAAATGCTTCAAAACGGGATTTTAGGCATTTCATTGTGTTTAAAAAAAATTCTTATGCCTTCATCCAGAGAGGTTACTGGGATTCATAACATTAGGTGTGCCATTTATCCTTCCTGGTTCCAAAACCGTCAGCAAAGATCTCCCCAAATGCTTCTACATATCGAGGTGACAGGTAATGTAGTTTCCCTTTTTATTGTGCTGTCTTGGGAGTAATTGGTACTGAATGAAATGTGCTATGCTAATTGTTGGATCTGAAATCTGCTAGAGAACATTAAAGCTGCACACAACATCAGCCATACTGAAATTGAATTTGAAAAAAAAAAAGAAACAAAAAAGTGGAAGCACTTGTGCAGATTTCACCAAACTAAAGGGAATTGTTTGGTTTGGGTTGAGCTTGACCCAAGTGGGGCTGAAATGAGTCAGACCAAGTCTGACTCATTGACCATTCGTTGGACTGAACTGCCCATAAAAAATGGGCCGAATCCTGGTCCTGCTTTTAAAGCACTGCTTTATGTGGTCATTACCATCATCATTGTTGTTGCTGTTGCAGAAGGATTTCCTTTTCTTTTCTTATTTTATTTTATTTCTATTTCTGCGAACTGGCTTTATGACAGATCTTTGTTTTTTTATTATTTATTTCAAGAATTTTGTGTGATGGTTTATGGCTATTAGTTGATGGGCCTGGTTTTGGGCAGCACCTGTTTACACCACACTTATTGGCATTCGTAAGGATGCAACTGGAGCAGGGGTTACCGTGAACCTGGCTCACCCGACTTGAAATTTCAATCAGGTTGTGTTGAGGTTGGGGTAGGTGTGGGCTGAAAACTCTCAACTTAAAACCAGGTTGGGTTCAGCATGAGTTGAGGCCTCGATGACGAACCCAGACCCAACCCAGGCCTTGTTTCTTGAGTCATCTGAGAAAATTTTTTTTTTTCTAACGCAGCAATGGTACATGTAGGACCCACCTTATCTGGAGGCCCCATCATGGGATGGGACATGCTCTTGTGAAAAGGTGGGAACACATTACCTTCTCTTCCTTTTCACAGCCCTAATACCCTCTGCCAGATGATCCTAGCTACCTGATTGGTGGCTAGTAAATGATAATTCTAGCCAATGGTCACTATTTATGATAATTGTATTTCTTTGGTAGGGCTGCAAGCATGGTGAAAAGACTCAGTAACTGGGACTAACTCAGATGGTCCTGGGTTGAGTCGGGATTCACAGAGGTTGGACTGAATTGGCCGATCCATTTAGGTCAGGGTGACTCAGTGGTATCAAACTGATCTGGTCCTACTGAGTCTGAGTCCACTGCGACACCTCACTCTCTCCTAACCAGTGATAATCCTTAGGGGAGATTAATGGGAATCTATTCAATCATAGAAAGCATGAAAAGTCTTAGGAAATCCTATCCAACAATATAAATTGCACCTTTCAGCAGCAGAGCACATGGCTTCTGCAATATTCAAAACCACCGAAAATGCCAGCCCAAGGAGATAAAAAGTATAGGATGTTAATAAGAGGGTGACATTTGGAAATTGAACCTTCAATCTAGCAGTCCTTAAGTGCAACCATTGGGAACCATGAAACCACAGACGCCATCCTCAATGACTCCACAACCTGCATAAACATGAATTCCTGATCTCAGCTCTATTTAAGACTCATGCATTCGATCAAGAGATCATTGGCTGCATGCTGGTAGAAGCCAATGGGCTGATTGGATTACTAATTTCAGCCCCACTTTAGCTTACCCCATCCCAATGGGCCGAGCCTAGACCTAATGAAATTAGTTAAGTGGCGTGATTTGATTTATTACCTTAGAGGCGTATGACATTTCATTCAAATCTTCAAGTCCGAGAGATGGTCCACCAGCTGTGTTAACTAATGAGAATTGCAATTCCCGATCAAATGGTTAGGATAACATTTAATTCACTTGAAAACTATAATTAAATAGAAATAAGAAATAGAAAGGATGGATACACACACATGCACGCACGCACACATAAAGGCTGAAGTAGTGTAGGTTCTTGGGGCTCAAGCTTTGGACTCTCGTGCTGAATATACAGTCAGTGATGGCCTACTTTCTTGTCCGTGGATTTTGTGGGCACTGGCTTTCTCTTACTTACCTTCACTATTTCTTTTGGAGCACTTTGGGTATGCTGGTTATATTCTTACTTTGTACTTGTGCTTCAATAATCCAGACCACTGGTCATTTGCATTCCTACATGGATGGACCATGCTCCCAGGTTTGAAGATCGCCACCAATCTTGGGCCTTTCCTGAATTGAACACGAGACAGTTTATGGGTTTCTTCTCTCAACCATTTATTTAGACCCAGATTTAAAGGTTAGATTTGTCACATCCACAAGATTTTCAGGGCTCATCCATCTATGTTCGGGTTATCCCGACTAACTAATGGTTTGAATTACTGAACCATGTACCGAATTTACTAGAACTGAAACATGTTTACTTTGCGAAGCCTCAGTTTGAGGATCCTACAATTTCCCTATTAAGGGAACATTGATGTGGGTCTGACAATCGACTTAATGAGCTAATAGAAGATCAAACTAATTGGAAATGGACATCAGAAAATAAAGACGCCTTTTATCTCTAATTTACTCACATTTATCTTCTTCTTTCTCATTGTGTGTCTTCACTTTTAGGTGATACCTGCAGAGAATATTGTTGCAGCGTTCCAAGGAAGTCTGAAGATGGTATTTGCTGGACAAAAAATCCCACCTTTAGCGACGAAAATTTTCGTCGCTAAAAGATAAATTTTCGTAGCTCAACCGTTTTAGCGACGAAACTTTTCGTCGCTAAATTCGTTGCTAAAAGACTGAAGCAAATGGTTTTTAGCGACGAAAAATTTTAATCATCGCCAAAGGGAAGTTTTTTAGCGACGAAAATTTTTGTTGCTAAAAAAACCTTTAGTGACGACAAGTTTCGTCGCTAAAAAACTTTTGCAAAACTTTTAGCTACAAAAATTTTCGTCGCTAAAAATATTTTCCAAAACTTTTAGCTACAAAAATGTCGTCGCTAAAAAAATACTTGCATAACTTTTAGATATGAAAATTTCCGTCGATAAAAATATTTTGCAAAACTTTTAGCTACAAAAAGTTGTCGTTAAAAAAATATTTGCATAACTTTTAGCTACGAAAATTCTCGTCACTAAAAATATTTTGCAAAACTTTTAACTACTAAAAAAATATTTGCATAACTTTTAGCAATGAAAATTTCCGTCGCTAAAAATATTTCACAAAACTTTTAGCTATGAAAATGTTTGTCGCTAAAAGTCTCTTTTTTTAAAAAATAAAAATAAAATATTCTAGCACAAAATTCTACACGAAATTCCTGATTAACACCTGGTACAATATATTTCATCATATTCATCTTGATATACAACTGTTATATAATATATTTCATCATATTCACATTCACATCCATCTGAACCCAAACTAGTAAATCCATCCAAACATAAACTACATTCATTCAAACACAAACAATCTTATCCACATCACATTCATTCACGCATAAATACATATAAGCTTAACATCATAAACAAAAATACCCTAAACCTAAACCTTAACCTAAACCTAAAACCTATAACTTATAACCTAAACCTAAACCTAAACCTAAACTATAACCTATAAGTTTAGGTTTAGGAAATCGGGTTCGGGTTCGGAATCGAGTTTTAGTTTGGGTTTTCAAGTTTAGGTTTAGGTTTAAGTTATAGGTTTTGAGATTTGAGAATAGGTTTAAGGTTATAAGTTTAGGTTTAGGAAATCGGGTTCGGGTTCGGGATCAGGTTTAGGTTTGGGATTTTAAGTTTAGGTTTAGGTTAGAGAGTCGAGATTAGGATTAGGTGTAGGTTTAGGTTTAGGGATTTGAGAATATGTTAAGGTTTAGGTTTAGGGATTTGAGAATATGTTAATGTTTAGGTTTAGGAAATTGGGTTCAGGTTATAGGTTTAGGTTTAGGTTAAGTTATAGGTTAAGGTTTAAGAAATTGAGTTTAAGTTATAGGTTTATGTTATAAGTTACGGTTATAGGTTAATGTTTAGGTTATAGGTTAAGTTTTAGGTTTAGGTTAAGGTTATATAGGTTTAGGTTTAGGTTATAGGTTTTGGGATTTGAGAATAGGTTTAGGTTAAGGTTATAAGTTTAGGTTTAGGAAATCGGGTTCGGGTTTGGGATCGGGTTTATGTTTGGGTTTTCAAGTTTAGGTTTAGGTTTAGGTTATAGGTTTTGAGATTTGAGAATAGGTTTAGGTTAAGGTTATAAGTTTAGGTTTAGGAAATCGGGTTCGGGTTCGGGATCGGGTTTAGGTTTGGGTTTTCAAGTTTAGGTTTAGATTTAGGTTAGGGAGTTGAGATTAGGATTAGGTGTAGGTTAATTAGGTTTGAGGATTTGAGAATACGTTAAGGTTTAGGTTTAGGAAACGGGTTCGGGTTATAGGTTTAGGTTTAGGTTAGGTTATAGGTTAAAGTTTAGGAAAGTGAGTTTAGGTTATAAGTTAAGTTATAGGTTAAGGTTTAAGTTATAGGTTAAGTTTTAGGTTTAGGTTAAGGTTATATAGGTTTAGGTTATAGGTTTTGAGATTTGAGAATCGGGTTTAGGTTTGGGTTTTCAAGTTTAGGTTATAGGTTTTGAGATTTGAGAATATGTTTAAGGTTATAAGTTTAGGTTTAGGAAATCGAGTTGGTGCAGGATCGGGTTTAGGTTTGGGTTTTCAAGTTTAGGTTTAGGTTTAGGTTAGGGGTTGAGATTAGGATTAGTGTAGGTTTAGGTTTAGGGATTTGAGAATACGTTAAGGTTTAGGTTTAGGAAATCGAGTTCGGGTTATAGGTTTAGTTTAGGTTAGGTTATAAGTTAAGGTTTAGGAAATTGAGTTTATGTTATAGGTTTAGGTTATAGGTTTTGAGATTTGAGAATAGGTTTAGGTTAAAGTTATAAGTTTAGGTTTAGAAATTGGGTTCGGGTTGGATCGGGTTTAGGTTTGGGTTTTCAAGTTTAGGTTTAGGTTTAGGCTAGGAGTTGAGATTAGGATTAGGTGTAGGTTTAGGTTTAGGGATTTGAGAATACGTTAAGGTTTAGGTTTATGAAATGGGGTTCGGGTTCGAGATTGGGTTTACGTTTAGGTTTTAGGTTTAGGTTTAGGCTATAGGTTATAAGTGTAGGTTTAGGTTTAGGTTTTTAGGTTAAGGTTATAGGTTTAGGTTAAGGTTTAGCTTTAGGTTATAGGTTTTGAGATTTGAGAATAGGTTTAGGTTATAAGTATAAGGTTTAGGTTATAAGAATAGGTTTATGTTTAGGTTTTATGTTTACGTTAAGGTTATAGGTTTACGTTTAGGTTATAAGTGTAGGTTATATATTTAGGTTTAGGTTAGGTTATAGGTTAAGGTTTAGGGAAGTGAGTTTAGGTTATAGGTTTAGGTTTAGGATTTGAGAATACGTTAAGGTTTAGGTTTAGAAAAATTGGCTTCGGGTTCGAGATTGGGTTTACGTTTGGGTTTAGGTTTAGAGTTTAGGTTATAGGTTATAAGTGTAGGTTTAGGTTTAGGTTTTAGGTTTAGGTTATAGGTTATAACATTATGTTATAGGTTTAGGTTTGGGTTAAGGTTGAGGTTTATAGGTTTTGGGATTTGAGAATAGGTTTAGGTTATAAGTATAGGTTTAGGTTAAGGTGTAGGTTAATTAAGGTTTAGGGAATTGAGTTTAGGTTATAGGTTATAGGTTTTTGGTTAAGGTTTAGGTTATAGTTATAGGTTTTGGGATTTGAGAATAGGTTTAGGTTATAAGTATAGGTTTAGGTTAGTTATAGGTTAAGGTTTAGGGAATTGAGTTTAGGTTATAGGTTCGAAGGTTATAGGTTATAGGTTTAGGTTAAGGTTTAGGTTTAAGTTATAGGTTTTGGGATTTGAGAATAGATTTAGGTTATAAGTATAGGTTTTGGTTAGGTTGTAGGTTAAGGTTTAGGGAATTGAGTTTAGTTTATAGGTTATAGGTTTTTGGTTAAGGTTAAGGTTATAGTTATAGGTTTTGGGATTTGAGAATAGGTTTAGGTTAGATTCTGAGTTAAGGTTTAGTGAATTGAGTTTAGGTTATAGGTTTTGGGATTTGAGAATAGGTTTAGGTTATAAGTATATGTTTAGGTTAGGTTGTAGGTTAGAGTTTAGGAAATTGAGTTTAGGTTATAGGTTATAGGTTTAGGTTAAGGTTTAGGTTGTAGTTATAGGTTTTAGGATTTGAGAATTGGCTTAGGTTATAGGTTAAGGGTATGGTCCCTGTAAGTACAGATATAAACACAGCATGTCCAAATGGCCAGGCCACTCCAATGCTATCCATAGGAAATGGACAGCTTCATCATGATCATAACAACGGTTCCCACCTTCCAGGGACCCCCGCTCAACATCCGGATAGCTCCGATGCACATCCGGGTCTGCTCTATCAATTTCGAGCAAATACAGATATAAACACGGCCCGCCCAAATGGCCAGGCCACTCTAATGCTATCCATAATAAATGGACAGCTTCATCATGGTCATAACGGCGGTTCTCACCTTTCAGGGACCCCGCTCAACATTCGGATAGCTTCGACGCACATCCGGATGGTTTTCAGAAAAACCTAAGAAATTTGAGAAAGATAGTCAAAGTCCATGTGAATGACCACAAGTATGCACCTACACATGAATTCTGAAAAGCTATTGCATATCACAAAAAAATAATAATAAATAATAAATAAAAAATCCTTGCGTTTGGATATTCAACAAAATGGGTTAGAATGAATTTATTTGCCTAATTAATGGAAACTTTGCGTTTGGATATTCAACAAAATTGAATTGTAATAATTCAATTCAGTTCAATAAAATCAAATTTACTAATATTCTCATTTTCTTCTTAACAAGAAAATCTATATTTACTAATATTCCCATTTTTCTATTTTTCAAAAGAATGAGTTCGGACTCCGAAAGCGTCGGCTCCAGCACTCATACTTTCAGCCCAAACCCCAACCAAGGACTCCAAAATTATCAAGTACTCATAAACATTCATTACAAGCATTTTCTGTCTATGTGCATGACGACCATACTATTAAGATCAATCCTTTTATTTTCATTTACAGAAACTAGTGGATGACAAATTATGTGTAACATACAGAGATGGTTCAGCCACTTGTGCAATTAGGGAAGGTTCAAAAGGACATACATATTTGAAAGTTGGTCAAATCATAAACAGACGTATTATGGACGGAGAGGAAATTCAAGAATCTGTAAGTGCGTCTTGATGTGTTTAATGTAGCTTGTGCCTGGTTGTTGTTTAAAAAATTTTATTGTAGTTATTTCGCCAGTAAGAACATGCTTAGGTGTTCAATATTCCATACAAATGCATTTGTTATGAAGGTCATTGATAAAACCGCATTTTGTAATACATAGGATTGGATTAGTAATGCATTCGATCTAAAGATTCTTTAGCATTTATATCTGATGGCCACCATATTTAGTTTGAGTGTCTGAAATGAAGATGTTAAGATTAATGAGTTGCAAGAAGAAGAATGTATAAATTCCACTAGTGAATTTTGATTAAGAAAAACAGTTTGATGTATAAATTCTTATTATTTTTTCCTTTCCTTTGAAAAAAAAAAAAAGAGATCTAAATGAACTCATTTTGGATATACTAGTCAATCTCTAGTTTTGAACTTTTGATTTGTGGACAAATTGTAAGGTATTTTTCTTTTAAAAGATGCATTGATGATTCTTATATTATTCAATATTCTCATGATGATTGTTTTATACAAGACTAATGTACTAGGACAGTACAAGGGATGAAGAGATTGGGTGTGCACATGGCGTGTTTGATGAAATTCCTAAGAGGAATTTGATCATGTGGAGTGAAATGATTTGTGTGACTACTCAATCATTTCAATTGCTGAGTCTATATAGTAATTTATCATGCCCGAAGATTCAAAGCATGTGGCCCATCCTATGTTAACGTTAGATCTTAAATGTGTTTGCAAGTGGTTGGGAAAGGGATTGAAGTGTGTATGGGCTTAGAAAATTTCTTCTTTTCAGTACTATGTTTAATTAATTCATTCTTGCAGTCTTATTAAGTTGTGGGAGCATCCGTACATGTGCTGGCAACAGAGCAGAGCTCAATCAATGTTTGCATGAAAGAAAAGAATGAGGTGTCTATGATATGAAAGAAGTGGAGATCAAGTTACCATGACAGAATTCAAAATGTTCAAATGTTCCTTCTCCACCGCATAGTGTAAGTTGACTACCTATGCAAAGCATATTGAACTATCTTCCATTAGGATCATGTAAGTTGATTATGTTAGTCTTGTTCTAAGTTGGCCCCATTAGGATCATGTTGGTTGCTCACATACTCTACTATTCTTGCTCACATAAAACAGTGTGAGTTTAACCTTTTTTGTGGAAAGCATATTCAACACACCACCATGCCCTCAGGCACACGCATGCACACAAACACACAAGCACAATATCTTTTTTCTTTATATTTTTATTTGAAGGAAAAGAAAACCAAAATAGATGCATTGAGCAACGTGTAAAATACAACCATAATATCAAGTTAGCGTATTGTATTGTTCAATGGGCTGATATGATGCTCAAGAGCGATAATTTGTGTCCTAGTGTGGCTGTAATTTTTTAAATGGATTCTTAGTGGCAGTTTGAGTGTTACATCACCTAAAAGGCATTCTCAGTGTATTGTATTTGCGATTGTGAATGAAAATAAACAACTTATAATATATATATATATATATATATATATATATATATATATGTATACACACACATAGACACACACACACATATATGTTATCAATGGAGGATACCTTGATTAGGGGGACATGAAATTCTTATAGCTTATGGTATGGTGTCTCAATATTTGTCGTATGTTACTAGTATGTAGTAGATAATACTAGGTTCAATATTTTTTGTATGTGGCTAAAATTTTTTATCTCAACTACTCTGCGCAGATTCTATCCCACTTCCTGCAACTAAATTCCTTTGTATAACCTACACTTATAAACTAAACCTATAACCTACACTTATAACCTAAACCTAAACCTTAACCTAAACCTAAAACCTAAACCTAAACCTATAACCTAAAACCTAAACCTAAACCTAAAACCTAAACCTAAACCTAAAACCTAAATGTATTCTCAAATCTCTAAACCTAAACCTACACCTAATCTTAATCTCAACTCCCTAACCTAAAGCTAAACCTAAACTTGAAGACCCAAGCCTAAACCCGATCCCGAACCCAAACCCGATTTCCTAAACCTAAACCTTAACCCATTCTCAAATCCTTAAACCTATACCTACACCAAATCCTAATCTCAACTCCCTAACCTAAACCTAAACCTAAACCTAAACTTGAAAACCCAAACCTAAACCCGATCCCGAACCCGAACCTCGATTTCCTAAACCTAAACCTATAACCTATAACCTAAACCTAAACCTAACCTAAACCTATAACCTTAACCTATAACCTAAATCTATAACCTTAACCTAAACCCAAAACCTAAACCTTAACCTAAACCAAAACCTATAACCTTAACCTAAACCAAAACCTATAACCTAAACCATAACCTATAACCTATAACATATAGCCTAAAGTTATCACCTTAACCTAAACCTAAAACCAAAACCTAAACCTATAAACTAAAACCTAAACTAAAACCTATAACCCAAAACCAAAACCTATAACCTTAACCTAAACCAAAACTTATAACCTAAACCTTAACCTATAACCTATAACCTAAACCTAAAACCAAAACCTAAACCTAAAACCAAAACCTATAAGCTAAAACCTAAACCTAAACTTAAAACCTAAATGTATTATCAAATCCCTAAACCTACACCTAATCGCAATCTCAACTTCCTAACCTAAACCTAAACCTAAACTTGAAAACCCAAGCCTAAACCCGATCCCGAATCCAAACTCGATTTCCTAAACCTAAACCTTAACCTATTCTCAAATCCCTAAACCTAAACCTACACCAAATCCTAATCTCAACTCCCTAACCTAAACCTAAACCTAAACTTGAAAACCTAAACCTAAACCCGATCCCGAACCCGAACTCGATTTCCTAAACCTAAACCTATAACCTATAACCTAAACCTAAACCTAACCTAAACCTATAACCTTAACCTATAACCTAAACCTATAACCTTAACTTAAACCCAAAACCTAAACCTTAACCTAAACCAAAACCTATAACCTAAATCTTAACCTATAACCTATAACCTATAACCTAAACCTAAAACCAAAACCTAAACATATAACCTAAACCTATAAACTAAAACCTAAACCTAAACCTATAACCTATACCAAAACCTATAACCTTAACCTAAACCAAAACCTATAACCTTAACCTAAACCTAAAACCAAAACCTAAACCTATAAGCTAAAACCTAAACCTAAACCTAAACCTAAAACCTAAATGTATTCTCAAATCTCTAAACCTACACCTAATCCCAATCTCAACTCCCTAACCTAAACCTAAACCTAAACTTGAAAACCCAAGCTAAACCCGATCCCGAACCCAAACCCGATTTCCTAAACCTAAACCTTAACCTATTCTCAAATCCCTAAACCTAAACCTATGCCAAATCCTAATCTCAACTTCTTAACCTAAACTTAAACCTAAACTTGAAAACCCAAACCTAAACCCGATCCCGAACCCGAACTCCGATTTCCTAAACCTAAACCTATAACCTATAACCTAAACCTAAACCTAACTTAAACCTATAACCTTAACCTATAACCTAAACCTATAACCTTAACCTAAACCTAAAACCTAAACCTTAACCTAAACCAAAACCTATAACCTTAACCTAAACCAAAACTTATAACCTATAACCTATAACCTATAACCTAAAGTTATAACCTTAACCTAAACCTAAAACCAAAACCTAAACCTATAACCTAAACCTATAAACTAAAACCTAAACATAAACCTAAACCTATAACCTAAACCAAAACCTATAACCTTAACCTAAACCAAAACCTATAACCTATAACCTATAACCTAAACTTATAACCTTAACCTAAACTTAAAACCAAAACCTAAACCTATAACCTAAACCTATAAGCTAAAGCCTAAACCTAAACCTAAACCTAAATGTATTCTCAAATCCCTAAACATAAATCTACAACTAATCCCAATCTCAACTCCCTAACCTAAACCTAAACCTAAAACTTAAATGTATTCTCAAATCCATAAACATAAACCTACACCTAATCCCAATCTCAACTCCCTAACCTAAACCTAAACCTAAACTTGAAAACCCAAACCTAAACCCGATCCCGAACCCGAACCCGATTTCCTAAACCTAAACCTTAACCTATTCTCAATTCCCTAAAGCTATAACCTATAACATATAACCTATAACCTAAACCTAAACCTAAACCTATAACCTAAACCTTAACCTATAATGTATAACATATAACCGAAACTTATAACCTATAACCTAACCTTAACCTAAACCTAAAACCTAAACCTAAACCTATAACCTAAACCTATAACCTAAAACCTAAACCTATACCTAAAACCTAAATGTATTCTCAAATCCCTAAACCTAAACCTACACCTAATCCTAATCTCAACTCCCTAACCTAAACCTAAACCTAAACTTGAAAACCCAAACCTAAACCCTATCCCGAACCCGAACCCGATTTCCTAAACCTAAACCTTAACCTATTCTCAATTCCCTAAAGCTATAACCTATAACCTAAACCTATAACCTTAACCTAAACATAAACCTAAAACTTAAATGTATTCTCAAATCCCTAAACCTAAACCTTAACCTATTCTCAATTCCCTAAACCTTAACCTATAACCTAACTTAAGCCTAAACCTATAACCTACACTTATAACCTAAGCCTAAACCTAAAACCTAAGGGCCTGTTTGGCCAGTTGCATTAGAAAGTATTAGGGGGTATTGAATTCAAAAAAACATAATTATTACCCATGGCTGGGGTTGTTCCCTGTTAGCATGGGATAAGCTAAATTCCAAGCTTTGTTTGTAATGCGGTGGTACATTGAATGGATATACTCACCATCATTTGAAACTATTTAGAATAACACACATGTATTACATCTAAATTGTTAATTTGTTTTGTAACCTAATTTTATGGAATGGGCCTAAAAATTAGGCAAATCCAAAACTTATGTGGCCCCAAAGAAGTTTTCAACGAAAGTATTAAATCCCCATTGCTTTCTATGGTGGGGTCCACTAGAGCTTTAGATCTACCTAATTTTTTTGGCCATGCTCTAAAATGATCTCAAAAAATGGGTGGACGGTGTGGATATAGCCCACACATCATGGTGGGACCTACACAACTTGCTAACATTGAATGAAATTGGCACGAGGACCAATGCGATTCCAGCTAATCTACTTCCAAGCTTTTCCAAACATGGAGTGGAATTGGCACATGACCAGATGCAATTCCATCCCCCCTAATACTTTCTAATGCAGCTAGCCAAACAGGCCCTAAATGTATTCTCAAATCCCTAAACCTAAACCTAAACCTACACCTAATCCTAATCTCAACTCCCTAACCTAAACCTAAACCTAAACTTGAAAACCGAAACCTAAACCAGATACCGAACCCGAACCTGATTTCTTAAACCTAAACCTTAACCTATTCTCAATTCCCTAAAGGTTTAACCTATTCTCAATTCCCTAAAGCTATAACCTATAACCTATAACCTAAACCTAAACCTAAGCCTAAACCTAAACCTTAACCTAAACCAAAACCTATAACTTAAACCTTAACCTATAACCTATAACCCATAACCTATAACCTAAACTTATAACCTATAACCTAACCTAACCTTAACCTAAACCTAAACCTAAAACCTAAACCTAAACCTATAACTTAAACCTACAAGTGTAGGTTATAGGTTTAGGTTTAGGTTAAGGTTGTTTTTCTTTTCATTTGTCTGGATCACCTCTCATATGTTCTCTCTCTTTTCATTTGTTTTTTTTTTTTTTCCGTAGGATTGTTTGTGTTTGGATGGATGCAGTTTATGTTTGGATGAATGTAGTTTATGTCTAGATGGATTTACGTAGTTTGGGTTTAGATGGATGTGAATATGAATATGATGAAATATATTATATAACAGGTGTATATCAGGAAGAATATGATGAATTATATTCTAACAGGTGTATATTAGGAAATTTTAGATGGAATATTAAAAAAAAAACAAGACTACCTACGAAATATTTCGTAGGTAAAAGTCCGAATTTTAAAAGCCTTCAGCGACGAAAATTTTTGTCGCTACAAGTCTCATTGTTTACAGTCTTTAGCGACGAAACTTTTCGTCGTTCAAAGTCTCATCCACGTTTTTTAGTTACGAAAATTTTCGTAGCTAAAAGTAAACCTTTTGATTTTTTTTCAAATACTGTTTCACAGCCTTTAACGACGACACTTTTCGTCACTCAAAGTCTCATCCACGTTTTTTAGCTACGAAAAGTTTCGTAGCAAAAAGTAAACCTTTCGAATTTTTTGAAAAATTGTTTATAGCCTTTGGCGACAAACATTTTCATCGCTAAAAGTCTCATCCATGTTTTTTGGCTACAAAAATTTTTGTCGCTAAAAGTAAACCTTTCCATTTTTTTCATAGCCTTTAGCGACGAAAATGTTCGTCGCTTAAAGTCTCGTCCACGTTTTGTAGCTACCAAAAGTTTCGTAGCTAAAAGTAAACCTTTCGATCTTTGCTAAAAACCGTTCACAACCTTTAGCGATGAAAATTTTCGTCGCTAGAAGTCTTATCCACATTTTTTAGCTACGAAAATTTTCGTAGCTAAAAGCAAACCTTTCTATCTTTGCTAAAAACTGTTCACAGCCTTTAGTGAAGAAAATTTGCGTTGCTAAAAGTCTTATCCACGTTTTTTAGCTACGAAAATTTTCATAGCTAAAAGTAAACCTTTTAATTTTTGTTAAAAATTGTTCATATCCTTTAGCGACGAAAATTTTCGTCGCTAAAAGTGACTTTTAGCTACGAATTTACAATTTCGTCGCTAAAACCCTATTTCTTGTAGTGACTCCCTCTGAAGCACAAATCTTCCTTGAGGTAACTTCTATATATGTATTCAAATTCAAACCCATCAAGGACTTCTGCTAGTAATATCAATTTATGATTATTCCGTCTTGCTATCCTATAATCTTGAAATTTTTGGATGACAACAAAAACAGCCAATGTTTTGTCTTTGTAGGCCTTGGAGCAAGGTCTGGATGGAGTGGTTTTGAAAATTGAGGATATGGGAGATCTTCTTGAACTAAAGGTATAATTGTTTCTTCCGGTGGCTTTTCTAAGCCATGGTTTTGTTCTATACTTGTTACTAGGATTTTATCAAAGCTAATAGAAGCTTCAGCTTGTATTTCTCTTGCATTTTGCACATTGATTGCATGCAACCTGCCAATGTTTTGTTATTTTTCTCATGAGACTATCTGTACGTATTTCATTCATGAAATGACTTGTTGTACATTAATAATGACGTAAGGTTATCAATTCCTTTCATTCCCAAATAGCTAGGACAAGACAATGATGATGATCATCATCATTTCTTTCATTATTCTTTTTGCTATTTCTTCCATATAATCGTGGCTGTTTAATATGAGAAAGGGCTAGTTGAAAATGGACTTCATGTCAGTTTATTACCTGCCCAAATGGTCAGTTCACCTGGACTGCATGAGAACTGACTAGAGATATCGATATTTGCTGTAAAATGTGAAGCCTCCACGATATTTGCTGTATTCAGTAGCCTTTTCACTGCTATTTGTGTACGACTTTGTGCACATGTTTTTGCACGGGAGTTTTCAGATATGTACAACCTGTGCTTTAATGGGGTGAGTTATCGATGAATTCTCCTCTTTGATCTTTGATACCAATTAATATAGTAGAGCTTATTTTAGGCATTTACAATGATTTGTAAATCTGGGGTTCAGAGAGCTGTGAACTTTTGATTTATATGGTCATGCTTCCCTATTTGGTGATGGCTATAAAGCTACAAGTTCAAACACATTTGGTGTTATGTTTAGCACAATCACCCATCCACATTGTCCATCCATTTTTTTTTAGATCTATTTTGGTTCTTTTTATTGTTGAAGAGTGTTCAACAACCAAGATCCATTGTCAATTTAGTCTTTAATGGCTTCAAAGAATCAGATAGTCATGATCTATCAATGCTAATAGATTCTCAACTTTCGAAATCTGTTCCTTTACTACTATTATTGTGATCATTATGTAGAAGATTCTTGCTTATTTGTCAGTTTATTTTATGACATCTACACTTCTTTCTAGGCCTACTGAAATGGCCTAAGTGGGGGCATTTAAAGGATCGACATCCAGCTATAAAACTCCAGCTATAAAACTCTGTGAACCAGCACCTTTAGTTGTTGTTGAGGATGCACCAGAATATATAAAATTGGGACAAAAGCAAGAGGTGGGCAACTATCTATTGATACTCATTGATGATTAGTTCATTAAATTGTTCATGCTAAATACAAAATATTTATTTAATTCAGTTGATAAATGCAGCTGGTTTGTATGATGGATCAGTCCTTAAAACCTTTTGATATGACTGCAACAAGTAAAATTGAAGATATGAACGAGCACTCTAGATGCTCAATGCTGACAGATTAGTGTACCAACAAGAATGGACATGGATCCATGAAAAAAAAAAAGTAAAAAAATTAAACAGAGTATTTGCCAAACGCATAATCATGAAGGGCAGATGCATTTGGATGTACAATTCACTTCTATTGCGGTGATTATGTTGCGTGAGAAGTGAAATTAAAGTTGGATCAGCCCCACATTATGCCCAAAGCTTCTTGCTCTCAAAGAAGGATTGCTAGCGAGTTTTCCTGCTATTTGTTTTAACATATTTATCTAGGGTGTGAGAGCCTGCCTTTTTTCAGTTTTTCTTTTTTACTTCTCTACGATGATTGAGGGTGAACATACAGGTCAGGACCACGTCACCTTTTCTTTTCTTTTCTTTCTTCTTCTTCTTCTTCTTCTTCTTCTTCTTCTTTTTTTTTTTTTTTTTTTTTTTTTTTTTAGAAAGATTTGCTTTATGGCTACGGATTTTCGAAAGCCTTAAGTTCTATAGCTACGGATTTAACTCCTAGCCTTTGACCACTTTTTTGAAAAACTTGCGATTTAGGGGCGTCTAGCATAGCCGCGGGTAAAGGTCCCTGACCGCCAGTAAAGGCTTTACTGACGCCACTTTTACCGGCGGTTACCTGACTGTTGGTAAAGCCTTCACCAGCAGTTTTTGGGCCTTTACCGGTGGTTTTTCTTGTAGTGAGCACTGCTTATTCTATGTATATATGGCTAGTTATATACCATAACCTTTCATCAAATTCAAATAATGCTGAAGACCTTAAATGATTGAATGCAGGCAAGAAGCTGGCTGGAAGAATCATCAAAGAAAAACTGGCAGCATGTGTCAACCGACTGCCAGGTATGTCCCTAAAAGATGTCCTTAGATGCCTTTAAATTACCTTCAGCTTTAGATATTCATGGGGCTAATGTAAGGTCATTTTGTGTATTGATCCTCATATGTAATTACCAGTGGACTGACTACCACTTTCTTTTACTACTAATGAATGGACTGACATTGAGGGTTACCAGAAATTTAATACTGGGGATCCTCTAAAGGAATGTTTCATTAAATCCACCTCTTAACTTCACCAAGATAGATCTTGGTATTTGTAACTTCCGTGTGTTGCTTGAAATCTTGATTCGGGCAATTCTATGTACTCTACAACTTATAAATACATATTTTTAGACTCTAGAACCCTCATTCTTTCTGATATTTTGAAGCTTTTTGTTTATTTTCCTCATTTCCTGGAACCAATTCACAGTATCAATAAAGCACATTAATTTCCACAATATTTATATTCACTCCTATAATTTACTATTGGGGGAAATACCCATGGTGGATCTGTTGGGGACCTTGCACAAAACCTTAGGATCTAGCCTCCCGAAACAAACCAGAATTATGGAATAATAATGCAATGAAATAAATTAAAGCATAAACATACCACACAAGAGATTTTTACGTGGAAAACCCTTAAAGAGGTAAAAACCACGGGACCTTGTCCAGATCAACAATCCACTATGAAGTAGAATGTTACAACCTTCTTCACTCACGCAGGAGTAAATAAACAATGAGAGAAACAAAAGAAAACGGAGAGATCTCACCGATTACGAGGACATAGAAGCGCTGAGATATAGATTGCGCAGTAGATAACCTCCACGAGCATAATCTCCCTTCTATAAGCTTTCTCTCTCTCTTTTCTTCTCTCTCTCACCTTTGATAGCCCTAAACCCTTTAGCAAATTCCTTGTAAATCTTTAGGAAACCCTCCTGTCATACTTAGAAAGCCCTAGGTACCTCCTATTTAAAGTTTTAGGAAACTCCTTTCCACATCCCAGTTGCGAAAGACTTACACGAAATCTGTGAAAAATTGCGGAACGAATCTGCGTAACCTCGACTGGTCGAGCGGAGTCTACGACCTGTCGAGCGCCACCCATGACCGGTCGAGATCCTCCTTCGACTGGTCGAGGACCCCAGAGAAAAATAGTCCACAGTCGCTGGACTTTGAGTCGTGCCACGACTCGACTTCCATGACTGGTCTTGTACAGCCTTCGACTGGTCGAGTGAGGCTCACGATCGGTCGAGCACGGGATAAAAAATCCCATCAAATCTCTCCCTTTTTATCCCAGGGGGGATTCACCTTCTTCAAGCCAGCCAGGTTTCTACAAACCTCAATCTTACCTTTGAGCAAAGCCTTGGTCATCATGTCTGACCCATTATCGTCCGTGTGGACCTTCTCAAGCTATAACACCTTATGTTCCAAAGTATCCTTAATCCAGTGATACCGAATCTCTATGTGCTTCGACTTGGAATACTGACTTGGATTCTTGCTCAAGTGTATAGCACTTTGACTATCGCAATAGACCATGTGCTCCTCCTGCTTCAGGCTAAGTTCCTGTAGGAACCTCTTCATCCAAAACATCTCTTTACATGCCTCTATGACTACAATGTACTCGGCCTCTGTTGTCGACAATGCTACAACCTTTTTTAGCTTGCTCTGCCAAGAACCGCTCCCCCTGCAAATGTGAACATGAACCCCAATGTAGACTTCTTGGAGTATATGTCACCTACCATATCTGCATCTGTGTAGCCCTCTAACACAGGTTTATGGTCACCATAGCATAGGCTCAACCTGGATGAGCCTCTTAGATACTGCAATATCCATTTCACCGCTGCCCAATGCTCTTTGCCAGGATTGGCAAGATACCGGCTGACAACATCAACCACATATGATATGTCTGGGCGTGTACACTGATGTTTTATTTAAACCAACATGATTTAAATGAATTTTAAACTCGCAAGTATACGAATCAGATGTAGATATGGTATGTATTACGAGATCGTTCCCACAAGGACTGGTCGTCACAATTCAAATCTATGATTCTCCTTAACTAATCCAACAAATAATGGAGCGAATTACTAACACAAATTTATGGAAAATAACTATTGAGAATAGGGAAGAAAATTCAATCAGAGAGAGCACTAGGACTTTCGAATCTACCCCTAATTATCCTAACTCTTGTTTTGTCTGTTGATTCACCTTAATCTAGATTGATATCACTTATATAGAGAAAGCACAATCTGTGTCCTTAATCGGGCATACAGAATGAATAATTCCTTTAAGCAATGCCATGAATAACATATCCCATATCCTTGGTCGGGCACATGGAATGTATAGTTCATTAAAGCACCCTGTTTCTTCCTCTATAGGAAACCTGTTCGTGTTCAGACATAAGCACCTAGAATAAGCATCCAGACAACATCCATATATAGACTCTGATCAAGTTCATAGATGGAGAAGTATAGAATTTAAACCAATCAAGCACACTAGAGAAAGAAACAAACCAATCAAATCAAAGTAAAATCAATATATAACAAGAGTTATTCAAATTAGGGGCTTCATCTCAGCCTTAGACAAAGGATTTAGAAATCCATGTGATCAATTATAATGAAGGAAAAATAAAACATAAACACTAGAAACATCCTCTCTCTTCTCTTTCTTCTCTTTCTTCTCTTTGGCTTTGGATCTTCCCAAGCTCTGCCTCCAGCTATGGATCTGGAATTCTCAATTTTGGATGCCCTTCCTCACGTTTTGCAACTCTTTTTATAGCTGATGGAGTGGCTGGAGTGGTGAAAATCGGATTTGGAAAGTCAAGCCGCACGCTAGCAAAAAGCCTTTTCGCTAGCCCAGTTTCGGGCCCTCGAAACATAGCATTTTCCTCGCTCAAATTCCAAACAAACACCGTCCCTTAGGAATTTCTTAGGTCCTCTACATGATGGACGGTTCAGATCTGCCATATGATCAAAGATGGTGGCCCACAACCACCTGAAAAACTGGATTTTCTAATATGTGCGAAACCTTTCGCACCCCTCGCTGTCGTCATCGGTGGGCCCCACAGAAGTATTTTCTGGAAAATCCACCTCGTCCATTGGATTCAGGATGAAATTTCAGTCAAGAATAGGTAGTTTTGAATGTTCATTGATGCGTCCTAGAGAAGAAAACACAAAAAGATCAGATTTGAACGTTGCAGGGCAGCCCTTTTGTGGCCTCTGTATCACACACATGTACACGCATGGTTGCAAAGTAGCAACATAGTTTTGTAGTATTCGCGGCCATTTACAAGATGAACGGCTTGGATTATCTGGACGGGACACGTGTGGGGCTCACAGCTGACCGCAAAAAGGTCCAGCGGCGTCCGTTGCGCGGTAACGGAAACGGCAGTTGCCGTTTTGAGAGAGAGAGAGCTGCGGGTTAGCAGCTACGCTGACCGGCTGGCCGGTCCCATGCACGGCGGGCGTGAATGTGCATGGTGTACATGCATCATGTACGGGGCCAACTGTAATGTTTGTGCGAAATCTGCACCGTCCATCCTTTTCTTTATATTATTTCAACTACTAAAACTAAATTTGAGACAGTTCCATATATCAGGTGGGCCCCAAATTGAAGATTAATGGGCTGATCTGTCCGTTGGGCCACTTTACGAGATCTTCAATAGATGAAATTTAATATGTACGGTTAATTTATAGCCTTCATCACATGTATGAAGTTTTGAGCCAATCGGACGGTGGGAAGCCTGTGATTTTGCAATTTTCACCAGTTTCGGGCCTCTTTAACGTGAACGGCTTGATTTCCTCGGATCCCCAGCATGTAAATTCTTCAATATTGGTCCTCTGGAGTCCGTCCCTTGCTCTGGTAACTTCGGAGCATCAAATCCATACTTTTAATACTCTTTTTCATTCCATGCTCTTAATTGCATCCTGCAACAAAAATATAATTAAAATATGGCATTAAACATTATCATGAACATAAAATTAGTTAATAACTGGGGTCTGAGATGCAATATTCGACTCTCATCACAACCCCTAACCAGTATTTTGCTAGTCCCGAGCAAAACATGCGAAAAATAATTTCAGAAATAAAAGACAATTCCTGTAAACTCAAGTGACTTGTGAACAGATAGTTGAGATGTGAAAATTCTAAAATTCATGAATGGTGAGAAGATTTTTCTCCTGAAATCAAGCTTACAGTAAACTTCATAATCAAATTCAAAATATTAATCCATTAATTAGAACATTCTAAACATTGAGTTCCATGACTGTATAGTGTAATCTCGACTTACAATCATTAAGAGATCCAATTGTCAATTTCATGATATCATTGATAATTAACAATAGAATTCATGACAACAAAACCTGAAACCAACACTTGCCTTACAGATTTAACTTTCCATTCAACCAGCCTTTGATTTTCTTTATGAATAGTAATGCCAAGGAAGGGAATCAAATTCTCACCTATAGGGAGCAAACCTATGGTGAAAACTTGTCACCTAACTTTTTATAAGTGTCAACCATGGGGAATCGAATCTACACCTATAGGGAGCAAACCTATGGTAAAGATTATGGGACTTACCCCTTTCAATTCTTCTTTATAAACTAATGCTAAAAAATTTTGTTTTTCAGGCTGGTTCCTTTCATGCTTAGAGGTTACCAAGTTAATCATTTAATGTGTAAGCGAGATGTGTCTTTTGAAATCATGACTCAATCAATGTTTACAACTTCTAATCACAGGTTAACAATTCAAACTTAACTGTGAAATCTAATAGATGACTGAATCCAAGAGTCATAAGTTACCAACATCACGTGTCTTATAATGTTAAAATCACAACTATCCTTCAAAATCACTTTGAATTCAACAGAAATTCCAGAAAAATTTTGCTCAAGACTAAGAAAATACTGATTAGGTAACCTAATCTATCTTCTACCCCCAACCTAAAATCGACATTGTCCTCAATGTAACAGAAATAAGCATGCAATGCACATGAGACAACGAAAATAAAAGAGTGATGGAAAGATGGTACCTGGACGAAGAATCAAGAGGCTTTCCCAAAAATATCAACGTAAAAAATGAGTTAGCACAAGAGAGAGATCAACAAAAGCAAAATGATAAAAATAAAATGCAAAAAGGAAGATCTTACCTATACCACTGTCGCAGGTGCTCTCGATTACATTTAGCGTATGCAACAAGCCTTTAAACCCCTAGGTTACCCCTAGTGGACGAGTTGTAGTCTCGTGAGGGTTTGCAGTAATGTTACCCACAAACATTGAACTAACTAACTAGGAAAAAAATAAAATACAATAAAACAAAAGGCTGGGTTACCTCCCAGGAGCGCTAAGTTTAACGTCTTCAGCCAGACAAGAACGGACCATGAATGAACTAATCTTTATAACCAGGGTCCGCCAAAGAAATTACCTCAACACCTTGATTAACCAATCCCTGACGAGTGATGTGAGTTCCCATGAACTGTGCTATCGGAAATAAGGTAACTGATACTGTCGTCAAATAGTTTACGGACTTTTACTCGAATGACTTCTTCCATGTTAGGATCACGCTTCCTTTGCATTTCACGCGACATACCCGCAGCATGATCCATACATACAGTGGGGCATACTCCCTGTATTTCCGCTATCTTCTGTTCAATTGCTGCCTTATATGCTCTAAGAGCATTAAGCAACCTGCTCTCCTTTGCCTTTTCAGAGTGAGAAACTGTGTTGTCAAGCAGAACCTTAGAGGGATGAAGAGGTTCCACTTTCGCTCTCCATTTTTCAGTCTCCAATATAGGAGTAGAGTCGAGCAGTGCATTGACTTCGTGGATGGGACTGTCTATGTCAAAATCCATGCCATATTGTGCTAAGCAGTCTTAAGTGGGTCTTCAAAAGATTTACGGAAGGAGTCCTGCACTAGACTCTCGATCATGTCCACTTCAGATATGTCATCCAAATCATGGATTGTTGTCCTGCATTAAAGACATTGAGTTTAATATTCATGTTACCAAAGGACAACTTCATAACTCCATTCCGACAATTTATAACAGCATTAGATGTGGCAAAAAATGGATGACCCAAGATGACTGGGATTTGACTATGAAGATTCTGGACAGGTTGAGTATCTATAACTATGAAATCTACTGAAAAATAAAATTTATTAACCTGGATTAACACATCTTCAATAACACCCCGGGGCACCTTGACAGATCTATCAGCTAGTTGTAATGTTATTTTAGTCGGTTTCAACTCACCAAGTCCTAGCTGCTCATAAACCGAATATGGTAACAAATTGACGCTCACTCCTAAATCAAGCAATGCCTTCCCGATCTTATGATCTCCTATGCTGCAAGAAATGGTGGGAGCTCCTGGATCCCTAAATTTAGGAGGGGTGTTATGTTGAATCATGGAGCTGAGCTGCTCTGCAAGGAAGACCTTCTTATGAACATTTTGCTTACACTTTTGAGTGCATAAATCTTTAAGAAACTTAGCATAAGCAGGGACTTGCTTGATAGCGTCAAGCAACGGGATGTTGACTTGCACTTTTTTAAACACATCCAAGATTTCATCAAAGTTGTTTCTTTTCTTTATTGGTGCTAGACGTTGAGGAAAGGGTGCTTTGGACACATAGGGTGGCACATTAGTGGCTCTTGGAGAGTCAGAGAGCTTTTGGACTTTGGATACATTAGTGTGTCTCTCTGCTTCATCTTAATCTTCCGTTTTGGAATTTGATTCATCCTTAGGCATCTCTATTCTGTTGTCAATCTATTTGCCTGACCTAAGGGTTGTGATCGATTTGGCTTGCTCATGATATTGCCCTTGGTTGGAATTAGAGCAAATCTCATACTGTCCCTTTGGATTAGCCACAGGTTGGCTAGGGAACTTGCCCTTCTCTCTCTCACTCAATGTGGCAGCAAGTTGACCCAATTGTACTTCCATCTTGGCAATGGATTGCGCATTTGCATGTAAGCTTTGCTGGTTGGCTAGTAAGGTTTGTTGGGTATCTTTTTGGAATTGGAGAGAACTCTGCATAAAAAGATTGAGTGTATCCTCAAGAGATGGTTTCCTTGATTGTGCAGGCAGTTGTTGATATTACGGAAACTGTTGAAGTTGTTGACTGCCAACTTGGGAGTGCGGTTGCATGTGAGGATTTCCAGATGGTCCTCCTTGTTGTGGTCCTTTTGCCCAAGAAAAATTTGGATGTCTAGCCCACCCTGGGTTGTATGTGTTCAAGTAAGGATCATTCCCAGGTTTTTGAAAAGTGTTCATAGCATGTACTTGTTCAGAGAGAAGTTATGGGGATGCTACACCAGATGGACAAGACTGCATAGGATGGGCAGGACTAGAACATATGGCACAAGCCTCGGCTTGAGTTGTTTGTGGAGGTCCATTATTTAATACCAGAGCATCAACTTTCTTTGTCAGGTTATCAAGCTTAGCGCACAGATCTGGCATGACTCCTATCTCATATATACCACCTCTCTTTTGTGGTTGGGGACTTCTGTCACCTCTATTTGAATAGTCCCATTGCTGGAAATTTTCACACAAGGTTTCAAAGAAGTTCCATGCTTCAACATCACTTTTGGTCATGAATGACCCTCCACTGGTGGCATTAACCATGCGACGGTTCTGGGGTGTCAGACCGTCATAAAAGTATTGAACTTGTTGCCACTTCTCAAAACCATAGTGTGGACATTTAAGAAGTAAGTCCTTCCATCTTTCCCAACATTCATAAAAGTGCTCACCCTCTTTTTATGTGAAATTGGTAATTTCCCTACGGAGAGCATTAGTTTTGTGAACAGGGAAGAACTTGTTTAAGAACTTCCTAGACAATTGGTCCCATGTAGTGATAGACCCAACTTCTAGATAATTCAACCATGCTTTCGCCTTATCCTTCAAAGAAAAAGGAAAAAGGCGCAAACGGATCGAATCGTCTGAAAAGTTTTGAAACCTAAAGGTAGAGCAAATGTCTAGGAATTCTTTCACATGATGATATGGGTCCTCCTTGTCTAAACCATAAAAGGAAGGCAACAACTGTATGACCCCAGTCTTGAGTTCAAAGTGTGCTGCCATGGTGGTGGGCAACACTATGCATGAAGGCGCATTGAATTGGACAGGAGCTGAATAATCTCTAAGAGCTTTAGTTCCATTCTCTTCCGCCATTTCAAATAGGATGTTTCTAAATCTTCTACGAAAAGTTCTTTCTATTTCAGGATCAAAAGGTGCTAGTTCTATGTTTAGAGATCTACGTCCTAGCATAAACTATGTTATTGCAATGTAAGAAAGAAAACTAAACTAAGAAGCAACCTAAGAGAAATAAAACTAGAACTAGAAACTATGAGATTCTAAAACAAGTTAAAACTATGTAAATAAGAATGGGAAGAAAGAACTCGGAAAATGAGATGATTGATGTCAGAAAATTTAAGAAGCTCCTCCTTCACTTAGTAGCTTCCTTCCTCAATTCCTGTAAATAAAAACAAAAACAAATTAAGTTTCCTAAAATAATGATAGAAAAATCCTAAGCAACGGTTAATTTCTAAAAAACAAAGTTTCTAATCTTAGAAATAACAAGCTAAGTTAGTTTCTAAAAGGGGAAGAATTTCTAAAACTAGAAAATAGAAACTTACTTGAAAGAAGAATCTAAATCTAAAATTAGAAACTAAAAAAATTTCTAAAAAATAAAATCCTAATTCTAAAAATAGAAATTAGAAAAAGTAAAGAATTTAGAAAGGGATTACCAAATTAGAAGTTTATTTCAGGACCCTACAAAACAGGAAATAGGTTAGTTTCTAAAATAAAGAAAAGAACTCTAAGTTAGTAAAATCCTAAGCTATGAATTATGATAAGAGAGAATCCTAAATTCAATTTGGAACGAAACAGTCCCCGGCAACGGCGCCAAAAACTTGATGTTTTATTTAAACCAACACGATTTAAATGATTTTTAAACTCGCAAGTATACGAATCAGATGTAGATATGGTACGTATTACGAGATCGTTCCCACGAGGACTGGTCGTCACAATTCAAATCTATGATTCTCCTTAACTAATCCAACAAATAATGGAGCGAATTACTAAGCACAATTCTATGGAAAAAAATAATTGAGAATAGGGAAGAAAATTCAATCAGAGAGAGCACTAGGACTTTCGAATCCACCCCTAATTATCCTAACCCTTGTTTTGTCTGTTGATTCACCTTAATCTAGATTGATATCACTTATATAGAGAAAGCACAATTTGTGTCCTTAATCGGGCATACAGAATGTCTAATTCCTTTAAGCAATGCCATGAATAACATATCCCATATCCTTGGTCGGGCACATGGAATGTATAGTTCATTAAAGCACCCTATTTCTTCCTCTATAGGAAACCTGTTCGTGTTTAGACACAAGCACCTAGAATAAGCATCCAGACAACATCCATATATAGACTCTGATCAAGTTCATAGATGGAGAAGTATAAAATTTAAACCAATCAAGCACACTAGAGAAAGAAACAAACCAATCAAATCAAAGTAAAATCAATATATAACAAGAGTTATTCAAATTAGGGGTTTCATCTCAGCCCTAGACAAAGGATTTAGAAATCCATGTGATCAATTATAATGAAGGAAAAATAAAACATAAACACTAGAAACATCCTCTCTCTTCTCTTTCTTCTCTTTCTTCTCTTTGGCTCTGGATCTTCCCAAGCTCTGCCTCCAGCTATGGATCTGGAATTCCCAATTTTGGATGCCCTTCCTCACGTTTTGCAACTCTTTTTATAGCTGATGGAGTGACTGGAGTGGTGAAAATTGGATTTGGAAAGTCAGCGCATACTTGTGTAATGTAAAGCCTTTTCAGCAAATCCGGCTTCTGCCCTCGAAACATAGCATTTTCCTCGCTCAAATTCCAAACAAACACCGTCCCTTAGGAATTTCTTAGGTCCTCTACATGATGGACGGTTCAGATCTGCCATATGATCAAAGATGGTGGCCCACAACCGCCTGAAAAACTGGATTTTCTAATATGTGCGAAACCTTTCGCACCTCGTGTCGTGATCGGTGGGCCCCACAGTGGTATTTTCTGGAAAATCCACCCCGTCCATTGGATTCGTGGATGAAATTTCGACCAAGAATATGTAGTTTTGAACATCCATTGATCGTCCCAGAGAAGAAAACATAAAAGATCGATTTGAACGTTGCAGTATGTACCTCTTTTGTGGCCTCTCAGATCACACACATGTACACGCATGGTTGCAAAGTAGCAACATGGTTTTGTAGTATTCGCGGCCATATACAAGATGAACGGCTTGGATTATCTGGACGGGACACGTGTGGGGCTCACACCGACCGCAGTAAAAGGTCCAATGGCCGGCCGTTGCGCTTGGTAACTTGAAAGCAGCTGTCGTTTTGAGAGAGAGAGTCTGCTGGTCGGCCCATGCCGCACGACCGCTGGCGGTGGCCCCATGCACGGCGGGCGTGAATGTGCATGGTGTACATGCATCACGTACGGGGCCAACTGTAATGTTTGTACGAAATCTGAACCGTCCATCCTTTTCTTCATATTATTTCAACCGCCAAAACTAAATTTGAGACAGTTCCATATATCAGGTGGGCCCCAAATTGAAGATTAATGGACTGATCTGTCCGTTGGGCCACTTTTCGAGATCTTTAATAGATGAAATTTAATATGTACGGTTAATTTATAGCCTTCATCACATGTATGAAGTTTCGAGCTAATCGGACGGTGGGAAACCTGTGATCTTGCAATTTTCACCAGTTTCGGGCCTCTTTAACGTGAACGGCTTGATTTTCTCGGATCCCCAGCATATAAATTCTTCAATATTGGTCTTCTGGAGTCCGTCCCTTGCTCTGGTAACTTCGGAACGTCAAATCCATACTTTTAATACTCTTTTTCATTCCATGCTCTTAATTGCATCCTGCAACAAAAATATAATTAAAATATGGCATTAAACATTATCATGAATATAAAATTAGGTAATAACTGGGGTCTGAGATGCAATATTCGACCCTCATCATACACACCATAGCATACATCAAACTTCCTACAGCTGATGCGTAGGGTATCTTCTGCATCTCTTCCACCTCTGCCTTCATCTTGGGACACTGCCTGTTGCTCAATCTGAAGTGACCATCCAGTGGAGTACTGACTGGTTTCACTGTATTCATATTGAACCGCTCTAAGACTTTCTCAATATACTGCTCTTGTGACAGCTAAAGCATGCTTCTGCTTCTGTCACGAGTTATCTCCATTCCTAGGATCTGTTTAGCTGGACCCAAGTCTTTCATCGCAAAAGACTTGCCCAACTCCTGTTTCAGCCTGTCGATCTTCTTGATGTCTTTTTTCATGATGAGCATGTCATCAACGTATATTAGCAGAACTAAGAAATCACCATCTGAGAACTTACGCGTGAACACACAATGGTCTGACTTCGTTCTGTCATATCCATGCTTCAACATAAACGAGTAAAACTTCTTGTACCATTACCATGGAGCTTGCTTCAGCCCATACAAGCTCTTTCTCAGCCTACACACCATATGCTCTTTGCCCTTGACTTCGAACCCCTCTGGTTGGTGCATGTAGATCTTTTCTTCCAGGTCACCATGGAGGAAGACAGTTTTAACATCTAACTGCTCTATCTCCAGATCCATGCTAGCCGCCAACCCAAGCAACCCCGTATGGATGTCATCTTCACCACTGGTGAGAATATCTCCTCGAAGTCTATACCTTTCCTCTGACCAAACCCTTTCACCACAAGTCTGGCCTTGAACCTTGTCTGTGAATTCTTCTGCTCAACCTTCTTTCTGAACACTCACTTATTGCTCAGTGCTTTCTTGTCCTTAGGCAGTTTCACCATATCATAGGTATGATTCTTATGCAAGAATTCCATCTCTTCTTGCATAGCTTTCAACCACTCCCCCTTATGCTCGTCGGTTAGGGCCTCAGAATAATCTTTTGGCTCTCCCCTATCAGTCAGTATAATGTACTCATGTGGCGAGTACCTCTTGGACGGTTTTCTGTCCCTAGATGACCTCCTCACCTGTGGCTCAATAGGTGGATCAAGTGGGGGCTTCTCTCCTGGTCCATCTTCTGAAGAAACTCCCTCGTCCTCTACACCTTGCTGTACTCCCTCGTTATCAGGCACCACCGGAGGAGTAACCGGATCCATGTCTTCTAGCTCGCCTGAACTAGGCTGGTTCTTCTCTGGTTTACTAATGTCATCTATACACTGATCTTCAAAGAAAACCACATCTCTGCTCCTGACGAAATTCTTTTCGGTCGGATCCCACAATCTGTAACTGAATTTTTCATCACCGTACCCTAAGAACACACACTGCTTGATTTTCATATCGAGCTTGGACCTCTTGTCCTTTGGTACGTGAACGGATGCACTGCATCTAAACACCCTGAGATGACTGTATGATGGATCATGTCCAGTCCACACCTTCTCAGGTACTTCTTCATTCAACGAGGCTGATGGAGACCTGTTTATCAAATACACCGCCGTGTACATTGCTTCTCCCCAGAACGTCTTGGGCAATTTCGTATGGGATAACATGCATCTGATTCTCTCAACAATGGTGAGATTCATTCGCTCAGCTACAACATTATGCTGAGGGGTCTTGGGAACTGTCTGTTCATGCCGTATACCCAGGGACTTGCAGTACTCATGAATGTCACCAATGTATTCACCACCATTGTCAGTGCGGATGCACTTCAATGATCTACATGTCTCTCTCTCGACCATAGCATGAAATAATTTAAACACACCAAAGACCTTGTCCTTGGATTTCAAAGCATAAACCTAAACCCTCATAGATGCATCATCTATAAAAGTGACAAAATACAATGCCCCACCCAAGGTTTTTGTCCTTATAGGACCACAAACATCAGAATAAACCAAATCTAATGCATGCACTTTATTAACATGAGAAGCAGATTTAATAAATGAAACTCTATGTTGTTTCCCTGATAAACAATTAAGACAGGTTTTAAGAGGTATACCTGTCACGTCTGGAATGAGCCGCTTCCTCGCTAGTAGCTGAAGCCATTTTTCACTCATGTGGCCTAGACGCCTGTGTCACATGTCAATAGCTGAATCTTCCACTGTGTTCAACCCACCCTTGCACATACTGACACTTGCCTTGTAAAGGGTGCAACACTTCTTTCCTCTGGTCATGATCAATGAACCCTTGATGAGCTTCTAGCGCCCACCAGCAAATCGGCTTTCATAGCCACTATCATCCAACCTTCCCATCGACATTAAGTTGAGGTGAAGGTCTGGGATATGTCTCACATCCTTGAGAACCAATGTACAACCCACATCGGTCTTCACACAAATATCACCGACTCCCATGATTTTTGATATCTCTCTGCGTGGAGTCACATGAAAAGAAGCTCCCGAGTCAATCACCCAGTCGGTGTCCTGACTCGTAGCCGTGAGACATATATCGTGAGCTGCAGAAAGAATAACTATAACGTCGCCATCTGAAGTGACCGCAGTGGAATCTGATTCATCTTCCTTTCTTTTTCCTTTATTGTCGTTCTTCTTACCAGGACATTCATGCTTATAGTGGCCCTTCTTGTCACAATTCCAGCAATCAACATCCTTTCTGTTACTTGACTTGCTTCTTGATTTATCTCGGGCCTTCTCACCCTTCCTGTTCTTTCCTCTTCCCCGTTCCTGTGTCACAAGGGCCTCTTGCTGAGTAGACCCCTGAGACTTTCTCCTTGTCTCTTCATTGAAGAGACAACTAGTTACCTGTTCTATGGATATCTTTCCATCTGGCGCGGAGTTACTTAAAGACACCACCAATGTCTCTCAACTGTTAGGCAATGAACTAAGCAAAAGTAAAGCCTGCAATTCATCATCTAGGACCATCTTCATAGAGGAGAGTTGGTTTACTATATTGCTGACCTCATTCATGTGTTCGGCCACAAAACCACCATCCTTGAACTTGAGATTCACAAGTCGCCTTATCAGAAAATTTTTATTGTCGGTTGTCTTCCTCTCATACAGCCCTTCTAATTTCAACCATAGGCTAGCGGTTGAGGTTTCCGTAGACACATGGTGGAACACTGAATCATCAAACCATTGTCTAATAAACCCCACCACCTTCCGGTCCATCTTCTTCCAATCATCATCAGACATATCCTTGGATTTTGCTGATATGCCTAAGATAGGAGAATATAGGTCCTTGCAATAAAGCAATTCTTCCATCTTAGCCTTCCATATGGTCCAGTTAGAACCATTGGGGTTGATCATCCTTGATGAGTCACCTTCTATAATTCAAAACCGATCCTACCCGTTCAATGAACTTAGCTCTGATACCACTTTGTTGGGGGCCTTGCACAAAACCTTAGGATCTAACCTCCCGAAACAAACCAGAATTATGGAATAATAATGCAATGAAACAAATCAAATATAACACACCACACAAGAGATTTTTACGTGGAAAACCCTCAAAGAGGTAAAAACCACAGGACCTCGTCTAGATCAACAATCCACTATGAAGTAGAACATTACAACCTTCTTCACTCACACAGGAGTGGATAAACAATGAGAGAAACAAAAGAAAACGGAGAGATCTCACCGATTACGAGGACATAGAAGCGCTGAGATATATATTGCGTAGTAGATAACCTCCACGAGCATAATCTCCCTTTTATAAGCTTCATCTCTCTCTTTTCTTCTCTCTCTCACCTTCGATAGCCCTAAACCCTTTAGCAAATTCCTTGTAAAGCTTTAGGAAACCCTCTTATCATACCTAGAAAGCCCTAGGTACCTCCTATTTAAAGTTTTAGGAAACTCCTTTCCGCATCCTAGTTGCGAAAAGACTTGCGACACGAAATCTACGCAAAATCGTGGAACGAATCTGCGTAACCTCGACTGGTCGAGCGGAGTCTACGACCGGTCGAGCGCCACCGACGACCGGTCGAGATCCTCCTTCGATTGGTCGAGCACCCCAGAGAAAAATAGTCCATAGTCGCTGGACTTTGAGTCGTGCCACGACTCGACTTCCACAACTGGTCGTGCACAGCCTTCGACCGGTCGAGCGAGGCTCACGACCGGTCCAGCACGGGACAAAAAATCCCATCAGGATCCCCTTTAGAAATTGTAAAGCGTGCTCATCTGGAATATGATCAGGCCCAAGCTGAGCTCAATTTGAGTCATTCTTAAATGCAATAGATAACCTTACAAGGTTCTTAAACTTACCCTCTAACTTTTTTTTGCTCAACAAAAAATGCACGTGTCTTTATTGCATTTTCTATTGCAGGTTCGTTTCATAAGGAATGTGACATCGAGATTAGAATGTGACATCGAGATTAGTGTTGTTGTCAAGGAGCAACATAAAATTAGTGATGCAAATGTTGAGAGGACAAAATTGGAAAATGAGGTATTTATGGTGGTTGTTTTGTCCCTATTTTAACTTGCATGAGTCTTTTCTATTTGGATTTTCCCATATCAGCTAAAAGATTAGTTACTGCATGAGTCTTTGCCCATGGTTTTGTCTGTACTTGTTTTCTACCTGATCAGACTCTATTCCAAGTTCCAACTACTTGTTTTATATTGCATGTGCTTGGTTAGTGTATTTTTGCAAAATGCATGTTTATTGTTAGTTAATTAGTGTGGTTTTTACTCATATCATACTTCATATTCCAGCTGGAGATCATAAACCAAAAACTTGAAGCTTATTATGATGTGTGGGATAAGTTTGTACAGTCGTGGATAATTATTAAGATCAAGGACCCAAGCTGCGTCTTTCGGTGGCGGTCTAAAATTCATAACATTTTCATGAATGAAAGTTCTGATAGGGGAAAAAATCAATCTAAATTCCTCTATTTTTTTCATCCTGAATCAAGATAATCATCATTCTCATGGCTGCATTTTTTAAATTTTGTCACCTGTATGACTTCGTAGGTGAGCTTGCTATGAGGGCGGAGGGCAAACCTGGTATGTCTGATGAAGAGGTATGTTTCTTCATCCGTCATTTTCTCCTCCCCAACGACGCTGTCTTTTCTAATGAATTTACTTAGTTTTTTTTTTTCATTTGTCAAATTGATGTAAATGTATAAATATCTCTTGTTGTGGGAACACCATTATTATAATTTCTATATGGGCATGTACTAAATCACCTGTGCACCACTCCACATGCTTGAAAAATATTGTTTCCCCTTAGCAGTTAGGCTTATCTAATAATCTCCTTTTTTTACCTTGTCTGAATTGATGCAGGATATGGGCTTCTCTTTGTTTGATTAAGTGGTCTTTGGATTCATATTGGTATGTAGGACTATGGAGTTTCATTCAGTTAGAGAATATCAGCTAAAAGATTAGTTACTGCATGAGTCTTTTCTATTTGGATTTTCCCATACGGGTTTTGGAAGATGAGTGTGAATCACTCCTATGTTTATATTTTATTATTCTTTATTTGTATTAGTTTAGTTGGGTATATGGGTTTGTAAGCCATGAAGTCTTTATTTGTATTAGCTTAGATGAGTGATCAAGCAGGGCATGTACTAATAATGGTAAGAGACCATTATTGTAAAAAAATTTTTAAAGAAATAGCTACGGATATTAACCGTAGCCCTACTTCTAAAACCGTAGCTATGGTAAAGAAAAGAAATATTACTACGGATTTCATTCACCTTTTAGCTACAAATAATATCCTTAGTTGTATGAACTTTGGCTACAAAGAGACTGGCTACGGATTATATCTGTAGCCATCAGTGTATATGTCTATGGATTGAATTCGTAGCCATAACTTTTAGACCTATGGTTACTGCACCTATGACTACAGTCGTGCTACGGCCTATAACCATAGCCATAGGCCTTTGGCTATGGTTTTTATCCGTAGCCTTTGCCCCTTTTTCTGGTAGTGATAATACATTTTGTATTCGATTTTTCTGAGATAACTAGAAAATCTTAGTGTTGATTTTTCTGAGATAAGTCAGAAAATCTCGGTGATGGTTTTTGTTTCTGATAGCTCGGTAAAATCACAACTGTATTAGGTTTTAAGGTGTCCCTGAGAAAACCCTATTCATATTGAAAGCCACGATTACATGGATAGTAATTTTGGGAGTGGGATAGGAGTGACTGTTTGAGAACAGTTATTGACACACTGAACCACTATAATTCTTGGTGTTTGTGCTGAATGCTTTTATTATTTTTGTTGTGAATGGTTATAATTTCATTTCAGTACAAGTGGTGAATGATTGTAATATTTATTTTATTTACTCTTACTCAGTTTTGAATTTTGATTTTTATCACATTTATGAAATAAGGTTGTCCCACCTAAACTTGTTTGGGTGAAGTTTGTCCTACGAATCAGTTTTAATCAACGTTTCAATGCTAGTGCAATTAAGATCTCTGATTTATTTATTATTCAACACTTTATTCGATTATTTGACATAGTCCGATTCACCCCCCCCCCCCTCTACAACTTCTTAAGCTCTCATTTTCACTTGTTCCCTTTCTTCTTCTAGTAAATCGAGGCTCAAAGCCATTTGCTCGGCATTTTGAGATTTGTCGTATGATTGAGCCCATCTAGTAGGGAGCCTTATCTCGACTGGAACGATGGCCTCTGCCCCGAAGGCTAGGGAGAAGGGAATTTCTCCTATAGCTATTCGAGCAATAGTTCGGTATGCCTAGAGGACATATGGGAGCTCTTCGACCCAGGCCTCTTTGGCCTTTTCTAGCTTGGTTCTGAGTTGGTTTTTTATGATCTTGTTAACCGCCTCCACTTAGCTGTTAGCTTGAGGGCGCCGAGGCGAAGATTAAACATTACGAATTCTGAACCTTTCACACATGTACATGCCTCAGAATCGATCATTGTCGAATTACTTACCGTTACACGAAACGATTGTATGCGGGATCCCGTCCCAACAGATGATATTCTTCTATACGAAGTCGATGATCTTTTGCTCGGTAATCTTGGTCAGTGGCTCGGCCTTAGCCCATTTGGTAAAGTAGTTGACAACGAACTTGGTCTGCCCTTTGTCCGTTAGTGGTGGGTTGATGATGTCTATTCCCCATTAGGTGAACGACCACGATCCAGTTATGAGGGTTAGTTGCTCAGGTGGTTAGCAAGGTATTGCCGAGAATCTTTGACATTTGTCATATCTCTGGGTATACTGCTTGGCATCTTCTTGAATGGTGGGCAAGAAGTATCCTTGTCGGATGACCTTATGAGCAAGGGCTCTGTCGCCGAAATGATTGCCTCAAATTCCTTCATGTATTTCTCTCAAAACGTACTCAGCCTCTTCAGGTCGAAAACTCGTCAGGTAAGGTAGAGAAAAGCCTTTTTCATAAAGGGTGTCTCCTACCATGGTGTACCGCACCGACTTGGCTCGGATCCTACGTGGTTTGAGCTTGTTTTCAGGTAGCTTGCCTTCCTTAAGATATTTAGTGATTGGATCCATCTAGCTCGGTGCCTAGATGACTGGACATGCCATTTTTAGGTCAGGCTTGTTGATGCTTGGGTCCGACAGAAACTCAATGGGAATTGATTTCAGGATGTCATTCTCGACCGTCGTGGCTACCTTTGCCAGCACATCTACCTTGGAATTTTTCATCCTAGTGACTAGAACAACTTTATATTTTCTAAACTTATTAATGAGTTCCCAGGCTTTTTGAAGACACGCGATCATTTTTTTCCTTTGCTTGATAGTCGTTGGCGACTTGATTGACGATGAGTTGCGAATCGCTGTGGACTTTCGGAGTCTGGGCCCCCATTGCCACTGCCAACCTGAGTTTGACGAGCAATGCTTCATATTCTACTACATTATTCGACATTTGTAATCCAAATCTCAAGGCATATTATGTGTAGGTTTGGTCAGGTGCCTCGAGGACTATCCTGGCCCCACTACCTTTAGAGTTGGAAGAATCGTCGACGTATAATGTGCAGACCTGCTGATTGACTTCATTGTTTGGATCAGTTGGAGCTTCCAAGTTTTGTCCATTAGTGAATTCAATAATGAGGTTGGCCCTGACTTGACCCTTAATGGCGGTTTGGGGCTGATATTTAATGTCAAACCATTGAGCTCGATCACCCATTTTGTGAGCTTCTTGACAGCTCGGGCTTCTGAAATATTTAACGGAGATGTTGATTGGTTAGGACTATGATCGTGTGGGCCTAGAAGTAAGAGTAGAGGTGACGAGATGACACTATCAAAGTTAGGGCAAGCTTCTCGATGTTGGGGTATCTAGTCTCGGCTGTGACCAGTGCTTTACTGATGTTGCAAAATGGGAGCTGTTTTCCCCCTGTTCTTAGATGAGGGCCGAATTGACTATTGTAGCAAAGACTGCCAGATATGATAATGGTGACTCTCCTTGATCAGGCTTGGAGAGCAGTGGAGGCAAACCTAAGTACTGCCTGAGCTGTTGAAATGCTTCCTCATACTCCTGGGTCCATTCTATCTTTGTTTTTCCTTTCAAGTGCTGGAAGAATGCAAGACACTTGTCGGTAGCTCTGGAAATGAAGCGATTAAGAGCTGTCACCCTGCTGGTGAGGCACTGAATCTCTTTAGTTGTTTTGGGCGAGTTCATGTTCAACAAAGCTTGTATTTTGTCGGGCTTGGCCTCAATTCCCCTTTGTCTCACTAGAAAGCCGATGAACATTCCCTAGCCCAAAGGCGCACTTGATCGGGTTCAGCATCCTTTGGTATTCTCGCAATATTGTGAACATCTCCTCAAGGTTAGCGGTATGACCTGCCGTTTTAATGCTCTTGATAAGCATGTCGTCAACGTAAACTTCCATGAAGTGTTCGATCTGTCGGACGAACATTTTTTGACGAGCCGCTGGTACGTGGCCCCAACATTTTTTTAGCCCGAAATGCATATTCTTGTAGTAGTAGATC
The DNA here is from genome assembly GCA_030180095.1 of Magnolia changhungtana. Lineage (NCBI taxonomy): Eukaryota > Viridiplantae > Streptophyta > Magnoliopsida > Magnoliales > Magnoliaceae > Magnolia > Magnolia changhungtana. The sequence continues at coordinate 293,300 of JASAUF010000610.1, forward strand.
CCCTTGTCAGTGATGAAGGTTGTCTTTTGCTTGTCATACGGGTGTATGATGATCTAGTTGTAGCCCGAATATGCATTCATAAATCTCATCGTGCCCTACTGTACTGTCGACCAGCTAGTCGATCCTTAGGAGGGGGAACTATCCTTGGGACAAGCCTTGCTTAGGTATTTGTAGTCAACACAGACACGCCATTTCTCGTTAGACTTTTTCACCAGGATAACATTGGCAATCCAGTTAGGATAGTAGACTTCTTTGATGAACCCTTCTTCTAAAAGCTTTCCGACGTCCTCCCCAATAATGGCTTACCGCTTTGGTTAGAAGGCTCGTTGTTTCTGCCTCTTCGGTTGGAAGTTGGGATTAATATTCAACTTATGGACCATTACATCCGAGCTGATGCCGGACATGTCTTGAGAGGACCATGCAAAGATGTTGGCATGGCGTCACAGAAGGTCCATGAGTTCATCCTGTAGATTCGAGGCTAGCAACAAGCTAACCTATACAGTGAGGGTCGGGTCAGACTCGCATAGAGGGATTGTTACGAGGTCTTTCATAGGAGAGCCTCTCTCGAGTGACTCTTCTCAGGGGTCGAGGGAGGTGATGGCCATGGTACGGTGCTGCGCATGTGCTCTCAGAGCTGTGGAATAACATTGACAAGCTTCATGCTAGTCTCCCCCAACATGTTTGACACCGTGCTCGGTTGGAAACTTCATCATGAGATGGTAGGTCGAAACCACTGCTCGCATGGCTTTAACGAATGGTCGTCCGAGAATGATGTTGTAGACGGAAGGATGATCGACCACAAAAAAGTCGATCATTGTCGTCTGATGAGGGTCGAATATTGCATCTCAGACCCCGACTATTACCTGATTTTACATACATGATAATGCTTAATGCCATATTTTAATTGTGTTTTTATTACAGGATGAAATCAGGAGCGTGTATTGAAAAATGATGTTAAAAGCATGGATTTGACGCTCCGAAATTACCAGAGCACGGGATGAACCTCAGAGGACCAATATTGAAGAATTTACATGCCAAGGATCTGAGAAAATTAAGCCGTTCACGTTAATGAGGCTTGAAATTGGTGCAAAATGCAAGATCACATGGTTCTCGCCATCCGATTGACTCGAAACTTCATACATGTGATGGGGGCCATAAATTAACCGTACATATTAAATTTCAGCCATTGAAGATCTCGAGAAGTGGTCCAACAGATAGATCAGCCCATTAATCTTCAATTTGGGGCCCACCTGATATTTGGAACTGCCTCAACTTTGGTATTGGCGGCTAAAATAATATGATAAAGAGGATGAATGGTGTAGATTTCTCATAAACATCACGGTAGGCTCTGTGTATGAGGAGTGTGCACACCGCACACTGCTCTGGTGGATGAGGAGATCTCCCAGTTCTCGCTTGACGGGCCAGTCGGCATCGACCTCATTCATCCTCCAAAAACGAAGTCGCCATTTTCTCGAGCGAATGAGGACGCGCCGGTCCGTTTTACGGACGGTAGTGGGCCCCAACCATTGCGCGTATGGATGATCCAAGCTGTCCATCTTGTAGATGGGTTCATAAACTTCAAAACCATACTAATACTTTACACCCATGCGTGCACACGTGTGCGGTACAGAGGCCACAAATGGACTGCCCTGCAACGTTCAAATTTGATCTTTTTGTGTTTTCTTCTCTAGGACGCGTCAATGAATGTTCAAAACTACCTATTCTTGACTGAAATTTTGTCCTGAATCCAATGGACGGGGTAGATTTTCCAGAAAATACTTCTGTGGGGCCCACCGATCATGACAGCGAGGGGTGCGAAAGGCTTCGCACATATTAGGAAATCCGGTTTTCCAGGCGATTGTGGGCCACCATCTTTGATCATATGGTAGATCTGAACCGTACATTATGTAGAGGACCCAAGAAAGTCCTAAGGGACGGTGTTTTTTTTTAGAATTTGAGTGAGGAAAGTATGGTGTTTCGAGGCCCCGAACTTGGCTGCGAAAAGGCTTTTGCTGCGCGTGTGACAGCTTCCCAAATCCGATTTTCACCACTCCAGCCACTCCATCAGCTATAAAAAGAGTTGTAAAACGTGAGGAAGGGCATTGAAAAATTGGAGAATTCCAGATCCAGAGGAAAATAGCAGATCCAGTGAGAAGAAGAAAGGAGAGAGAGAGGAAGGAAGAAGGGAGATGTTCCTATTTTTCATATTTATTTTTCCTTCTTTCCTAATGGATTTTATGGATTGTTAATCTTTCAGCTAGGGCTGAGATGAAGCCCCTAATTTGAATACTCTTGTTATATTTTGATTTTACTTTGATTTGATTAGTGTGTTTCTTTCTCTAAGTAGGCTTGATTGGTTTAAATTCTATACTTCTCCATCTATGAACTCGACCAGAGTCTATATATGGATGTTGTCTGGATGCTTATTCTAGGTGCTTGTGTCTGATCATGAACAGGTTTCCTATAGAGTAAGAAACAGGGTGCTTTAATGAACTGTACATTCCATGTGCCCGACCAAGGACATGAGATATGTTATTCATGGCATTGCTTAAAGGAATTAGACATTCTGTATGCCCGATTAAGGACACAGATTGTGCTTTCTCTATATAAGTGGTATCAATTTAGATTAAGGTGAATCAACAGACAAAACAAGGGTTAGGATAATTAGGGGTGGATTCGAAAGTCCTAGTGCTCTTTCTCTGATTGAATTTTCTTCCCTATTCTCAATAGTTATTTTTCATAAATTTGTGTTAGTAATTCGCTCCATTATTTGTTGGATTAGTTAAGGAGAATCATAGATTTGAATTGTGACGACCAGTCCTCGTGGGAACGATCTCGTAATACGTACCATATCTACATCTGATTCGTATACTTGCGAGTTTGAAAATCATTTAAATCATGTTGGTTTAAATAAAATATCATCGTCATCTGATTTTGTCCCTCTCCTTCAGTAACTGGAAGCAATATATATCCTTCAGAAGTGATCTCTTCTCCTGCGAATTTGAGTAGAGGGGTTCATATAGGTCAAAGTCAGGATCTTCCAATCCCTATTTTGTCGAAGGCGACGATGAAGAGAATGTCGGATGAGCTGCCACCACTAGGGCATCGTCATGGGGGTGGTGGACTCCACGGCCATCCGCTTCAGTGAACGTTAGTTCACAGGGGACCATCTTCTGCTCTTTCGGAGGTTGACAGGTGAGGTGGATATGATATTCCAATCTATTATGTCTGATGCTTCGGGCATGAGCCTTGCGAGCTCGGTTCGAATCTCCTCCTCCCACAGGCCCACCAAAGATGGTGCGGATTTCCCCCATATCCTCATTGTTGTTCCCATTTTCGTGCTGTTCTTCCTCCATTCTTCCCTTCTACCTACACTCCCATAGATGTCTAGTGCGGATGAGGGCTTCGATCTCCCCCTTGAGGTCGAAACAGTCGCTGGTGGCATGACCGTTTGTCGGCATCAATCCTCATTCGGTTTGACCATTTCAGGAGTCTTTTTCTCGAACTTCCATGAGGACTTGCTCGGGTGTAACGGTCAGAGGGGTGTAGGTGTGAAATATGCTTTCAGGTTGTTGACTCGACTGTTGCTTGGACGAGTCATCGCCTCTCCTCCTTTTATTGTTAACACTGGGAGGGGGTTCTTCTCTGTGGTTCTTTTCCTTAGCTGAACTCCCAGCGCTCTAGGTGGCTTTGCGAGAGCTGAACAACTCTTCGACATTGGAATACTTTTGAGCTCGGTTGAGGAGGTTGGTTAATGTCGTCTGGGGATTTTTGCCAATTGAGAAGAGAAATCTTCCTTCCTTTCAACCAGCCATCATAGCGGTTAGGGCATCTGATCTGAATTGCCCTCCACTTGCATTACTTTCTGGTTGAAGTGTTTTATATAATCCTTCAGCAGCTCGTCTTCCTTCTTGGTGATAGTAAGGAGGTGGGTCGCCGGCTTCTGCCTATCCTTTCCTCCAATGAATTGAGTGATGAAGATTTTTACTGAGCTGTGCAAATGAACTGATGGATTTCAGTTTCAATTGCCGAAACCATTTCTGAGATGCTCCTGACAGAGTTAAGGAGAATGCCCTGCACATCACCGCAGTCGAGGCCCCATGAAGTTCCATCCACGCACTAAAAGATTCTAGATGCTCGGTCGAGTCGACAGACCTAGAGTAGGCAGTAATATGTGGCATCCTGAATCTGGGCAGGAGTTGAGATTGCATGATATCGTTGGGGAATGGTGGTTCAGTTTCCTCCAGCATTGCTTATATCGAGGTCAGAACCTGCGTGCGATATGCTTGGCGTATATTGCCGATCAAACCTCGCAGCTCTTTGAGTTCTGCTTCACAGGGAACTTTGTTTTCTCCTACTGCCTCAGGAGTCTTTCCACACCTCTAATTCTGTGACGTGTGATGCAGGTTAAAAGCGGCAAAAGTGGCCATTCTTGCGGTTTGGGCAGGCATCTGGCTAGGTTGCCCTGACTGCGGTCCGACCTCCTGTGGGATCGGGAGGTGATGTGGAGGTGGGCACTGCTCATTGGCAACACCGTCTTTTGCCTCGCAACCAGGGAGATGGTTTGTCTCTCAAAGATTTGCATTAATCGATTCATGTTGTTGTTCAAAGTCTCGACATGATTTCCAGAGAGACCAGCCGACCTCCCAGGTTATGAGATCTAAGCGCCGGTGCTGCTAGAGCAGACTTAGCTCGTTGCTGAGAGGATTGTCTGGTTTGCTATGCGGATGGTTCCGATGGAGCAGGCATAACTACAACAATAACGGTCAGAGCTTTTTTCCTTCCCTTTGCCATCGTATAACCCTAGTAAGATTCGATCGACTTCGATGTCATTCCCACATACAGGACCAAACTGTTGATGCAGAAATCTGGTTAACCCTCACTGGACCTTCAAGTACCTACACACGAAGACGCCAAAGGAGACCCTAACTATAGTAGGGGGACCTTCTGATGCATAAGTCAGAATCAAGCAATTTGGATCCGATAGTGTTGAGGGTTTATTGGTGCGTACCTTTCACTATAGATGTGACCTCTATTTATAGGCTAATAGTCAATTATGTGGAGAGAAACACTCCCTAAATAGTAGGCACGAATGACGACTGTTTCTCAACCGTTTAACAAGATTGTCGGCGATGATAAGATCAAGTGGTCGAGCTCTGAAGACATGTGGTTGGAGGTCGAGGTTGAGCATCCGAGCCGACCTCCGGAATCAATCTTATGGCTGTTCTGACAATGATTTTCTTGGACTGGGCATTCTGCAGGCTATCTTGGTTATTTTTCCAATATAACTTGACCTCCTATCGAGTTCTTGGGTTGCAGCCATATATCTGAGCAACAGAGCCGAACTACCTCCATTTGGGACCTTATCGGTGCCGTGAAAGCACCAAGGATGACCATCATCTTCATCTTATCATACATTGCGTATGGGATTACGACTCGAATGACCTTTAGAAGACCTCAGCAGGAGCTCAACGAGAGCTCGAAAATGGATGGGACCGTGAGAGGGCTCAGAGCTCGTCCCCTTACACGAGAAGCAGAAATACTTCATCTTCTGGCAGACAAGGCCATCGGGATCATTACTACTCTGGCCGTTGAGGAGCTCCGTGGCCGACCACGTGACGTATATTGCTATCCAAGCCAACCTCATCTTTTTTTATCAGTTCATTTTTGCCCATAACAAGTTGCAAGTGGGCCACACAATTCAAGTACGTCCTTCTTGGCTTGAGATGCTTGTTAATTTGTGTGCTTGGATGTAGTATTGAAGTGATATACAAACCCAATTGTTTGGCTTAGATGTTGTCTGCATGTTCAGGTCTTGTTGATATTCGATTGTGTCTATTTTGAGAATGTAAGTCGGTCATTTACCTTAGATGGAGGATGTAAATCATGGCTATGATCGAAACGTTGAAAAGTGAGACTGTGTTTTGAAATTTCCAGCTTCCAATACCAGAAAAATAGGCTGCAGCTGAGATATGGATAAAAATCAGGAATTTGACAGCTTGATTAATGTCCATTCTTTGGTACTGTACATATGTATAGTTGATGAAAGCCATGGATTGGGTTCCACTCAGCCTTTTGCATTGAGGTTTTTTAATGGAAGATCATTGTGCCTTATTTTAAATCTGCTCGTGTGACAAATTTGAAACTATGTTGATTCTTGCTGATACGAATTCGGAAGATAGTCCTTTAAATGGATGGGGTTCACACTGAGGTGATTCATTTCGTTCATCGAATTTTCCAGCTTATCGTGGACCTAGGGAGATCAATATTGGACAAGTTCCGGAACACACACACATACAGTGGGCCTTAGAAAGTTTTCAATAGTCAGATTTTGTTTCCCTCAGTGCGGTCCACTTAGGAATCAGATCTGTCTCATTTTTCGGTCCATAATATAAAATGATCAATAGAAAAATTTGGACATCGTGGATCTAATATATACATCAAATTGGGGCCCACGAGTGTGGTACCCCCTTCACGTCTGAATGGTTTTGGCGTGGAGTGCTCCAGCCCACCATGCCTTCTGGTGTGGTCCACCTGATGATTGGATTAGCCTCATTTTTGGGCTCTACAGTGACGATAACGTGGTGAAATGGATGGACAACATGGATGGAACATATAAATTATGAAGGGCTCACAAGTGGTGCTACCCCATTTGCTCTCATGGTTAGCCAGGTTGTAACACCCCGTACTTTCTAGTACTTGAGTGTTAACATGTGACCCAGTTTAATAGCTAAGTGAGCGTTCATAGTTGAAATCCGACTATTTTAAACAGTTCCCGTCCATACATCAAGCTATCCATCTGTTATCCTTCAGGATGGACCCTCACATCATGAGGAAGACCTATCCCTAGGATTTTAATTCCCTTGGTACACAGATCTAACCAACCACCAGGGTTACCTTTGTAAGGCCCATCATTCTTAAATGCAATCAGGCTATCCGTCCATGGAGCAAATTGAAATCAATTTAATCTTTGTTTTTGAAAAAAAAAATATATAACTTAGCATTAAGAGACTATAATAGAAATTATTCTGTGTGGTCCACCAATGCATGTGATTCAGCTTGAATTTGGGGACCAAGGCCTAGTAAGAACTTACAGACTTAACCGATGCCACTGACATGCAATAGAATAAAATAAAATAAGGTTTGGCCTTAAAAAGAAGATAATAAAAATAATAGAAATTATGATAATAATGAATAGTAATTTTATGATGTATAATTGAATTATAAATATTAACGTAGTATTAAATATTTTGTACAAAAATTATGAGATATTAATTTTAATCAGATGGTATATTATTTAACAATGTGATTTCAAAAGAGATGTTGTACAATTTTCAATCCATACACATGTGTAACATGGTATTGTATATTGAAAATTATATATTAATAAATATGTAGCATGTTAATATAAAAAAATAAAAATAACAATAATAAATAGCTATATATATGTATGAGTTTTTAACTATTTTAAATACAAGTAAATCCATATTAATATTAGTCGTATTTAATAATGCATGATGAAAGCCTTAAATGGACCCTTGAACCATTCTAGCCTTTGACGTTCAGTTTCGAGCCAATCCGACCATTAGATTAGTGGAAAACCATCCTTAGGACTATAGATCAAGTGGTGGGCCCCACCCAGACCTTGGATCTGCTCCATATTTGGTCTAGGGCCCTAACTGGACCCTTAGAACCTAATGGACGGTGTGGATTTCTCCAAAACAGTACTATGAACCCCGCATATGGTGCGTGTGCACCCAACATATCAGTGCACGAAGTGCACTGGACCAAGCTCGTCGGTCAAATGACCGTTGACCGAGCTCTCTCGCCAAAAGCAAGAGAACTCCTCCCGCCATTTTAAAATTTTAATTCTGATGGGCTTCAAGCCCCAAAGTGGCCCACCCTGGACACTTTTTGGACGATCCAAACCGTCCACTTTGCTCGTGGGACCCGCCCAACCAAAAAAATATAGGGGTTCGGGCCCATGCATAGAAATGGGGGAGTTGGGTCTGAACCGTCTGTTTCCTTCATGTGTGGTTAGGATCCAAGTGAGGGACCATCAGGAGGCTTCACTTGCAAGCCAACACCCAATTTATCCAGAGGATTTCAGCCTCTCACGAGCCAGCTGGGGGAGGCATCTTCATGACCGGACATAGCTAGGCAAGCCATAAGAAAGGAAAAAGTAGAATCTCCATTTTTGGCCATGAGAAGCTGTCACGCCTGGAACCGTCCAATGGGGCCACGTGGCACCATCCCATCCCTCCCAAATGGAAGGTACGAGATGAGAAACTCACCTATCTCATCTCATGAGAAGGAGAGGAGAAAACGGAGTTTTCTCACGAGATGGATCAAGATACCCATCTGTGATCCAAGAAGTGGACCCCACACTGCTAATGAGACCCATCCAGACCGATAAAACGGTCCGGATTGCCCTAAAACCCCATGGGTAGCGATCTGCCATTGATGCTCGGGTCATCTTCCCCGTTAACCCATCAAAGCCTGATCGCGAGATGGACCCCACAGGACCCTGGGAATGTACTTTCGGGTCGGCCAAGGTGTTAACAATCCATCCCCAAACATGGATGGGCCCCATGCATAGCCATCCTTCAATCCTAACCGTTGCATATAGTGAGCTTTTTCCAACCGTTGGAGGCACCTCTCCCTGCCTATAAATAGGACCCCACTGCTCCCTTGATTCCCGCACAGAGAGAAAGGAAGGGGGGAGAAAAGAGAGGAGAAAAAAAATCAGAGGGAGAGAAAAGAGAGAAAGAAAGAGATCAGAGGGAGAGAGAGAGAGCCGGCGTGAGCACGTCGTCCAGTCAGGTAACTCGACTGAACTCAGCCTCGTTTCCTTTTCTGTTCTTTCCCTTCGTGTCAGCCCTGATACAAGCCGAGATTGAGGCCAAGATCCGTCCATGGCAGAGCATGAATAGGGCTTGAATATGGCTCCGTTTTGAGGCTGAAAGTGGCCTGAGTGCAGGCCCTGTTTGCGGCCGAACGTGGCCTGAGTTCAGGGCCTGTTTGGGGCCGAACAGTAGCATGCAAATAGCCCCAGCCAAGGGCTGAAACACAGCCTAGAATCCACCTGCAAACAAGCTCCGTTTGAGCTGCAGCATGCCCCGAGATCGGGCCGAGAACGGTCCAAAAATCAGGGAGAAAATGCCCCTGTTCAGGCCGTTTTCTTGGCTGATAGAAATGGCAGCCACCGTGCCGCCATCGAGCGCTGATATGGGTCGAAAAACCTGCCCGGAAAAGTGCCGCGTTTGAGCTAGAAGTCGGGCCGAAATTGGCCTCCAAACTAGATAGGCCGTGCACGTTGCAAACGAAGGTGAAGGCAGGTGGGCTTCACCAAAACGCTGGTGGGCCCTGCACAAATGCAGGTGGGCCTCACCCAAAATCAATGAGCTGCCCTAGTTTTGGTCCCTGCACAAGTACAGGCGGGCCGTACACTGTGTCAGCGTGAGGCCCCACCATACCACTGTTGTATGTGGCCCCACCTTGATGAGGTAGCTCATCTGGGCCGTCCAACAGAGGTCAGGTCCTGGACGTTTGTTTCAAAAAAAAAAATAATAAAAAATAAAAATAAGATATATATAATAACAAATGTCTATTAAATATTCGAGTCACACATGCATCTGTATAAAATATTATAATAAAGCACCCCTGATTGTGCAGCACGGTGCACGTGGATTGTATCCAAACCGTCCATCACTGGACGTTACTGCATGGAAGAAAAGAAATGAAAAGAATATATATATATATATATATATATACATGCACCTGTCATGCATGAAAATTTTAATATTATATCTCGGTTGCATGAGGTATGTTGTATATGAGCGACATCCAGCCGTCCATCTGTTTCCCACCTGAAACAGGTGGGACCCCAGTGATATATCTCAGCCGTCCATCCATTTCAAACAACACCTGGCCTGCACGTTCATTCAGGCCGTCAACCAAGGGACATTGCGTCCAGGCCACCTATCAAGAAACACCCAATCTGCTGGACGATTTGCTGTAATATACGATTAGTATAGTATAGACAGAGGACACACACACACACACACACACACACACACACACACACACACACATATATATATATATATATATATATATATATATATATATATATATATATATATATAGCATCCTCCAGTGCATACAATGTGTATGTGGGCCCATAACCCACCAGCTGCATGCAATTGTATACAAAACACATCTGGATATTCTACGTGGCTACGCCCGTGTTGTGTTGCGTGACCCACCTCGGATTGTGCCACAATTGTAACTTCTAATCTAAGGGTCGAAATGGGGCATGTCATGCGGTGTTGGGATCGTAATGCCTACACGGTCGCTAGGGTACAAGTATCAGGGTATTGCGGTACAAAAATAAGATAACGATCAAAACTCATCGATTTGGTCTACATGGAACGTGCCGGCATTGAAAATGAAGTGTACAGAGGGTTAATTGGGGTAGGGGTCTTACATCACCTTTCCCTTGCCAATGACATTTGGCTTGAACAAATTTCTCATGATATGTCCCCAGCATCCCCTACTTTTTATAGGAACAAAATGCACATCGGTCATAGCACCTAAGTCAATCCATCACTCATTTAGCTACAAGTAATCAATGCTTCAGTGATGACCCCTATAAATTCCTTGGCAACATGTGTATAGTCTTTCTCATTCTTATCATTTTTATGGAATTTACATTCTTTAGCAAAGTGTCCATTTTTTCTCGTACATGTAATATCCTTCATTCTTCTTCTTATTATTTTCTTCTTCTTCTTCTTCTTCTTCTTCTTTTATTTTTATTTTTATTTTTATTTTTTAAAAAAACTTTGGTCATGTAGTTGTTTTTACTTTGGCGGTTCAGACCTTCGATTATGTTAACCCTTCCGATTATTCTCAACAAGGTAGGCCTTAGTTACAGATTTTAAAAAGAATGTTTATTAGGTTTCTTTGCTTCCTCTTCTATATGTATATGAATGATGAGATCATCTAAGCTCATGTCTTTTCTCTTATATTTTAGAGAATTTTTATAATTCTTTGAAGATGATGGGAGTTTCTTAATTATTATAATAGCTTAGAAAGCCTCATCAATCTTCATACCTTCAGATGATATTTTATGAGCAATCTTTTATACATCATATACCTGATATATCACAGACTTATCATCCGACATTCTAAAACCAATATAATGACTAGGTACATATTTTTTGGTTCCAGCATGCTTTGCCTGAATTTCTTTTCAAGATGTTCCCACAACTCTTTGGTAGCGGATTAATGACAATAGATATCGTAGTTTTGATTTACTATAGCATAAAGAATATGATTTTTGTACAGATAGTCACCGTTCTTACATTTTGATTGATTAAAGGCTGTTGTTGGTTCATTTTCCTCAAAGGATGGGGTAGATTCTTTGATAATGTAAATTAGCTTAAGGGTAGTGAGATAGAACTCCATTTTCTGCTGCATTTCCTAAAGTTCTTCCCATAAAAAATTCGATTATAGAATTCTTAAAAATAGTAACAATAGTATTGATATTTTTGAGAGAGAAATCGGTCTTTAAATTATTGGTTCTAATATACTGAAATATAGTAGAAAATCCAAAATTACAAAATCATAAATAATAAAATAAGGATCTTGAGAGCTGGGGCATGTTACAGTTGTTGTCTTAAAGACAATTTTTTTGTTCCAATAAGCATGCTTTTGGGATACAACAATTCTCCTATAAGATGAACAACTTTGATTAGGTGCACTCATGATCTTAGCCACATGAACCCAAGATTACTCGTACTAATTTGTACAAACAAAATTCGCAAAAAAAGCGTAGAGGAAAACAATGAGAATAGAGAATTTTCAGATGGATTTGTGATGAAGAGGAGATGTCTTTATAAATGAAAAATAGGTAGCCGTTTGGGCTCGAGATGCATGCGAGCAGCGTAATAAATGTATGTTCTCTCATTAGTTATTAGGTAGGTGCAAGATGGCTCTGTCTTCATGTTCATGAGTAGGAAAAAATATGCGTAGAAAAAATGAAAGTCTCGATTAAAGACGCATCATACCGCGCCAAGCTATGACCCTGACCATGGCCCTTGCAATTGTGTGAGGTTACTCCCATGGCATACCCTTGTTTTTTAATACAAAGAATTAGTGAGGGATTTTAATATAAAAGCTTAATTTTGTTAACAACTTTTTAATGTGAAACAAAACTAAACACAATTAAGTCAAGTGGGTTAATAAATACAAAAAAAATGATTTTTTCTAGAATTTTCAAATATTCCTTTTTAACCATTTTAATTTAACAATATGATAGTGCAAATATTTGATCTAACATATTTTAACGGCCAATATCTATTAGACAATTCCACTCATTAATTTTCAATTTCCCATGCTAATCTAATGGCTGGGACCATCCCATCAAAGTTTTATTTGGACTATTTTACCATCCAAAGTTGAGAAAACATTTTTGATGGCATCAATTGTTCCATCCATAGGGTGGAGATGGATGGGGCATACTTTTCAAAAAGAAAGAGACTGGGCATTGATTCTGTCCATAGACTTATTTTTTTTTAGTGTGTAAGGAGAAGACGGGGCACCGTGTTTTTCATTTTTCATCTTTTTAATTTTTTTTTTGACTTGACTTCTTTTCCTATGGGATGAAGATGGGGCAAACTGCATTGAGGTCGTGCCCGCTATGCGCAACTGAATTCCAGCCATGATTGTCAGCCACCATTTCTGCCGTCGGATCTAGGATGGAGGAGGCTTGTCCGCCTAGATGTATGGTTGATGTAAACAGGCCACCGGTTTCCCTGTTTCAGCTTTTATTAGGTGATTGCATCAATCTCACTGCAAAGACGTTTACATGTCCATCCAATTTTACAATATGTCGTCCAAAAGTTTATTGAAAAAATTAATGGCAAAAAATGTAGTTGAATATTTTTATTAAGATATAGGTATTGCTGTTGAATCGGAGGAATGATTAAAGCTGGCAATGGGCTAAGCCTGGGCTAGGAAAAATCCATATTTTGAGTAGGCCTGAGCCAACCGCAGGCTTGCTCATTGCGAACCGTGCGGTAATGAGTGACCTGAAAGCTAGTTTTGGTGCTGCAATATTTCTCATGATGCATGGCAGGTGTTTAATCGACAAGATACTTGTTGCGCAGCACGCCAACAACGCAGTGAGCCGAGATCCAATTTCAAGTCTCACCCACAAACGATAAACAAGAAGAAATATAAACTAAAAATAGATTAAAACAATCCAAATAAACCACAAGACAAGATATACATGGAAAAACCCAAACTAGGGTAAAAAACCACGGATGCAAACTTCCACTATGAAGAACAACGAAGATTACAAGGCAATATACTAACCTCTCCCTTGGAAGTACAGAGAAAATCCCTTGCCCACACCTTAGAAATATTTCTCAATATTTACCTTAACCCTAGAAAAGCCCTAGGGACCCCTATTTATAGTTTAGGCAACTTCCCTTTCGCACCCTTACGAAAGGCGACACAAAAATCCACAGTCCGCATCAAATTCGGAAACGAATCTACGTAACTATGACTGGTCGTGTAGGCTGCACGACCGGTCGAGCATGGTCCACAACCGGTCGAGCACTTTGGAACCCAAAAACCTATGCTCGCTGGACTTTAAGTCGAGCCAGTCCACGACTGGTTATGTGGGGCACTCGATCGGTCGAGCATGGGTCACGACCGGTCGAGCAGCCTTCAGATGTGGCTCCACATCTCAACAATCTCCCACTTGGAGACATATCGCCATAAACCTTCGTCTTCTACATCCAGAGTGCACCACCTTCCCGTCTTCAAGCCTGAAGACCAATCAAAGCTTAACAGAGCTTCAGCTTCTCCTGTGTGACCGCCTTGGTCAGCATATCCACAGGATTTTTACTTGTATGAATATTCTCCAGAGCAATCAATTCATCTTCCAGTAATGAACGTATGAAGTGATATCTGATGGTAATATGCTTGGTCCTTGAATGAAAGGCTGAATTTTAGCCAAGTGTATTGCATTCTGACTGTTACTGTACAACTTGCAATCTGCTTGCTTCTTACCCAACTCTTCCATAAAACCTTGCATCCACACCGTCTCCGTACACGCTTCTGTAGCCACAACATATTCTGCTTCCGTCGTACTGATAGATACTATCTTCCGTAACTGAGAGACCTAATTGACTGCAACACTACCCAGAGTAAAGACATAACCTGTAGTGCTTCTTCTGCTGTCGATATCTCCTGCCAAATCTGAATCCACGTAGCTTTGTAGCTTGATTTTCGATTCATCATTGCATAGCCTTATATCCTTAGTACCTACCAGGTATCTAAGGATCCACTTCACAACTTTCCAATGTTCCTTCCCAGGGTTGTTCATGAACCTACTAACAACTCCCACTGCTTGAGCAATGTCTGACTTCGTGCTCACCATAGCATACATGAGACTCCCAATAGCTGATGCGTATGAGACTTTAGCCATGTAGTCCCGTTCCTCATACGTCTTTGTACCTTGCTCCTTAGATAGCTTGAAGTGGTTAGCTAATGGAGTGCTAACCGGCTTAGCACCTCCCATATTGAATCGATCAAGTACCTTGGCTATGTACTCTGCCTATGACAAAAGTAATTTCTTGTTTTTCCTGTCACGCTTTATCCTCATGCCTAGGATTTATTTTGCAGCTCCTAAATCCTTCATGGCAAATTCTCTACACAGTTGTCTTTTGAGACCTGAGATGTCCTTCATGCTTGAACCGACCACAAGCATATTATCAACGTACAGAAGAAGGATAATATACGACGTATCAAACTTCTTCAAATAACAACAGTGGTCTACGTGACATCTCCTGTAATCGTTTCCCGACATGAAGCTGTCGAACTTCTTATACCACTGCCTCGGGGCCTGCTTCAGGCCATATAGACTCTTCTTCAGTCTGCACAACTTGTTCTCCTTTCCTGGTGCCACGTATCCTGTCGGCTGATGCATATATATCTCTTCTTCAAGGTCCCCATGAAGAAAGACTGTCTTAACTTCTAGCTGCTTTAGATGTAAGTCTTCTGTAGCCACTATACTCAAGACCATGCGAATCATAGACATTTTCACTACCGGTGAAAATATTTCAGTGAAATCGATACCTGCCTTTTGTTGAAACCCTTTCACAACCAATCTAGCCTTGTACCGTTTCGAACCATCGTGCTCTTCCTTCAGTTTGTAAACCCACTTGTTATGAAGAGCTTTCTTACCCTTGGGTAGAGTGACTAGCTCTCATCTACGATTAGACTCAAGAGAGTCCATCTCATCATCCATGGCTTGCTCCCACTTAACCTGTGTATTTGACTGTAATGCCTCATCAAAACACTTTAGTTCACCATTATCTGTCAGCAGTAGATAATGTAAGGAGGGTGAGTATCGGACCATGGGTCTCCTCTCCCGAGTAGAACTCCTCACAACCGGTGTATGCGGCTCTGCCTCATAATGCTCCTGTGCATGATCATCCTGGGGCACTGTAACACCCGTTGTCACGCCCCAAAACCCAGAAATCGGATTCACAGGAATCCAGATCGTTGAATCCGGTCTTGGAAAGCTTCTGACCTCAGTAGTACCCCATTCTCGGCTCCTGGCGTCCATACGCTGATTCCAATCTGGGATCCTACAATGAGGATTTTTTTGGTACATTTAACTCGCAATAAGCATAACCACAAGATTACCCATTTCACAAAGGCAACATCATCATCACATATCCACTAATATAATGGTTGAGTACAAGTCTTTGGAAAGAAATACATAAATAAAAATCAAGCTTGAAGAAGACCGTATGCGCTCCAAGCTCAACAATCTTTGCACCTAACATCACCTGCACGCATCTATCGTGCATAAGCTTATAGAAAGCTTAGAGGGTGGTGTAAGTGTGTGTATAAGATAAGTACCAAGTAAGCAATATCAGAGTAATCAGAGTAAGCGGGAAAACTAACAAGCCCATAAATCATACAATATCAGAAATAAGCAGAAATACTGACAATATCATGAATTATCCGAGTAAACAACATTATTTACAAGGTCATAAATCATACGATAACAGAGTAAGCAAAAATCCATGAGTCAATCAATATCAGAATACGCATTATAGAACATCTATGCAAATGAAGAGTCATAAAGAGCCAAACATCAGATGCTAAGGATGCGATGCAGTACGCAATTCCTGATGAGTGCACGAATACCGTCAGTCGTATCTAGACCGTGCCATATGCAGTAGATGTAATGTGCTATGCGGTGCGAATGGAATGACCATGCTGGAGTGTGAAGTCGGGATGATAGTACGTAGTATCGCAGGTTATATGGTCCTTCACAAGGGCCTTCTTTCTAAACCAGTCCCATACCTAAATTTGGATAGTCAGACTCAATGTGGTAAACTCCTGATCTTATGTTAGTCACACCGAAATTCTTGCCATAACGAAGGCACACAACAATTAGTTGCGCACCACTAGCCCGAGTGGATAGTAAATGAATGAATGAATGAGCATGCAACTCCTACTTAATAAGTCCACATATCAGTACAGTTCGTCTCTGGGATCATCACCGGGGTTTAGTACACTCCAAATGGCACTGCCGCTCTCCCAGCTGCACAGTCCAAGTGAGCGTAAGAAACCTCACTATCCGCCTGGCCAATATTTTGCCAATACCTATCTGGCACGTTGATAGCGGACTCATTCCTCGAGCTGGTCAGACTCAGCCCAGCAATGCCCCCTGCGCTCGGGCGGGTAAGGCCACACCCCCTCCCAACTAACCACGACACAGTGGGAGAGGCGGCCTCCTGGTATTCGGCACTCGGGCGCTCATGTATCTACTCGGTCTCGACATTGGGGGGTCTCCTGGCCACGGAGGTTTAGAGATTTTCACCCAGGGACATCTATGGCGCCCGTATGCTAGAACCAAATATTTTCGGTGTCCCCTTTGACCATCCACGATATGCTAGTGGAGGCTACAACCCTGATGTCGATAGGGCGTATAGTAATCACAGCACACAATGCAAGATGTATGAGTCGTATAATCCAGTCATGCATCAATCCTGCGCATACCATGCACTCATGTGAGGTGACCTCCTCCTATTAAGGAGTCTCATAACAACACGCTCAATTACATATGCAATGATCAACCACATCTCATAACAAACATGCAGATAATGCGTATGGGCATGTATCATGATGCTATGCTATCACCTACTCATAATCGGTATCAATAATCGGCATCGACAATCGGCTTCGATAATGTGGACATTTAACCAACATTGCCCCTAAGGAATGGCCCACATAGAGCCTAACATGCAATGGGCCCACGGCCTCACACAAAGGCCTAATATTCAACATAGTGGACCTTACTCACAGGCCACCTATACACAATAGGTGGGCCCTGCTCATGGGCCTCAAATACATGACATGTGGGCCCCACACATGGGTCTCAAATATATCAAATGGGCCATGCATCATGGGCCTAATACATATCCCAATGGGCCTTGCCCACAGGCCACAAATACATCACAGTGGGTTCCATAGCCTAGCCCCCAAATGCATCATAATGGGTCTCATATCCACCACGTTGGGCCTTAAACACGGGTTGAATACACATCACAATGGGCCTCAAATACGGGCCGCATATACATCACATTGGGCCTCGACAATCGGAATCGGCAATCAACCACGATAATCAGAATCGGCAATCGGCCACGATAATCGACATCGATCGAAAATCGGTCAATCGGCCACGACAAACAGAATCGGCAATCGGTCACGTCAATCGCCAATCGGTCACGTCAATCGCCAATCGGTCACGATCGGTAATCAGTCATGATAATCGGCCTCGATCGGTAGTCAGTCAATCGGCCATGACAAGAAGAATCAGCAATCGGCCAAGTCAATCAACAATCGGCCACGATCGGTAATCAGCCATGATAATCGGCCTCGATCGGTAGTTGGTCAATTGGCCATGACAAGAAGAATCGACAATCGGCCAAGTCAATCAACAATCGGCCACGATCGGTAATAAGTCATGATAATCGGCAATCGGCCACGACAAATCAGAATCGGTAATCGGTTTCGATCGATAATCGGTAATCGACCACGACAAATCAGAATCGGTAATCGGCCTCGATCGATAATCAGCCTATAAACAAGGCGAGCTCCATAAATGGACGACCGATCAACCATAATATAAAGATCAGCCCATGGCCATGGTCATGTCAAATCTGATAACACGGAGCCATTCATTTATGGCAAATAGGGCCCACTTATTTGAGTTAACACACTAAGGGAATGATGAGAATGGGCCTAACAAGGCCTAAGAAAAGGTCACAATGTGGACATTCAACCAGTATTTCTCCCAAGGAGTGGCCCTCGTAGGGCCAAATTTATAGTGGGCCTAATCACATGGGCCTCATATATATATATCGAATAGGCCGCAACAATTGGGCTTTACATACATTGCAATGGGCCATAACCCATAGGCCTTGCATACATGACAATGGGCCTCATAACATGGGCCACAAAAACATCACAATGGTCAAGCCATATGGGTCGGGAACACATTTCAATGGGCCACGACCCATGGGCCCCAGTACATCATGATGGGCTGTAACCCATGGGCCTCAAATACAACGAGTGGGCCACATCAATGGGCGACACCAATTAGCCTTAACCCATGGGCCCCAATACAATTTATTGGGCCTCTCAAATACAATAAGTGGGCCGCACCATCTACACCGTTCATATATTTCTAGAAGTCATTTTAGAGTATTGTATAAAAATTATTCATATCTAAAGATCATCTGAATCAAACCTCAAATAACAGTGGTGATGGTGATCAAATGGTTAGTTGGACCACATCACAAATAGCAGTGGAGACAGCAATTTCCGCTGTACAAAAGTCCCACTGGGGGCCATCAAAACATGTATTTTCCATCTAGTCTGTTCATAAGGTCACAAGGTCCTGGATATAGAGGAAAAACAAATATCATACGGGTCCAAAATCCTGCAACCCAAGGGGTTTCAATGGTGGACGTTCATCCCACTGTTTTCTGTATTGTGGTCCACTTGATATTAGATTTGTCTTGTTTTTAGTCTCAATCCAAGGAGTGGCTCACGAAATGGATGGACGGTTTGGATGAACCATATCCATCAGGGTAGGGTCCACAAACATGGCCCACCGCAGAATGAGCTCACCAAATGGGTAAACAGTTTAGATGTAATGTACACATCATAAGCGGCCCACCGTCCAGCCATATGGACGGTCGTTAGAACCCCTACGTCAGGTGTGGCCCATCCAACACCGTCCAGGAGTGGACGGTGTGATACAAAACATACATTACGGTGGGGTCCAAACAACCTACTGACGTCATCAGTAGTGGGACCCACATAGCTTGGTGGCATCAATACACCAGCCACCTAACGGGTATGAGGTACCCAGTTAATTCATTCACAAAGCAGGTGGGTCCCCACGTGGGGCCCACCAGATATATATATATATATATATATATATATATATATATATATATATATATATATATATATATATATATTTATATTACAAACGTCAACGTCCAGCCGTAGACGTTACTGATGGACGGCCTGGATTTAAACATACCTCACGGTGGGTGCCACGGAACTGCTGACGTGGAGCAGCAGTTGCTGATGCTGCATGGGACCCCACCTGGGTGCACGGGGCAGATACAACACATCAGGGTGGCCCCCACACAGCACCGTCCAGCAATGGACGGTGCAGATACACCTATGCTGATGTCAATCAGCGGCAACAACGGCTGTTGGTACGGTACGCCAGCCAATTCACTTGCAGGTGGTCCCATGTGGGGCTCACCATAACGTTGATCTGCCATCCGATCCATCGGTAAGGTCACATAGACCCGAATGGAGAGGAAAAACAAATTTCATAATGATCCAAAACCTCTGCGAACCCACACAGGGTTTTAATGGCAGACGTTCAATCACACTGCTTCGTGTAGTGTGGGCCACACGAGCGACGTATACGACTGATCTTTGGAAGACCCACTGCACTAGGGGAACCCGTCAAAATGCACGGTGTTGATGTGCATCGCACACATCGAAGTGGGGCCACTGCTGGGACCCAACAGTCCCTGCCCATCTCGCCAGAGTGCAGGACGCCCTGCGCGTCCCCAGGACGATCAGCAGCAGCTGCTGCTTCATTTATTTTTTATTTTATTTTTATTATTTTTTTTCTTTTAAAGATGTTTTCCTGTTGTTTTTCATAGGTGGGGCCCGCGTCAGAAGGATCTGTCCTAACCATTGGATCCTACGGCTAATGACAGGCTAAATGAGCCCAATATTCAGGGTATTTCGACGTATAAAAATATCAAACGGAATTTTAACGGTAGAAATAACTGCTTTCCATGAAATGGCCCGCCATGTAATCAGATTGGCCTCATTTTTCGGCTCAACGCCTAAAATGAATTGGGAAATAAGATGAACGGTGTGGATTGAATTCATACATCACAGTGGGGCCTATATGAGTGACCCTCCCCAAGTTTTCAAATCAAGCTGATATTTATTTTCATCCCAGTAACGTCCAGCGTCTAGGGACGCTGGATGACTTTGGGTACAACACCAATTAGGGTGGGCCTTGCTCAAATGAGCCACCAAATGGATGGATGGTGTGGATAACACCTACATCAAGTGGGGTACATTCAGGTGGGCCACACGGCCACATCATCGCATACGAAAAATGAAAGAGAGATGGAGAGAGAGAGAAAGAGACACCCACCTTTGATCGCCTATTCCTTCTTCGGCATATGCACTCTAGAACTCCAAGAGGACATTTTCAACGGTTGAGATGATGATCCAAGAGTTGGATTTGGTTGTAGGAAGGTGGGCCACACCTAGCTACTCCATGAAAGCCATGGACGGTTTCTTGCTTAGAGGATAAAAGAGAGAGAATGAAAGAGAGGGAATGAGAGAGAGAGATGATGATGTAAGGAGAGAGGGATGGGTTGTTGTAATGAGGGTTGACTTTGGGAATGGGAGAGAGAGGGGGGCCATGCCTTGTTAGTAAAAGAGGTATGGATGTTGTACTTGACTTGATTGATGTGATTGATTTGATAGATTCTGTTGGAATTTGCAACGCACGGTGTTTTTCTCGAACTGAACGTCGGCTTGTATCCTCTGGTCAGGGTATCGCCTCGGTGCGCGAGACGTGGCATTTGAACCGCGGCGACGGTGCGATCGCAATGATATAAGTCTCGGATCGAGCCGCCTTCGGTAGGCAAGACTCGGCTTAAGATCGCATGCAACGTCGGATACGAGTCAAGAATTACCGGAATTCGACCGGAAGGACCGCGGGAGTCGACGGAACAGTAGAAACTAGGATACGGGTCTTACAGCTCTACCCGCCTAATAAAAAAATTTCGTCCTCGAAATTTAAACCTCAATACAACCAATACAGAGTTCTCAAAGGGAGGGAAATCCTGTCGTAAAATATACCGACAGAATCAAACACCTAAGAGATGGGGATAATGCCAATGAATCTCAGCCTCATGCTCCAAGATGCCTCCTCAGCTTTATGATGACCTCACTGAACCTTGGATCCCTTATAAAAAATGATCGAAACTGTAATATTATGCAACCTCACAATCTCAACGGTAGGGGCCTATATCAGAAAAACACTAAGTTATTCAAACTTGGGGACCTAATCATTCTAAGTTCTCAACAATCATAGAGTGTAAGGTAGCTATCAGCAGATATGTGATGTTATCTTAAGGTATTCCCAAGTTATGCTCGATACCAACCATTACGCCCCAAAACCCGTAAATCAATTCACAGAATCGGATCGTGAATCGGTCGGGCGACCTCCGTAGTACCCCATTCTCGGCTCCTAGCGTCCATCCGCTAGATTTCAATCCTGTGATCCTACAAGGAGGATTTTTTTTGATACATTTAACTCGCAATAAGCATAACCACAAGATTACCCATTTCACAAAGGCAACATCATCATCACATATCCACTAATATAATCAGTTGAGTACAGTGCTGGAAAGAAATACATAAATAAAAAATCAAGCTTCAGAAGACCGCTGTACGCTCCAAGCTCAACAATGCAGCAACCTAATATCACCTGCACGCATCTATCGTGCATAAGCTTATAGAAAGCTTAGAGGGTGGTGTAAGTGTGTGTATAAGGTAAGTGCCAAGTAAGCAATATCAGAGTAATCAGAGTAAGCGGGAAAACTAACAAGCCCATAAATCATACAATATCAGAAATAAGCAGAAATACTGACAATATCATGAATTATCCGCGTAAACAACAATATTAACAAGGTCATAAATCATACGATAACAGAGTAAGCAAAAATACAGACAAGTCCATGAGTCAATCAATATCAGAATACGCATTATATAACATCTATGCAAATGAGGAGTCATAAAGAGCCAAACATCAGATGCTAAGGATGCGATGCAGTACGTAATTCCTGATGAGTGCACGAATACCGTCAGTCGTATATAGATCGAATAAACGCATGAACATAGTAACCCGGAATGCCATATGCAGTAGATGTAATGCGCTATACGGTGTGAATGGAATGACCATGCTGGAGTGTGAAGTCGGGATGATAGTACGTAGTATCGCAGGCTATAGGGTCCATCACAAGGGCCTTCTTTCCAAACCAGTCCCATACCTAAATTTAAATAGTTAGACTCAATGTGGTAAACTCCTAATCTCAGGTTAGTCGCGCGCCCTAACCGAAATTCTTGCCATAACGAAGGCACATAACAATTAGTTGCGCACCACCAGCCCGAGTGGATAGTGAATGAATGAATGAATGAGCATGCAACTCCTACTCAATAAGTCCACATATCAGTACAGTTCGTCTCTGGGATCATCACCGGGGTTTAGTACACTCCAAATGGCTTGCCGCTCTCCCGCCGCACAGTCAAGTGAGCATAAGAAACCTCACTATCCGGCCAATAGTCTGCCAATACCTATCCGGCACGTCGATAGCGGACCCATTCCTCGAGCTGGTCAGACTCAGCCTAGCAATGCCCCCTGCGCTCGGGCGGGTAAGGCCACACCCCCTCCCAACCGACCACGACACAGTGGGAGACGCGGCCTCCTGGTATTCGGCACTCGGGCGCTCATGTATCCACTCGGTCTCGACGTTGGGGCGTCTCCTGGCCACGGAGGTTTAGGGATTTTCACCCAGGGACATCTATGAGGCCCGTATGCTAGAACCAAATATTTCCGGTGTCCCCTCTGGCCATCCACGATATGCCTGTGGAGGCTACAGCCTTGATGTCGCTAGGGCGTATAGTAATCACAGCACATAATGCAAGATGCATGAGTTGTATAATCCAGTCATGCATCAATCCTGCGCATACCATGCACTCATGTGAGATGACCACCGCCTATCAGGGAGTCTCATAACAACACGCTCAATTACATATGCAATGATCAACTACATCTCATAACAAACATGCAGATGATGCGTATGGGCATGTATCATGATGTTATGCTATCATCTACTCATAATCGGTATCAATAACCGGCATTGACAATCGGCCTCGATAATGTGGACATTTAACCAACATTGCCCCTAAGGGATGGCCCACATAGAGCCTAACATGCAATGGGCCCACGGCCTCACACAAAGGCCTAATATTCAACATAGTGGACCTTACTCACAGGCCACTTATACACAATAGGTGGGCCCTGCTCATGGGCCTCAAATACATGACATGTGGGCCCCACACATGGGTCTCAAATATATCAAATGGGCAATGCATCATGAGCCTAATACATATCCCAATGGGCCTTGCCCACAGGCCACAAATACATCACAGTGGGTTCCATCGCCTAGCCCTCAAATGCATCACAATGGGCCTCATATCCACCACATTGGGCCTTAAACACGGGTTGAATACACATCACAACGGGCCTCAAATACGGGCAGCATATACATCACATTGGGCCTCGACAATCGGAATTGGCAATCAACCACGATAATCGGAATCGGCAATCGGCCACGATAATCGACCTCGATCGATAATCGGTCAATCGGCCACGACAAACAGAATCGGCAATCGGTCACGTCAATCGACAATCAGTCACGATCGGTAATCAGTCATGATAATCGGCCTCGATCGGTAGTCGGTCGATCGGCCATGACAAGAAGAATCGGCAATCGGCCAAGTCAATCAACAATCGGCCACGATCGGTAATCAGTCATGATAATCGGCCTCGATCGGTAGTCGGTCAATCGGCCATGACAAGAAGAATCGGCAATCGGCCAAGTCAATCAACAATCGGCCACGATCGGTAATCAGTCACGATAATCGGCAATCGGCCACGACAAATCAGAATCGGTAATCGGTTTCGATCGATAATCAGTAATCGACCACGACAAATCAGAATCGGTAATCGGCCTCGATCGATAATCAGCCTATAAGCAAGGCGAGGTCCATAGATGGACGACCGATCAACCATAATATTAAGATCGGCCAATGACCATGGTCATGTCAAATCTGATAACACGGAGCCATTCATTTATGGCGAATAGGGCCCACTTATTTGGGTTAACACACTAAGGGAATGATGAGAATGGGCCTAACAAGGCCTAAGAAAAGGTCACAATGTGGACATTCAACCAGTATTTCTCCTAAGGAGTGGCCCTCGTAGGGCCAAATTTATAGTGGGCCTAATCACATGGGCCTCATATATATATATATATATATATATATATATATATATATATATATATATATATATATATATATATATATATATATATATATATATATATCGAATAGGCCACAACAATTGGGCCTTACATACATTGCAATGGGCCATAAGCCATGGGCCTTGCATACATGACAATGGGCCTCATAACATGGGCCACAAAAACATCACAATGGCCAAGCCATATGGGTCGGGAACACATTTCAATGGGCCACGACCCATGGACCCCAGTACATTATGATGGGGTATAACCCATGGGCCTTAAATACAACGAGTGGGCCACGTCAATGGGCGACACCAATTAGCCTTAACCCATGGGCCCCAAATACAACTTATTGGGCCTCTTAAATACAATAAGTGGGCCGCACCATCTACACCGTTCATATATTTCTAAAAGTCATTTTAGAGTATTGTATAAAAATTATTCATATCAAAAGATCATCTGAATCAAACCTCAAATAACAGTGGTGATGGTGATCAAATGGTTAGTTGGACCACATCACAAATAGCAGTGGAGACAGCAATTTCCGCTGTACAAAAGTCCCACTGGGGGCCATCAAAATATGTATTTTCCATCTAGTCGGTTCATAAGGTCACAAGGTCCTGGATATAGAGGAAAAACAAATATCATACGGGTCCAAAATCCTGTAACCTAAGGGGTTTCAATGGTGGACGTTCATCCCATTGTTTTCTGTATTGTGGTCCACTTGATATTAGATTTGTCTTATTTTTAGTCTCAATCCAAGGAGTGGCTCACGAAATGGATGGACGGTTTGGATGAACCATATCCATCAGGGTGGGGTCCACAAACATGGCCCACCGCAGAATGAGCTCACCAAATGGGTAAACAGTTTAGATGTAATGTACACATCATAAGCGGCCCACTGTCCAGCCATATGGACGGTCGTTAGAACCCCTACATCAGGTGTGGCCCATCCAACACCGTCCAGGAGTGGACGGTGTGATACAAAACATACATTACGGTGGGGTCCAAACAACCTACTGACGTCATCAGTAGTGGGACCCACATAGCTTGGTGGCATCAATACACCAGCCACCTAACGGGTATGAGGTACTTAGTTAATTCATTCACAAAGCAAGTGGGTCCCCACGTGGGTCCCACCAGATATATATACATCTATATATATATATATATATATATATATATATATTTATATTTATATTACAAACGTCAACGTCCAGCCGTAGACGTTACTGATGGACGGCCTGGATTTAAACATACCACACAGTGGGTGCCACGGAACTGCTGACGTGGAGCAGCAGTTGCTGCATGCAGCATGGGACCCCACCTGGGTGCACGGTGCAAATACAACACATCAGGGTGGCCCCCACACAGCACCGTCCAGCAATGGACGGTGCAGATACACCTGATCTGCGGATGTCAATCAGCGACAACAACGGCTGCTGGTACGGTACGCCAGCCAATTCACTTGCAGGTGGGTCCCATGTGGGGCCCACCATAATGTTTATCTGCCATCCGATCCATCAGTAAGGTCACACAGACCCGAATGGAGAGGAAAAACAAATTTCATAATGATCCCAAACCTCTGCGAACCCACACAGGTTTTTAATGGCAGACGTTCAATCACACTGCTTCGTGTAGTGTGGGCCACACGAGCGACGTATATGGCTGATCTTTGGAAGACCCACTGCACTAGGGGAACCCGTCAAAATGCACGGTATTGATGTGCATCGCACACATCGAAGTGGGGCCACGACTGGGACCCAACAGTCCCTGCCCATCTCGCCAGAGCGCAGGACGCCCTGCGCGTCCCCAGGACGATCAGCAGCAGCTGCTGCTTCATTTATTTTTTATTTTATTATTATTATTATTTTTCTTTTAAAGATGTTTTCCTGTTGTTTTTCATAGGTGGGGCCCGCGTCAGAAGGATCCGTCCTAACCATTGGATCCTACGGCTAATGACAGGCTAAATGAGCTCAATATTCAGGGTATTTCGACATATAGAAATATCAAACGGAATTTTAACAGTAGAAATAACTGCTTTCCATGAAATGGCCCGCCATGTAATCAGATTGGCCTCATTTTTCGCCTCAACGCCTAAAATGAATTGGGAAATAAGATGGACGGTGTGGATTGAATTCATACATCACAGTGGGGCCTATATGAGTGATCCTCCCCAAGTTTTCAAATCAAGCTGATATTTATTTTCATCCCAGTAACGTCCAGCGTCCAGGGACGCTGGACGGCTTTGGGTACAACACCAATTAGGGTGGGCCTTGCTCAGATGGGCCACCAAATGGATGGATGGTGTGGGTAACACCTACATCAAGTGGGGTACATTCAGGTGGGCCACACGGCCACATCATCGCATATGAAAAATGAAAGAGAGAGGAGAGAGAGAGAAAGAGACACCCACCTTTGATCGCCTATTCCTTCTTCGGCATATGCACTTTAGAACTCCAAGAGGACATTTTCAACGGTTGAGATGATGATCTAAGGGTTGGATTTGGTTGTAGGAAGGTGGGCCACACCTAGCTACTCCATGGAAGCCATGGACGGTTTCTTGCTTAGAGGATGAAAGAGAGAGAATGAAAGAGAGGGAATGAGAGAGAGAGAGAGATGATGATGTAAGGAGAGAGGGATGGGTTGTTGTAAGGAGGGTTGAATTTGGGAATGGGAGAGAGAGGGGGGCCATGCCTTGTTCATAAAAGATGTATGGATGTTGTACTTGTTGTACTTGACTTGATTGATGTGATTGATTTGATAGATTCTCTTAGAATTTGCAACGCGCGGTGTTTTCCTCGAACTAAACGCAGGCCTGCATCTTCTGGTCAGGGTATCGCCTCGGTGCGGGAGACGCGGCATTGGAACCGCGGCGACGGTGCGGTCGCAATGATATAAGTCTCGGATCGAGACGCCTTCGATAGGCAAGACTCGGCTTAAGATTGCATGTAACGTCGGATACGAGTCGAGAATTACCGGAATTCGACCGGAAGGACCGCGGGAGTCGACGGAACAGTAGAAACTAGGATACGGGTCTTACACCCGTATCCGGTAACTCTTCCATCTCTACGAATTCTTTCTTCTCGGCCTTATTTTCATGCACACTATCCTTATGCATCACTTTTTCATTGAAGACTACGTCCTTGCTTCTAATGATTTTTCTATTTTTTGCATCCCAAAACTTGTATCCAAAATTATGCTGCCCGTAGCCTATAAACGTACACCTCTTGGATTTAGCATCCAGCTTGTTTCTGTGCTCTGCATCAATGTGAACATATGAAGTGCAATCGAACACTCTGAGATGTGCAAGGTTCACTTCTTTCCCATTCCACGTTTCTTCTGGTAGCCCACCATTCAATGGTGCTGAGGAATTTTTATTGACAAGATATGCGGCAATATTCACAGCATCTACCCAAAAGGTCTTGGACAACCCTGCATGTAACCTCATGCTCCTAGCGCGCTCAAGGATGGTCCTGTTAATGCGCTCAGCCACACCATTCTGCTGTGGTATCCCTGGAATCATTTTCTGATGTTTGATTCCATTTGCTGTACAATACTCCTCAAACATCTTATCACTGTACTCTCCCCCATTATCAGATCTGAGACATTTTATTATTTTTCCTGTCTCGTTTTCTACCATTACATTCCACATCTTAAATACATTAAATATATCAAATTTGTGCTTTAAGAAATAGACCCACAGTTTTCTACTAGTATCATCAATAAAAGTAACAAAATAACGTGAGCCACCAAGAGATAATACCTATGCCGGTCCTACACATCAGTGTGTACAAGCTCCAACAGATGTATCTTTCGAGCGCGTCCTGTCTTATTGAAGCTTACCCTCTTCTGCTTGCTATACATGAAGTCCTCGCAGAATTTCAAGTCAATAGACTTCAGCCCTGGTAGCTTCCCTTTTGACAATAGCACCTTCATCCCCTTCTCACTCATATGTCCCAACCTCTGATGTCATAACTGCCCATTCACTCTAGTTGATGCGACTGCGAGTGAACTATACGATCCTGAAGTCACGTACAAAGTACCTTCCTTTTTGCCTCGAGATATCACCAAAGCACCTTTTGTGATCTTCCAGGAATCACTGGTGAATGTCGTCATATAACTGGTATCTGCCAACTGTCCCACTGAGATCAAGTTCTGTTTTAAGCTCGGTACATGTCTGACATCCTTCAATTTCAAAGTCATTTCGTCTTTCTGATTGACATAAACGTCTCCCTTTCCAACAATATTGCACGACTCATCATCACCCAGGTAGACTCTCCCAAAGTCACCTGACACATTGTCACACAGAACTTCCTTACACGAAGTGGCGTGAAACGAAGCACCCGAGTCTATAACCTAAGACTCATTCCTCGCATCAAGAGACAAGATCAACGCCTCTGTATCACTCTCCTCAAATAGATTCACTGAATCATTCCTGCCTTGAGAGCTTTATTTCTTGAGCGCCCTGCATTCATGTTTCATGTGCCCCTTCTTGCTGCAATGCCAACACCCGTCTTTGTCTTTCGGTCCCTTGGACTTCTTCCTCGACTTAGAACATCCGTGTTTATTGCCTCCTTTGTTCAGCAATCTTCCTCTTCCTTAAATGTTTAGAGCATTCCCTGAATCCCTTGAAACTCCTGGTATCTTTCTTCTAGATTCTTCGCTGAGAATTAGATCGGCCACATCATCAAATTTTAGTTTCGTCGACCTTGAAGAATTGCTCACAACAATCATCAAACCATCCCAACTGTCTGACAGACTAGATAAGATCAATAACGCCCTGACCTCATCCTAAAAAACAATGCCAACGGATTCCAACTGGCTCGTGACTATATTGAACTTGTTTAGATGTTCAGCCACGCTCCCACCATCTGACATCTTCATGTTGAATAGCTGTTTCATAAGATGAACCTTGTTGGATGCTGAGGGTTTTTCATACATGGTTGTTAGGGCTTCCATTAATTCTTTTGTAGTTTTCACCTTGGATATATTGAAGGCGATGCTCTTAAACAAAGATAGTCAGATCGTTCCTAAAGCCTTCCTATCCAGTAAAAACCATTCATCATCTGTCATCTTTTATGGTTTCTTCTTTTTTCCTCCTAGAAGAATATAGAGGTCCTTCTGATACAGATAATCCTCCATCTGCATCTTCCAGAAGGTAAAGTTTGAACCATCAAACTTCTCAATTCTAGTCTTCCCTTCTTCTGTCATCGCTTCCAATAGAACTAAACTAATAGCTCTGATACCAGTTGTTGCGCAGCACGCCAACAATGCAGTGAGCAGAGATCCAATCTCAAGTCTCACCCACAAATGATAAACAGGAAGAAATATAAACTAGAAATAGATCAAAACAATCCAAACAAACCACAAGACAAGATATACGTGGAAAAATCCCAAACTAGGGTAAAAAACCACGGATGCAAACTTCCACTATGAAGAACAACGAAGATTACAAGGTAATATATTAACCTCTCCCTTAGAAGTACAGAGAAAATCTCTTACCTACACCTTAGAAATATTTTCTAATATTCACCTTAACCTTAGAAAAGCTCTAAGGACCCCTATTTATAGTTTAGGCAACTTCCCTTTCGCACCCTTGCGAAAGGCGACACAAAAATCCGCAGTACGAATCAAATTTGGAAATGAATTTGCGTAACTACGACTGGTTGTGTAGGCTGCACGACCGGTTGAGAGGACCCCACGACCGGTTGATCATGGTCCACGATCGGTCGAGCACCTCGGAACCCAAAAACCTATGCTCACTGGACTTTGAGTCGAGCCAGTCCACAGCTGGTCGTGTAGGCCACTCGACCGGTCGAGCATGGGTCACGACCGGTCGAGTAGCCCCCAGATGTGGCTCCACATCTCAACAATACTATTGTGATGTTTGGGGCTCGTTCCTAGCTTATGCTTTATATTGCTGTGATCCTTATTGCTGTGATCCTTGTTGTGTCAGGAGCCTATTGCCTGGTGGTAGTGCTGTAAGGTCTACCGTTACGTATGTATTTTGCATCAACACCATCCATCCATTTTTCCAAAACTCATTTTAGGGAATGAGCCCAAAAATTAAAGTGGATCCAAAGCTCAAGTGGACCACACCACATGAAATGATGGAGATTGAACACCCTACCATTAAAAACTTCTTGACAGCCACAAAAGTTTTAGATCAAGCTTATATTTGTCTTTTCTTTCCCTTCGTGCAGGTGCATGTGATGGTATGAACATGTTGGATGGAAAATGAGCAAGAGCATCACGATTGGTCATAGGTACCTTACTCTTGCTCTGGTGGTGGACTCCCTGTAGTTTCAACACCCGGTAAGGGTTTGAATATCCATAGGTGGTGAAATCCCACTACGGTGTGAGTATGTGTTGGTGTGCGTGCATGTAAAAAAAAAAAAAAAAGAAGAAAAAAAAAAAAAAGAAAAAAGAAAAAGTGGATTGGGTGTGTACACACACACACACATATATATATATATATATATATATATATCAATGGTTGGTCTCATAATTCCCACGGTATATTGTGGTATGGTTCATTCTTTTTTGGCTCATGCCTTGAAATGAACGGGCAAAATTGATTGATGGAATTGATATAAAACACATACGTCACGGTGGGCTGGTGTGGCTGCTGTCATAAATCCCACTGCTTGCGTATTGAACTTCTAAGGAAAGCGGATTGCGTACTGAGTAAACTCTGTGGGGTCCAATGTGATTTATATATTTTATCCACTCCGTTAATCTATTTTAATAGATAATTTTATGGCTTGAGACTAAAAATAAAATATATCAAAATCTCAAGTGGACAGCATTGTAGGAAACAGTGTGAATTGAAATTCTGCCGTTGAAATTTTTTTGTGGGCCACAGAAGTTTTAGATCAAGATGTTATTTGCTTTTTCCCTTCATCCATGCCTAAGTGATCTGATGAACAGGTTGGATGACGAATAAAAATCACTTTGGGCCCTAGAAAGTTTTCAATGGTGGAAGTCATTATTCCCACTGTTTCTGTGGTGCGATCCACTCGAGCCTTGGATATGCTTCAATTTTTGGCTCAACCACTAAAATGGGCTAGAGAAATGATGGACGACATGGATAAACTATATATATTCACAGTGGGCCCAACTGAGTTTACTCCGTAGGATAAAAGCATACTGAGTTACTTAGTAGGCAATCCGATTTCACTTCGAAGAGCCGTGGGGTCCAAAGCAACGGGTGGATCTGAATTTCTACCTACCTCCGTGAGGGTATTTTGAGATGTTTGTAGCAGATCTGGTGGTGTAGATATTCAATCTAACATGTTCTAACCATCAATACTACACATGTTAGACAATCTCATCCATCAATTTTCTCCAAGTTTCCATGCTAATTAATAAACAGCTGGGACATCCTATTAATGTTTGATTTGTACCATTTTACCATCCAAAGTAGATAAAACTATTTGGATAGTAATCAATTGGTACATCTTCATTTCACATAAGAGATGGCTTTATCATGTTTAGGTTGCATAGGCTACACCATACCATGCTAGGATTCACATAAGAGATGGGGCATGGTTTCTTCTTGGCCAAAATTACTTTTCAAGTTGGCTGAGACAGGGCATTGCTTTTGTCACTACACTCTTTCAGTGGTTGGAGAAGATAAGCCATGACTTCTGTAGCTAGACTTGACTTCCTTGTACGTT
The DNA here is from genome assembly GCA_030180095.1 of Magnolia changhungtana. NCBI lineage: Eukaryota > Viridiplantae > Streptophyta > Magnoliopsida > Magnoliales > Magnoliaceae > Magnolia > Magnolia changhungtana. The sequence goes on from JASAUF010000610.1 coordinate 325,731, forward strand.
AGATGAAGACCATGTGTATGGTGAGGCAGTGCATCTGCTTTCTCAATAGATTTGCATGTGTTTTCACATTGTATGAAGACCGTGAGCGACCGAAAAACAAGACTTGCGATTAGTCAATATCCAATGAGAAAATTCTTCTCTAATGAGCCTTCAGTTGAAGAAAATTGTGGATCCATTCATCTGTGCCATGTGTATGGTGAGTGTTAGTTAATTAATACTTTATTTCCAATAAATTTTAATTATACAATGCCTAGTATTATCTACACCAACCTTGTGCTAATTATGCCAGGACGGCTCCTCCGCAGATCTCTAGTAGAATAAGCCTAATTTGACGAGGGTTATGCATTTTGTAATGAGAGCTGCCATCAACCTGTCCAGCAGGGTTTCCCCTCGATAGAATAACCTTATTCTACAGGTCAATTGGTTCTCATCATGGGACCACTTTGGAATCCTGGGCGATACTCCAAGTTAGTGCCACTAAATGTATGATTCAAACGGCTAATAGGAGGGCTATTTCAAAAAGGAGGACCGATCTATTACATAGCTTACTTTGGTCTTTTTATAAAGGAGTAAAAAAAGAGAGAAAAAAAAAATGCAAAAGCAAAAGCAGAAGCAAAAGAAATCTTTCCGCATCATACATTCTTTGGAAGATCAATTAGTCTTTTACCCTGCTACCCTTGCTCAATTCTTTTATTACAATGAAATTCACAGAGCCTTTAGAAGATTGAAATGGGCCCACCTACATAATTAACATCGTTGATCAATACCATCAGACAATTTTCCATCTCCTTTTATATCATTGGATAAAAAATGAGGTGGATCTGAGTGGTAGATGGGCCGTAGAAACGCACAGTAGTGGATAAACTATGGACAATTAAATGGAATCTAAGAAAGTGTAGACCGCTTGATTATTAGTAAGATGTTGATATTGATGTTAACTTTGGGGAATGATTAAAGCTGGCAATGCGCCAAGCCTGTGCTAGCAAAAATTAATATTTTGAGTAGGCTTGCTCATTGCCGTCCATTATAAGCTATTTTGACCATTAGTTTAATTGAAACTCCACGAGGTGAAGAGTGACCTGCACGCTAGTTTTGGTTCTGGGATATTTCTTATAATGAATGGCAGGTGGTTAATGGACCCGAGACAGCCAGTGATGTTTGGGGCTCGTTCCTTGCTTATACTTTGTATTACTGTGATCCTTGTTGTTAGTAAGTCTATTGCCTGGTGGCAGCGTTGTGGGGTCCACTGTGATATATGTATTTTGCATCAATGCCATCCATCTATTTCGCCAGCTCATTTTAGGGTATGAGCCCAAAATTGAAGCAGATTTGAAACTCAAGTGAACCACACTACAAGAAATGATGGAGATCGATCACCACACCATTAAAAACTTCTTGGTGGCCACAAAAGTTTTAGTCAAGCTGATATTTGTGTTTCCCTTCGTCTAGGTCTGTGTGACGGTACGAACAGGTTGGATGGAAAATAAACATAACCATCACGATGGGTCATTGGAAGGTTTCAATGGTTGGTGTCATAAAATTACAAGGTGGCAAAATTGGTTGATGGCATTGATATAAAACACATACATTAGAATGGGTCTCACATAGTCTCTTTGGCAGGGTTCTCAGGGAATCTGCTTCTCTTGCCATAATGAACAAACATATTAAACTTCTTAGAGTCGTAGGGTCCAAAGCAACAGGTGGATACAGTAGTTCTTCCTACTACTGTGAGGGTATTTTGAGATGTTTTGGGTAGATATGGTCGTATAGATATTCAATCTAACATATTGTAAACATCAACTATACATGTTTGATTTGGACCATTTCACCGTGGAAAGTAGGGGAGACTATTTGGATAATAATCAAATGATACATCCTCATTTTACATGTAATGTGAAGAGATGGCTTTATCATGCTCAAGTTCCATGGGCTATATACCATACTATCTGAGGATTCTCAAACTCAAGCCGATTAGTCTTAACAAGTTTAAATCCATTGGTTGGAGATAGGTGTTGGGGGACCGTTGAAGCAAACCTCGAATTTGAATCAAACAAGCTAGCGAAAGATAAACGCAACAAAGCATGCCCAGAAACAGACGATTTTATGTGAAAAATCTTTACAAGCAAAAACCACAGCATAAAGCGACAAACAAATCCACTATGAAGAACAAATTACAAGAAATTAAATGAACTTATAGATGCGAAATCCTTCATAAAACTCCAACCTCCTTTCAGAACCATCTTAGAAATGTTTAAGCTCTCTTAATTAATACCCTAATCTCGCATTACACCCATATTTATAGCATAACACACGGAATAGGAAACAATTTGCACAATTATGAAAAAATGAACGCATCGTCGATCAAGCAAACCTCGATCGATTGACAGCCACATGTTCAATCGCTCGAACATGCTCAAAAGGGTTCATAGAATTTACAAATATTATCTCAAAATAGTCGGTCGCTCTAACCTCCTTGGTTGATCAACTGAACCTGTCCAAAACTGTACAAAGATCAATCTGTATAATCCGGGGCTCACTTGATTGATTGATCAGTTTGGTTGATCGATCAAGACTCCTGTTTCTGTAACGCCCTGAAAATCGGGGGTCGAGCATAAATTCAACTCCCGAGTTCCAACGCATCACTTATGCAACAAAATGAATGATGATTGAATGTTGTCTGTATTAGTGCATTGAACATGAGTGAGATTAAGCCAAAACAGCATATCATACTCCAGAGACAATTAAATTTGCAAGCGGAAGACTATGATAGATATATAGAATATATAAACTGTGGTGAGTCTCCAGAGTGTGATAATATTACCAGGTTAAATAATTACAAGTATAATTTAAATTATACCAAATGTGTAGTGTCATCTAGTCAACATCCTTGTAATCCCGTCGATCAAGACACGACTCGCATGAAGCCGTCAGCACACAGCAAATACGAATAAGCATCATTGTTGGCATAAAGGTCTGGCTTTTCCTCAGGAGTAGCGTCGCTATCTGCAATCAGACAAAGTCTAGTGGGTGTTCGGAACACCGTCCCGTAACGTGGGAGTGAGTAGCTAACTCAGTGGAACAATAAAGCATAGGTTAACATGTTATCAATTCAGTCAAGCAGTAATGATAAAGCAGTAAAATCAAACACTCCTAACTACTCTTATTAATGTAAGTATGAATGTAGTCATGATGTATGCCCTCACCACACACTCTCTCGTGTGACACCATCTTATGTTCGTGGCATGCTTGCATTCCTCAGTGCTCCACATCTTCCAGGCATATGCAATGCATGACGAGCATAATTACCGAGTTGTTATTAGTCCATTTCAAATAGCAGGATTGAGAAACTAAGGTACCTCCCTTGTATCATTCCCAAACATGATCCATTCTAGGGTCGTCAGTCCTAGTTAATCTCATACAATAATGTATTTTCTAGGTCGCTGCAAAGGCTGCCAGGGCTGTTACGCACAAAGGTTACACCACTCCCCCATCACCTTTTTAACGATTCATCACTATACAGATACAGGCCTAGTTTCATACTCTATACACTACGGCAAAACTCGTCGCCTCACCGCAAATTCAGAGTATGCTCGAGGTCACTATAAAGGGCTGCCAGGGCTGTTGCTCGCATTCGTTGCACCACTCCCCCATCACCTTATCAATGTAGGCCGACAGCACGAATATAGTGTCCCATACCACCATAATCGGCTCACGAGTCTGGTTGCTCACTGGTCACTACGGGGAGGCACGTGGCCCCAGCGTAGGCCGACAGCTCGACCACGGTGTCCCATACCACCATGCCCGGCTCATGAGTCTTAGCAGATCGAGGTACTATGGTTAAAAGGGATTTCACTGGTAAGTTTGGTACCCTAGGTTCAAGTAGTAGTGTCCAAATATGGTGAACATACATAAAACAGATCGGGTTGCTTGACGAGCTCGGCTAGCTCGAGCGCACAACAAGTTGAACGATATGAAGTGCATAAGCACTTCGCGTGGCCAACCACTATCGCCAACCGAAGTACGACTCGGGTTCGTCGAACACATCTCACGTGACAAATGAAACTCAGTCACGAATTCGATCTCGTTACCGACTGCCTGGACTATACAATAGCCCCAATCACATTCAATTTCAGATATTTAAAGCAGTAATGGATCAAAATTCAAATCATACAATCAAAGACTGATATTATCCGTTTAGGGCTGCCAGGGCTGTTGCACGCACTCGTTACTCCACTCCCCCATCACCCATGACGGATCATACAACGTAAACATGAATTTAAACATATGCATCACATAGATAAAATCATATAATCATTTGAGCATGTTATGAAGCACAACATAAGCATCAGTTTGTACATATTAAATTCCTAATTACACAACTATCCAAGGAAATCATACACATAGTTAAAGGAGTTGAGAATCATATCTCAACACCCTTATACATTACAATTTACTAACTACTACTTATTCAGACATTTCAACAAATTCTTTAGACTATATACATCAAGATACATGACATATGTTGATCACATAGGTATTAGGCCAAATCCTTTCACTAGGAGTTACCCCAATCATAATACGCATACACCCACGATGGATAGTCATGGCAAGCAGGAATCCAAGTTCCATATTCATTCAGTCATTTCCACAAACACTTGGGCCACACATTTTAATATAAGTAGTGTATATTGGTCGTGGCGTGATTTAGGGCAAATCCTTTCGTCAAAGGGGTATCGCCAATACAACAATCATAAATCCATGACAATTAGTCACGGCGAGCATGAATGAGAATTTTATACTCATTCGGTCATTTTCACAAACACTTAGAATACACTATATTAACATACATAGTGTATATTAGCAAAAACATGTATTAGGGCGAGTCCTTTCGCCAAACAAGTATTTTATCCATATATAATATATTAATACAACAATTAATCATGGTAAACACATTTCCAAAATTTATACGTATACGGTACTTTTTACAAATACCTAGAGTATGTAAAATTCCATATCTTTAATCGAAACGGAAAACAGACAACACTTTGTACATGTGCAATTGCATGTAGATCATGAATCTATCATTATCTGACATTGAAAGAGTTGAAAACCATAACCTATACACCTAAAGTCAGCACCTTTTTGTCGTAGAATCGTAACGGAGTCGATAGAATTGCTAAGCTTCTGTATACGGTAGTTTGGCCACCTATAGATCGAAATAGGTTAGCTATTTCATAACCTACAACCTATACAACCCCAAAACAGATTAGGGTTAGGATTTCTTACCTAGAAATGAAGTCGGAATCGCCGGGAAAGCGACTAGAATGGTGCGGTTGAGCATCGATAGCAGCAGGGAAGAGTGGCAGGGAGATTCTCCCACTTCTCTCACACTTTCTCTCTCTTTTCTTTCTTCTCTCTCTAGGGTTTCTCTCAAATTCGTATGGCTGTGAGAGAGAGGGTTTTAAGGTCCTTATATAGCCTAAAAACTCGCCGGAATAGACTCCAGGTCAAAGTATACTTAGGTTATAACCAAAACGGGTCAGTTTCGGCTCAACGGAGGACTTCTGGCGGGCCTTCTTGAGCCAAAGGTCGGACTTAAGCTCACCAACACTGGATCTACGTTTAGTTAAGTTTTTATTTCAGTCGGGATTCCAGATCACAAAGGGCAGACCAGTTTCAGTTCAACGGTCAGCGGATCTCGATCGGAGATTCCGAGTACATGGATATGTGTATGAAATTTCTCATGATCCGAGGGTATAATTTGGTCTGATTCTGACGGTTTGGTTGCTTAAAACTGATCCCCAAGCGAGAGGTGCCAGATTACTATTTGAGATATTTATTTGTAAAGAAAATCAAGTGTTTTCACACTCCTCGCTCCCGACTCAAGCGAATTACACTAGGACACTATCTGGATTTGATTTCCGAGATGGTTGTCAAGCCCAGCAAGGCGGTCCTAATTCCTTAACTTCGTGTTAATCGGATTTCCGACGTGCAGTCCAGATCTGATATGGAGTTTCGAGATGCTCCCAAGAGCAGCCGGGTAATGAGATTGATCCTAGATTTTAGGGTAACCTAGCGTCAATGATTCTACAAGTTTTGGGTCTTGCAGATCGTATTTAAAGTGATTGGTGCTAATTTCACAGGTACTCTACTTTAACACTGGCTAATTCTCGCCTAAGTTCTAAAAGATTTAGTCCTGTATGATTTCTATCTGAGGTGGTACCTGGGCCTTTGTAGTTTGTATATAAAGTAATCCAAGTTATAATACTTAGCTAGTTTAAGATAGTGTCTAGGGTGAAAGTACTTAGAAAAATTGAAAGAATAAGATGGTGAAGGGTGGGATCTGTGAATGAAATGGGTTAAGAAGCGATTTTAGATTGTGGGATTCAGTTCTAACGAGTTAATAAGGTGTTAGGATCGACCCATTGCCTAAGGACGTCTAATCCCAGGTTAGCAAAAATCTGGGATGTTACAGTTTCATGTACATGTTGAATACATCTAGACAACAATCTTCAGAATGGCTTCGATCATAATGAACAACAACTTGAAGCTCCATCTCTAATAGCCTCCATCACATCTTCACCATTATCCCTGCTTTTCACGCATACTCTGTATTCATCAAACCTTTGCCAGACCTAAAGTAGTCGAACATGATTTAAACTTCTCTATCGGAACCACCTTCGCAAGTATTCACTGGATTTACGTTCGTGTGGATCTTCTCAAGAGTAACACCGCATTCCTTAAGCATTTGTCGGATAAAATTATGACGAACATCAATATGTTTAGTTCTAGAGTATTAAACTGAATTCTTTCCCTAGTTGATCTTGCTTTCGCTGTCACAATTAACTGACACGACCTCTTATTGAAGCCCCAACTCATTCATCATTCCATACAATCAAACATCTTCCTTTAAAGCCTCTGTCACTGCTATATACTCAACTTCGTTTGTGGAAAGAGAAACTACACACTGAAGTTTCGATATCCAATTGATCGCTCTACCCACCAACACAAATGAGTAACTAAAAGTCAACCATCTATTGTCCACATTTCCTGGGTAATCTATGTGCACATATCCTACCAACTTTTCCTCTAAATTTTCAAATGTCAACACATAGTTCGTTGTACCTCATAGATAACGAAGTAGCCATTCTACTACCTCCCAATGCTACTTGTCGGGGTTTGACATATATCTTCTAACAACACTAACTGCATGTGAAATGTTCGGTCTTGTAGAGACCATGACATACATCAAACTGCCAAGTGCACTCAATTAGGGCACACGAGACATAAATTGGTTTTCTTCATCTGTAATGGGACATTGCTATAAAGAAAGTCGAAAGTGAGCAGCATGGGGTGTAGTAACTGGTGTAGTCTTGTCTATCCCAAACTTCCAATACCTTCTTAAGGTATTTTGCTTAAGATAACTTTAACATGCTCCTCTCCCTATCTTTGTGTATATCAATATCGAAAATCCTCTTTGCACCCCCTAAATCTTTCATTTCGTACGTCCATGATAATTGAGTCTTTAACATATTGATTTCAGATATGCTCTGGCTAATGATAAGCATCTGATCAACATATCATGCTTATTTCTTTCACATTGAGGATAATGTAGATTTTAGGTTGGGTATGGGAGATTAGATAAACTAATCAGTGTTTTTTCAGTTTTGAGTAAAATTTGCAAAATTTTTAAAAAAATTTCAATGTTTATCTGTTTGGAAAGCGATAAGTTGTGTATTTAAGAATGTTTTGAGTATGATAATAAGATTGAGATTGGATTTTGAATTGTTGGAGTTTGATCATTTAAGTAATATATCAATTACAGTTCCTGCACTCAATTGATTAAGAGGAAGTTTGAATATCATCTTAATCTAAATCACAAGACATATTCAAATTATTTTCTGTGAATAGTACTAAATTTCTTATTGTTAGTATGATGATTATTGAAAGATATTGAGAACCGAGTCAGGAGAATTTTATCCACCTTAAAAGAAGAAAAGCACTAGTTAAAAAAATAAGAGATTGACAAAAAAAAGGTCATGTATGGTGAAAAGATTGAAAAAGTTTAAACAATAATGAAAAATCTGAAAGAAAAGAGAAAAGATGAAAAGACTGAATGAATATAAATAATCGTCGATATAAAATCAAAAACTGGAAAAAGAAGGAAAAGGGGATAAGTTTAGAATCAGTACTTGAGTTTTCAACTAATCTTGAAGTGATGAGCATGGCTAACATTATGAAAAGATAGTATTTTTACTGAGCACGTTTAAAAACTTGATATGCAAACTATACTCTGACTTAATGAATAAATGACTTATTTGATTGATTACATATGTGATTCGGCTCAATGTCACACCCCAAATCGGGAAATCAGATTCATTGGAATCCCGATCGCCGAATTCGGTGTCGACAGCCTCCGTAGTACCTCATTCTCGGCTCCTAGCGTCTATACGCCAGATTCTGATCATGGGATCCTACAAGGAGGATTTTCCAATGTACATTTAACTCATAATAAGCATAACCACAAGATTATCCAATTCACAAAGGCAACATCATCATCACATATCCACTAATATAATTATTTGAGTACAATGCTGAAAGGGAAATACATAAATCGAAAATCAAGCTCCAGAAGACCGTTGCACGCTCCAAGCTCGATGTTGCTACAACCTAACGTCACCTGCACGCATCTATCGTGCATAAGCTTATAGAAAGCTTAGTGGGTGGTGAAAGTGTGTGCGTAAGATAAGTGTCTTGAGAAGTAAGTAATATCGAGTGTCGAGTAAACTAAGCGAATCTTGACAAGTCCATGAGTCATACAATATCAGGATACGTAATGCAAATCAGCTATGCAAATGAGGAGCCAAAGAGAGTCAAATATTAGATGCCGAGGATACAATGCCATAAATCATACAATATCGAAATAAGCGGAAATACACTGATAAGTCTATGAGTGTTATCAGCCGTACCAAGGCTATGCGATGCAAGGCATGAATGCTAACGGCCATATCAATGCTAAGTATTGCGGATGCAATGTAATATGCGGTGTGAATGAAATGACCAAGCTAGAGTGAGTCGGGATGATAGTACGTAGTATCGCAGGCTATGGGGTCCATCACAAGGGACTTCTATCCAAACCAGTCCCATACCTAAATTTGGATAGCCAGACTCAATGTAGTAGACTCCTGATGTTAGGTTAGTCGTGCGCCCAACCGAAATTCTGGCCATACGAAGGTACACAACAATTAGTTGCGCACCACCAGCCCGAGTGGATAGTGAGTGAATGAATGAATGAGTATGCAATTCCTGCCCAATAAGTCCACATATCAGTACGGTTTATCTCTGGGATCATCACCGGGGTTTAGTACACTCCAAATGGCACTGCCGCTCTCCCAGCCGCACAGTCCAAGTGAGTGTAAGAAACCTCACTATCCGCCTGGCCAATAGTCTGTCAATACCTATTCGGCACGTCGATAGCGGACCCATTCCTCGAGCTGGTCAGACTCAGCCTAGCAATGCCCTCTACGCTCGGGCGGGTAAAGCCACACCCCCTCCCAACCGACCACGACGCAGTGGGAGACGCGACCTCCTGGTATTCGACACTCGGGCGCTCATGTATATCCACTCAGTCTCGATGTTGGGGCGTCCTCTGGTACCAAGAGGGTTTTAGGAATTTTCACCCAGGACCATCTATGGCAGCCCGATGCTCGAACCAAACATTTTCGGTGTCTCATCTGGCCACCCACGATATGCCTGTGGAGGCTACCGCCCTGATGTCTCTAGGGCATACAGTAATCACAACACACAATGCAAGATGCATGAGTTATACAATTCAGTCATGCGTCAATTCTAGGCATACCGTGCGCTCATGTGTGATGACCTCCGCCTATCAGGGAGTCTCATAACAACCTGCCTATGACATATGCAGTGATCAACCACATCTCATAACAAACATGCAAATGATGCGTATGGGCATGTATCATGATGCTATGCTGTCATATACTCATAATCAGTATCAATAACCGGCATCAACAATCGACCTCGACAATGTGGACATTTAACCAACATTGCCCCCGAGGAATGACCCTCATAGATCCTAACATATAGTAGACCAATGACCTCACATAAGGGCCAAATATACAACACCATGGGCCTCACTCAAGAGCTTAATACACATTACGATGGGCCTTTCACATGGGCCTAACATACATCACAATGGACCTCAACTACGAGTCGCATATACACCATATAGGTCTCGACAATCGAAATCGACACTCAAACTCAGCCTCGATACTTGGCCACGACAATCGGGATCGATCAATAATCAGAGTCGGTCACGTCAATCAGCCACGGCAATCGGCCACAGCAATCGGGATTGATCGATAATCAGAATCGGCAAATCGGTCACGGAGTCGGTAATCGGTCACGACAATCGGAATTGATCGATAATCAGAATCGACAAATCGGTCACGGAGTCGGTAATCGGTCACGACAATCGGAATTGATCGATAATCAGAATCGGCAAATCGGTCACGACGATCGGATCGATCGATAATCAGAATCGGCAAATCAGTCAAGGCGATTAGATCGATCAATAATCAGAATCGGTAAATCGGTCATGACAATCGGATCGATTAATAAATAGAATCGGCAAATCGGTCATGGCAATCGGAGTCGGTAATTGTCCACGACAATTGGAATCAATCGATAATCAGAATCGACAAATTGGTCACGACGATCGAATCGATCGATAATCAGAATCGGTAAATCGGTCACGACGATCAGATCGATCGATAATCAGAATCGGCAAATCGGTCACGGTAATCGGTCATGACAATCGGAATCGATCGATAATTAGAATCGGCAAATCGGTCACGTCAATCGGAATCGGCAATCGGCCATGATAATCAGAGTCGTTAATCGGTCACGACAATCGGGATCGATAAGAATGGGCCTAAAAAGGCCTAATGGAAGGTCACAATGTGGCATTAAACCATTATTACCCATCAATGTGGCCATTCAACCAACATTGCTCCCAAGGAGTGGCCCACATAAACATCATTACATACATCATGGCAAAATCACATATCTCAACGGGCCTTGAATATATAACAAGTGGGCCCTGCACCTGGGCCTCAAATACATCACATTGGCCCCTCATCACATGGGCCTCAAATACACAACTGGTGGGCCCTGTACTTGTGACTTAAATACGGGCCTTAAATATACATTAAGTGGACCGTATCCACGAGCCGCACCAATGAGCCTCATACATCAAGTGAACCGCATTAATGGGTCTCATGTACATGACAGGTGGGCCCTGCACATGGGCCTCAAATACACAGTATGCGGGCCCTACACATGGGTGTCATATATATCAAATGGGTCACGTATCTGGGCCTCGAATACATCAAGTGGGTTGCATCATATAGATCGCACCAATGGGCCAATATACATCGAACGGGCCACATCAAATGGGTCGAATCAAATGGGCCGATTCCAACGGGCCGAATCACATGGGTCGATACAAATGGCTCGATACAAATGGGCCGATACAAACGGGCTGAGTTGAATGGCCCGATTCTAAGTGGGCCGAATCAATGGGCCGAGATCATCCACACCATTCACCTAGAGATTAATTAAGAGTATTACTCAAAAAAAAAAAAATGAATCGTATCCAAGGATCATCTAGACCATACTACACATAACAGTAGAGGTAATGATTTTCCACTGTTAAAACCTCAATGGGCCCATCATAGTATTTATTTTCCATCCAGTCTGTTGATAAGGTCACAAAGACCTGGATGAGAGGAAGAACAAATATCATATTGGTCCAAAATTTTGGAACCCAAAGGGGTTTCAATGGTATACGTTCAATCCCACTGTTTCTCCAATGTGGTCCACATGATACTATATTTGTCTTATTTTTTATCTCAAGCCTTAAAATTATCTGTCAAAATGGTTGGACGTTGTAGCTACAACACATGCATGATGGTGGTGTCCACCTGATATCTGGTTCTGTCTTTTTTTTTTTTTAGTCTCAAGCCTTGAGGCCAATTAGCTAAAAGGATTGACGGTTCACATACATCAGTAGGGTCCACATACGTGGCCATCACGTCAGATGGATGGGCGGTAGGGATAAAACACGTGCATCACAGTGGCTGTTCAAAGCTCCTACTAGAAAGATCGAGGGACGGTTGGAATGCAACACATGCACCATGGGATCTTCGTCCAGACGGATCAACGGATGGATGGTTTAGATGGGTCCATCCATCAGCAGAATCCCAAACGGTGAGGATCTCTCCCCACGTCAGCTACAGATGACGTCAACACAGCTGCTAGGTAGCTATTGGAGGTACGGTGGGTCCCACGTGAGGGTGGCCCACCATAGCTGTATATTGTATTATATAATATACTATCATATATTATATAATCAAATATCATAATATATATATATATATATAATACATATGCAATGAGGAGTGGCTGCCCACCGTCCAGATCTATCTGGACGGTGCAGATCTTATATGTTAAAGGTGGGTCCCACGTGGGAGGGTGACCCACCATACCATTATAATATAATATATTATATTATATAATAATGATATACCATATATATATATATATATATATATATATATATATATATATATTAGTGTATGTGTGTGGGAGAGTGGAGCATCAGCGTCCAGCATCCAGAGACGCTGGTCGGACGATGTGGGTAAAACACATGCAGTTGGGTCCCACGTGGTGGGCCATCCCACGGATGGACAGCGTGGAGAAAACACATACATCATGGTGGAGTCCCACCATCAATGGATGGTGAGGATATGAAATACATACATCATCAGGGGGTCACACGTCCATTAGCTGGACGGTGTGGACAAATACATAAATCAATGTGGTCCCATGGACGGACGGTATGGGCGCACACATAAATCATGATGGGTCCACGTTCCAGATGCTGGACAACGTGGGCACCACATATGCAGCATGGGTTTCATGGATGTGGGCCACCTAGGAGGTGGGCCAATCCCTTATTTCCACCCAAAACGGCTGGACAAGGTGGATAAAACAACACAGCATAGAGGGTTGCTGGCCGTTGGGTCTGTCCAGCCCAAAAATGACCTGAAAAACTGGATGAACGGTGCAGATTTAAAGCACATAAATCAAGATGCCACGTGAGTGTGGCCCACCAACTAAAGAGCAAGCTGGTATTTGTGTCTTTCCTTCCACCAGCGCTTGCTGCTGGACAGCAGGCCCAGTGCACCTGGCCCGGCAGCCTATGCCTAGGAGGCCTCTCCAACGAGACAGACGGTGTGGATGTTATCCCACATACATTGGGGTGGCACGGAACTTCCTGACATCTTTGCAGTCAGGTGCTGCTGGCACAGGAACCACCGTCTTTACCAATGGATGGTGTGGATCAATAGAAACATCAGGGTTGGCCCCATAGCATGGGTGAAACACATGCATCATTGGTGGGCCACGCATCAAGAGAGAGAGAGAGAGAGAGAGAGAGAGAGAGAGAGAGGATGGTGGAGGAACCCCGCCACTATGGGCCCCTCACCATAATGGGCCCCTCATCAAGATGGGTCCCACCCTAATTGGGCCATCAAACTAAAAAAAATCGATGGATAAACACCCACCTCGAGATCTCTCCTTCATTCTTCCGCCAATGCATGCTAGAGCTCCAAATGAACAATTTCAACGGTTGGGATCAAACTTGGATGGTGGAGATGGGAGATAAGAAGTGGGTCATACTAGCTTCTCCCCCATGGAAGCCATGGACGTGGGTTGCTAGGAGAAAATGAGGGAGAAATTGTTGTAAGAGAGAGGATGGGATGTGAGTGATGGATAGGTGTACTTGATGGGTGGAGAGAGAAAGAGTATGTGTTATGTCACACCCCGAACTCAGAAACCGGGCTCATAAAATTCTTGATCGTCGAATCCGGCACCGACAGCCTCCGTAGTACCCCATTCTCGGCTCCCGGTACCCATATACCAGGTTCCAATCCTGGGATGCTACAAGGAGGATTTCTAATAATCAATTTAATTCGTAATGAGTATAACCACAAGCATAACCCACGAACAATAACCATAAGAACACCATCACAAAATCCACTATGATAAAAAACTTTTGAGTACAAGGCGTATGAAGGGAAATACAAGATAGTGATGACAACAAAAACTCCAAAAGCTCGGCTGCACGCTCCAACTGCGGCGAGATTACGGCTGCGTCCTGGCGTCACCTGTACGCATCAATCGTGCATAAGCTTATAGAAAGCTTAGAGGGTGGTGTAAGTGTATGTGCAATATGAGCATGCTCAGAATATAAGGTCAGAGTAATGCGGAATCGTACTGATGAGTACATGAATGCAACCAGCCGTACCAAGGCTATGCGGTGCAAGATATGGATGCTATCGGTCATGTCAAGACCATGCAATGTAAGATATAGCTCAAGTATGCCAATCCTCATCATATATCAGTACAGTTCTCATTCAGGATAATCACCGGGGTCTAATACACTCTAAATGGCACTGCCGCTCTCCTAGCCGCACAGTCCAAGTGAGCGTAAGAAACCTCACAATCCGCCTGGCCAATAGTCTGCCAATACCTATCCAGCACGTCGATAGCAGATCCATTCACAAGATGGTCAAACTCAGCCTAGTATTGCCCCCTATCCTCGGGCGAGTAAGGCCACACCCCTTTCCAACCGACCACGACACAGTGAGAGACGTGGCCTCCTAGTATTCGGCCATCGTGCGCTCATATATCCACTCGGTCTTGGCGTTGGAGTCATCCTCTGGTACCATCGGGTTTAGGGATTTTCACCCAGGGACATCTATGACGCCCGTATGCTAGAACCAAACATTTTCGGTATCCAATCCAACCACCCACGATGTGTCTGTGGAGGCTATGACCCTGATGTCGCTAGGGCATACAATAATCATGATCACACAAATGCAAGTGCATGAATCACCCTACCAAACATGCAACAATCATGCCCGTACCGCGTGCTCATGTAGGGCAACTCCGTCTATCAGGGAGTCCATAGACAATCTGCCCAATGGCATATATTATGATTAGTCATTCCTCATAACAAGCATATATATGATGCGTATGATCATGAATCATGTATTTATACTGAACATGTTGTATAATGATGAGCTCTGAGCAAAGCGAAGATGTGACTAGACGGCCTACCCACTACAAGTATGGGCCTATCAGTGGGCCTTAGGGAGAGTGATAATGCGGATATCTAACTAACATCATCCTTCAATGTGGACGTCAAACCATCATTGCTCCCAAGGCATAGCCCACTATAAACATCGTTATATACACCACAGAGTATTACACATTGCAATGGACATAATCGTACCCCATTAGACCTTAAGTACATCAATTTGGCCGTATCATATGGGTCGTATATTTACTAAGTGGGCTATATCAATGAGCCTTACGTACATTGCAATGAGCCATAACTCATGGACCTTGCATTCATCACAAAGGGCCTTATACAAATCTAAGTGGGCCTCAACAACGGGCCACCACTACATCAAGATAGGCCTCAACAATGGGCCTTATACACATCAAGGTGGGCCTTAACAACGGGCCACCAAAAATATTTATTTTCCATTCAAACTATTCATAAGGTCACATGGGTCTAGGGCCCACTGTGATGTTTATTTTCAATCCGACCTATTCATAAGGTCACGTGGACCTTGGGTAGGGCCCACTGGAGTGTTTATTTGCCATTCAAACTGTTTGTAAGAACAAGTGGGCTAGGGCCCACGATAATATTTATTTTCCATCCAAACCATTCGTAAGGTCACGTGGGCCAGGGGGGCCCATGGTATTGTTTATTTGCCACCCATCCTATTCATAAGGTTACGCGGACCAGGGAGGGGGCGGGGACCCACCGTAATGTCTATTCGCCATTCAACCTGTTGATTAGCTCACACGGTCAGGGGCCCACTGGGATGTGGTTCACAAATCTAGCCCACCCATTATATGTGTCCCACCTAGCTGAGGGTCCAGACCAAGTTTCAGCCACATCCAAAATTCAGGTAGGACCCACCAAGTGATTTTCTATGTTTTAGGCATGTCTTCACTTGGTTTTAGATGTTATGGCCCACTTGAGATCCGTATACGGCTGATTATTGGGGGCGCCCCATAGACAAGGGGGACCCATCGAATGCACGGTTTGAATGTCGATAGACATCATGGTGGGGTCCACGGTTGGGACCCGTGCGTCCCTGCTTGTCCGCCCAATGCACGTGGCGGCGCCGCGCCTCAAAAGAAGCGAGCGTCACGCATCTTTTTTATTTTTTTTGAAATTTGGTTTTTCTGTGAAATTTCGTAGGTGGGGCCCACATCGGAAGAATCCATCCCGTCCACTCGTTCCCATGGCTCGAGACAAGTCAAATGAGCCCAATATCCAACCTGTTTCGACATAAAAATAATTAAAGTGAATTTTAAATGGTGAAAAACCTTGTTTTTACAGGAATGGCCCGCCTGTTAATCGGATTGGCCTCATTTTTGGGCTCAACGCCTAAAATGAGCTAAGGAGTGGAATGGATGGCTTGGATTAAGAACATACATCAAGGCAGGGCCTACACAAGTGGCCCGCCAAATTTTATTTTATTATTATTTTTATTCAAACTGATATTTCCGTTTTCCCTTCACTGACATCCAGCGTCCCAAACGCTGGACGGTTTTGGATATAACACATATTAAGGTTGGCCCCACGTGGACGTGGCCCACCCGTAAAAATCTAATATTTGTGCTTTCCCATTGCCATCAGGTGGGACCCATATGGCTTGGATGGCCATAGGGTCCACTTGATGGACGGTTTAGATTCCAAATGCACATCATGTGGGCCACAAAATAATGAAAGGAAGGGGGAGAGAGAGAGAGAGAGAGAGAGAGAGAGAGAGAGAGAGAGAGAGAGAGAGAGAAAGGAACACATGTGCATGGAGGGCTCTGCCACTATGAGCCCTCCCATCCATATCTCCAATCATACATCAAACGGGTCCCACTACATGTGGGCCCACCGATCAAAATCAATGGTAGAGGTCCTTTCTCCACCACAATGAAAGGTCTAGATGACCCTAGTTATGCAAGAAAAATAAACATCATGGTGGGGTCCATGGAGAATGGCCTCATCATGGAATGATCTTGAAATCAAGGTGGGCCATTAGTCACATTTAGGGTCCAAAATGAGATCCATACCATCGATCAGTAGGCCTCACTTGGCCCATTATCAAAACAAGAAATCTACACCTATAGAAGCACCCACCGTCGGATCTTCTTGGTTCGTTGGAAAGCCGACCTCCTTGTGCTTCACTTTGATGGTGGGAATTGAATATTCAAGAGCTAGGATGAAAGATTTTGGGATGGAAAGTGGGCCACACTACTCACTTCTCTTTTTCTCTCCTTGGCAAAAAAAGGTGGACGTGTGAGGCCTATGGGTTGCTTGGAATTTGAATTTTGTGAAAGAGAGAGAGAGATGTGGTGGTTGAGAAAAGTGATGGGTGATGTATGTGAAGTGTACTTGACATGTGTAAGAGAGAGATTGAGAAAGAGTTGACTTGTGATGTTGCTTGACTTGTGGAGAAAGAGAGCATGGGTTGCTTTGTACTTGACATAAAGTGATTGATTTGATTGATTTAACATGTCGTAGAGATTCTCTTCAAGTTCGCAACGTGCGGCGTTTCTCTTGAACTGAACGCAGGCCGACATCTTCTAGCCTAGGTATCGGGTCGGTGCGTGAGTCGCGGTGTTAGAACCGTGGCGACGGTGTAGCCGCCAAGGTACAGGTTTCAGTTCGAGCCGACTTTGGCATGCAGGTCTTGACTTAGGATCGCGCGCAATTGCCGAATACAGATCGAGGATTGCTGGAATTCGACCGGTGGGACCACGGAAACTGACTGAACGGTACAGTCAAGGATACGGGTCTTACAACTCTCCCCTCTAAATAAAAATTTCGTCCTCGAAATTTACTCAATCATCGCAAGAGAACATAATTCATAATAGAAGGGAAAACAAGACATCGTCATATAAAATCGAAGACAACATACATGATACAGCATATGATCAATCATCAAAAAGATGGGGATAACGCCCTCGAATCTCGGCCTCGCGCTCCGAAGATGCCTCATCTACAGAATGGTGACCCCACTGAACCTTCACCAAGGGAATGACCTTGGTCCGGAGGACCTGCTCATTCCAATCAAGGATACGAACTGGTTGCTCAATGTAAGAAGCGTCCTCACGAACCTCCAACTACTGCCAATCAATAACAGGAACCACATTTGACCCACACTTCCTCATCATAGAGACATGGAAAACGTTGTGGATGCCAGACAACTGAGGTGGCAAGGCAAGCCGATAGGCCACAGCGCCAATGTGCTCAGTGATATCGAAAGGTCTTATGAATCTCGGGGCAAGCTTGCCCTTCGCTCCAAATTGAACCACCCCCTTTATGGGCGAGACCTTGAGATACACATGGTCCCCTATATCAAATTCCAAGGGACGACGCCGACGATCAGCGAAACTCTTCTACAGACTCTGAGCTGTGCGCATCCTCTGCCTGATGATATCAATAGCCTCTGAAGTCTCCTGCACAAGCTTGGGACCTAGGAGACGCCACTCTCCAACCTCGGTCCAGCAATTCAAAGATCTGCACGGTCTGCCATACAATGCCTCAAAAGGAGTCATGCCAATGGTCGCCTGATAGCTGTTGTTGTATGCGAACTCAGCCAATTACAAATACTCATCCCAGCTACCCCTGAAATCAATCGCGCAAGCCCGAAGCATATCCTTAAGGATCTGATTGACCCTCTCGGTCTGGCCATCGTCTGCGGATGGTAAGCGGTGCTGAGCTGCAAATCAGTGCCCATAACTCTCTGAAAGCTCCTCCAGAACTGAGACGTGAACCTCGGGTCTCAGTCAGAAACGATCGAGACTGGAACGCCATGCAGTCTTACAATATCCTCGATGAATAACCTCGCAAGCCGGTCCAAAGGCCAAGTCGCAAGAATCGCAAGAAAATGTGTCGACTTCGTCAGACGATCAACAATGACCCAGATGGCGTCATGACCGCCTTGAGTCTTCGGCAAACCCATAATGAAATCGGTAGATACGTGCTCCCACTTCCACATCGGGAGACTATACGGCTGCAATAGAGCAGGGGGTCTTTGATGATCAGCCTTGACACGTTGGCATGTGTCACACTCGGCCACAAAACTAGCAATCTAGCGCTTCATCCTTGCCTATAAATACTGTCTTCTCATATCATGATACATCTTCGTCGAGCCAGGGTGGATAGAAAATCGCGATCGATGTGCCTCGGTCATAAGATCTCTGCGCAACTCTAGAATATCCGGGACATATAATCGACCTCTGAAGCAAAGTCCACCATCAACACCCATCTGTCAATCTGTCTGACTCTCAGATGTTGTCTCTGCTCGGTAATCTTGTAACGACTCGTCTGCCTGCTGAGCCTCGATTACCTTTGCGACAAGAGAGGGTCGAATCGACAGGCTCGATAGCTGAACGATAGAAGACTGCAGACCAAAATCAAAGTCGTACTCTGCTATATCCTCGAGCATCCTCCACTCTTGAATCATCATGTGTGCCATCAAGCCTCGTGGCTGACGGCTGAGGGCATCCACCACCACGTTCTCCTTGCCTGGGTGGTACTGGAGGTCAAAATCATAATCCTTCAAAAGTTCCATCCAACGCCTTTGCCTCATGTTCAGCTCGGACTGAGAGAATAGATACTTCAAGCTCTTGTGGTCAGAGAAGAGCTCGAACCTGACCCCATAGAGATAGTGTCTCTACACCTTCAGTGCGAGGACGACTGCTGCCAGCTCCAGATCATGCGTGGGGTAGTTCAGCTCATGGACCTTGAACTGACGAGACGCGAAGGCTACAGGTCTGCCTTGCTGCATCAGGACAACACCTAAACCAATACGTGAGGCATCGGTACATACAACAAATCCATCACTCACAGAGGGAAGAGTGAGGACAGGAGTGGACGTCAGACGGTCCTTCAACTTCATAAATGCTCGCTCGCATGCATCAGTCCAATCAAAATCTGTGCCCTTCCGAGTCAACCTGGTTATCGGGGCAGCAATGTGGGAGAAGCCCTCTATGAAATGCCAATAATAGCCCGCCAAGCCAAGGAAACCGCGGATCTCGGATGCAGTCGTGGGCTGGCCCCACAGACGTACTGCCTCAACCTTCGAGGGGTCCACTGCGACACCTTCCCTCATCACCACGTGACTGAGGAACTTCACCTCCTCCTGCCAGAACTCGTACTTCTTCAGCTTCGCATACAGCTGGTGGGCATGAAGGGTCTGCAATGCGATCTCCAGATGCTGTATATGATCCTCACGGGTTCTCGAATATATCAGAATGTCGTCGATGAAGACCACAACAAACTGATCAAGATACGAAAGGAAGACCTCGTTCATCAACTGCATAAAGACCGCGGGTACATTGGTCAGTCCAAAGGACATGACCTGAAACTCAAAATGACCATAACGCGTCCTGAAAGCCATTTTTGGGATGTCCTCCTCTCGGACACGAATCTGATGATAACCGGAACGCAGGTCAATTTTTGAAAAGAATTGTGCACCCTGCAGCAGGTCAAATAAATCGTCTATCCTCGGGAGCGGGTACTTGTTCTTAATCGTGACTCGGTTGAGCTCGCGGTAGTCGACGCAGAGCCTCATTGAGCCATCCTTCTTCCTGACGAAGAGTACCAGCGCTCCCTAAGGTGAACTACTCGGACGAATGAATCTCAACTCACGTAACTCGTCCAACTGACGCTGCAGCTCACGCAACTCCATCGGTGCCATACGATACGGGGCCTTCGAAATAGGCGCAGTACTGGGCACAAGATCGATCTGAAACTTAATATGACGGCGTGGCGGCAACGCCTGAATCTCCTGAAACACGTCGGAGAAATCACAGACCATCGGCAACTAATCGATACATAAGGCAACAGGCTCCTCGACTGCGTAAGACATCAAATAAGTCAATGGCTCTCCTCGGGGCTCTGCAACGAACTGAAAGTGCGGCAGGCCTGGTATGCGGAACGTGACCGTCCTCGTGGAACAGTCCAAGATAGCGTGGTACTCAGCAAGCCAATCCGTGCCCAAGATAACATCAAAGTCTGACATCGACAGAACAAATAAGTCAGCGGGCAAAAAAATGTCACCGACCAGAACAGGGCAAGACGAACAGAAACGGCCCAACACTGTAGTCTTCCCTAAGGGCGTCGATACGGTCAATCCCTCACTAGCAGACTCGGTCAATAATCCAGTCGATCGACAAAAATCCTCAGACATGAATGAGTGCGAAGCACCGGAATCAAATAATACTCGAGCGATGCATGAAGAGACTAGAAGTATACCCTCAACGACTCCTCCGGAAGTCTGCGGGTCCTGCTGAGCCGCATAGAATCTAGCCTGAGCTGGCTGGGGAGATGCCTGTCTCCTCTGAGGTCCTTGGTGCTTCTGTTGCCTCTGCAGGGGCCTGTACTGCTGTCTCTGCTGCTGCTAGGGCCTCGGCGGCTGAGGTGGCTGCGGTCGCTGCTGGTGAGGTCGTTGCTGCTGTGAAGGTGCTGCGGTGCTCTCGGCTGCTGCTGTGAAGGCTGCTGTGGTGCTCTCGGCGTCTGTAGATGAGGGCGAGGGCACTCAGACAGGCGGTGCCCTGTCCCACCACATCCAAAATAAGCCCCTGTAAATGGCTGCTGGGGTGGCGCTAAAGGTGCTGCTGGGGCTTCTGATGCTCTAGCAGGTAGGTGACACCTGTACCTCTGTGGCCATCGATGCTGCTGGGAACTACTGGAGGGAACTTGCCTCTTTTGACCCCTCCTTTGATCTCGTTCGGCTTGTGTGCTGGCCCACTCGATCTCATAAACTTGAGCCCTCCGTACTATCGCTTGGAAAGTCAGGAGCTCATGCCCAATAATGTGGCCTCGAAGACCGTAACGTAAGCCGTTCTCGAAACGGTGGGCCTTCCGCCCCTCATCATCAACCATATATGGTGCAAATCTCGATAACGCCACGAAACGGTCCGCGTACTACGTCACGGTCATGTCCCCCTGCACTAGAGTCTCGAACTTCAGTGCTCTCTATCGTCAAATGTGGTCAAGGAAGTACTGCTCCTCGAATCGGTAGATAAAGTCCTCCCATGTCCAGACATAGTCAGGTCCTGCGACGCGGGTAACGGAGGTCCACCAATGCTCGGCCTCGCCCTGGAATAGAAATACTGCTAACTGAACACGCTGCTGGGTCGTGCATGGCATAATATCGAAGTTCTTCTCCACATCGGAGAGCCATCTCTCGGCTGCAGTCGGATCTGGCTCGCCCTGAAAGCGCGGAGAATCGAGCTGTCTGAACTCACGAAGAAGGGCGCTCTCACGCTCCTGCTCTGTCTGCTTTGGCGAAACAACTGGGTGCCTGCCCTGTCCTTGAAGCACAGCAGTCACAGCCTACAACATCTACTGTAACTGCGAGGCACTCACAAGCACGGTGGGATCCGCACCGACATCAGGTGGAGGAAAGTCATCCTCTGGCAGGGGAGCAGGGATTCTAGTGGTGGAACGGGAGGCATAGGTGGTAAAGCTAGAACCTCAGGTGGTGGAGCGGGAGTCGAACGGGTCACTCTCCGGGCGGCATGTCCTATAGGAAAGATAAGGCGCCAATCAATCTTGAGAATCGCACGTTAGGGAACTAACTCGGGAGGTTTCGCACTCAGAACCTAATCGTCCTAAACTCATAGCAAACATGAGATGTTGTTCTCGATTATTCCCAAGTTATGCTCTGATACCAACTTCTGCCACGCCCCAAACTTGAAAACTGGGCTCACAAAATTTTCGATCGTCGAATCCGGCGCCGACAGCCTCTGTAATACCCCATTCTCAGCTCCCGGCACCCATATACCAGGTTCCGATCCTGGGATGCTACAAGGAGGATTTCTAATAATCAATTTGATTCGTAATAAGCATAACCACAAGTATAACCCACGAACAATAACCACAAGAACACCATCACAAAATCCACTATGATAAAAAACTTTTGAGTACAGGGCGTATGAAGGGAAATACAAGATATTGATGACAACAAAAACTCCAAAAGCTCGGCTGCACGCTCTAACTGCGACGAGATTATGGTTGCGTCTTGGCGTTACCTGCACGCATCAATCGTGCATAAGCTTATAGAAAGCTTAGAGGGTGGTGTAAGTGTGTGTGCAATATAAGCGTGCTCAGAATACAAGGTCAGAGTAATGATGAATCGTGTTGATGAGTACATGAATGCAACCAACAGTATCAAGGCTATGCGGTGCAAGATATGGATGCTATCGGTTATGTCAAGACCATGCAATGCAAGATATAACTCAAGTATGCTAATCCTCATCATATATCAGTACAATTCTCATTTAGGATAATCACCGGGGTCTAGTACACTCTAAATGGCACTGCCGCTCTCCTAGCCGCACAGTCCAAGTGAGCGTAAGAAACCTTACTATCTGCCTGGCCAATAGTCTGCCAATACCTTTCCAACCGACCACGATATAGTGGGAGATGCGGCCTTCAATGTGGACGTCAAACCATCATTGCTCCCAAGGCATAGCCCACTATAAACATCGTTATATACACCACAGAGTATTACACATTGCAATGGACATAATCGTACCCCATTGGACCTTAAGTATATCAATTGGGCCGTATCATATGGGCCGTATATTTACCAATTGGGCTATATCAATGAGCCTTACGTACATTACAATGGGCCATAACTCATGGGCCTTG
Organism: Magnolia changhungtana; assembly: GCA_030180095.1. NCBI lineage: Eukaryota > Viridiplantae > Streptophyta > Magnoliopsida > Magnoliales > Magnoliaceae > Magnolia > Magnolia changhungtana. The sequence goes on from JASAUF010000610.1 coordinate 349,561, forward strand.
CATTCATCACAAAGGGCCTTATACAAATCTAAGTGGGCCTCAACAACGGGCCACCACTACATCAAGATAGGCCTCAACAATGGGCCTTATACACATCAAGGTGGGCCTTAACAACGGGCCACCAAAAATGTTTATTTTCCATTCAAACTATTCATAAGGTCACATGGGTCTAGGGCCCACTGTGATGTTTATTTTCAATCCGACCTATTCATAAGGTCACGTGGACCTTGGGTAGGGCCCACTGGAGTGTTTATTTGCCATTCAAACTGTTTGTAAGAACAAGTGGGCCAGGGTCCACCATAATATTTATTTTCCATCCAAACCATTCGTAAGGTCACGTGGGCCAGGGGGCCCACGGTATTGTTTATTTGCCACCCATCCTATTCATAAGGTCACGCAGACCAAGGAGGGGGCGGGGACCCACCGTAATGTCTATTCGCCATTCAACCAGTTGATTAGCTCACACGGTCAGGGGCCCACTGGGATATGGTTCACAAATCCAGCCCACCCATTATATGTGTCCCACCTGGCTGAGGGTCCAGACCAAGTTTTATCCACATCCAAACTTCAGGTAGGCCCCACCAAGCGATTTTCTATGTTTTAGGTATGTCTTCACTTGGTTTTAGGTGTTATGGCCCACCTAAGATCCGTATACGGCTGATTATTGGGGGCGCCCCATAGATAAGGGGGACCCATCGAATGCATGGTTTGGATGTCCATGGACATCATGGTGGGGTCCACGGCTGGGACCCGTGCGTCCTTACTCGTCTGCCCAATGCACGCAGGCGCTGCCTGGGCCTCTGGCAGCAGCAGTGTCTGCTACATCTCTTTTTTTTTTTTTTTTTTTTTTTTATGAAATTTGGTTTTTCTGTGGAATTTTATAGGTGGGGCCCACATCGGAAGAATCCATCCCGTCCACTCTCTCCCATGGCTCGAGACAAGTCGAATGAGCCCAATATCCAACCTGTTTCAACATAAAAATAATTAAAGTGGATTTTAAACGGTGAAAATCCCTGTTTTTACAGGAATGGCCCGCCTGTTAATCGGATTGGCCTCGTTTTTGGGCTCAACGCCTAAAATGAGCTAAGGAATGGAATGGATGACTTGTATTAAGAACATACATCAAGGCGGGGCCTACACAAGTGGCCCGCCAAATTTTATTTTATTTTATTTTATTTTTATTCAAACTGATATTTCCGTTTTTGATATAACACATATTAAGGTTGGCCCCACGTGGACGTGGCCCACCCGTAAAAATCTAATATTTGTGCTTTCCCATTACCATCAGGTGGGACCCATATGGCTTGGATGGCCATAGGGTCCACTTGATGGACGGTTTAGATTCCACATGCACATCATGTGGGCCACAACATAATGAAAGGAAGGGGTGAGAGAGAGAGAGAGAGAGAGAGAGAGAGAGAGAGAGAGAGGAACACACGTGCATGGAGGGCTCCGCCACTATAAGCCCTCCCATCCATATCTCCAATCATACATCAAACGGGTCCCACTACATGTGGGCGCATCGATTAAAATCAATGGTGAAGGTCCTTTCTCCACCACAATGAAAGGTCTAGATGACCCTAGTTATGCAAGAAAAATAAACATCATGGTAGGGTCCATGGAGAATGGCCCCATCATGGAATGATCTTGAAATCAAGGTGGGCCATTGGCCACATTTAGGGTCCAAAATGAGATCCATACCATCGATCGGTAGGCCTCACTTGGTCCATCATCAAAACAAGAAATCTACACCTATAGAAGCACCCACCATCCGAACTTCTTGGTCCGTTGGAAAGCCGACCTCCTTGTGCTTCACTTTGATGGTGGGAGATGAAGATTCAAGGGCTGGGATGGAAGATTTTGGGATGGAAAGTGGGCCACACTACTCACTTCTCTTTTTCTCTCCTTGGAAAAAAATGTGGACGTGTGAGGCTTATGGGTTGCTTGGAATTTGAATTTTGTGAAAGAGAGAGAGAGAGAGATGTAGTGGTTGAGAGAAGTGATGGGTGATGGATGTGAAGTGTACTTGACATGTGTAAGAGAGAGGGTAAGAAAGAGTTGACTTGTAATGTTGCTTGACTTGTGGAGAAAGAAAGCATGGGTTGCTTTGTACTTGACATAAAGTGTTTGATTTGATTGATTTGACATGTCGTAAAGATTCTCTTGAAGTCCGTAACGCGCGACGTTTCTCTTAAACTGAACGCAGGCCGACATCTTCTAGCCTGAGTATCGGGTCGGTGTGTGAGTCGCGACATTAGAACTGCAGCGATGGCGCGGTTGCCAAGGTACAGGTTTCAGTTCAAGCCAACTTTGACATGCAAGTCTTGACTTAGGATCGCGGGCAATTGCCGGATACAGATCGAGGATTGCCGAAATTCGACCGGTGGGACCGCGAAAATCAACTAAACGGTACGGTCAAGGATACGGGTCTTACAACGACTTTAGGGGTTGCTTGGGGATGAGTGAATGGTGATGTGTACTTGACATGAGGTGATTGATTGACTGATTGAAGTGACAAGTCGTAGAGATTCTCTTGAGTTTTGTAACGCGTGGCGTTTTCCTTGAATTAAACGTGGGCCCATATCTCTTGGCCTGGGTATCGCCTCGTCACGCGAGATGCGGCATCAGAACCGCGGCGACGGCGCGGTCGCTAGGGTACTAGTCTTGGGTTGAGTTGACTAGGGTTGACGGCGTGTGACTCAGGGTTGCGCACAATTGTCGGTTAAGGGTCGAAGGTTGCCGAAATTCGTTAGGGAAGATTGTGAGAACCTACGAAACTGTACGATCTAGGATACGGGTCTTACAGCTCTTCCCTCCTTATAAAAATTTCATCCTCGAAATTTAAATTACAATACAACCAATCCAGAGCTCACCAAGGGAGGAAAACCCTATCAGAACACTCCATACCATCATAATCAAACACCCAAGGGATGGGGATAACGCCCACGAACCTTAGCCTCCTGCTCACAAAACGCCTTATCAACACTATGATGACCCTACTAAACCTCTGATCCTGGGTCAAAAATGATCGAAATTATAATACTATACAGCCTCATATTCTCAACGGTAGGGAGCTATATTAGAAAATCTCTAAGTTATTCGAACGTGGGGATCTAACCATTCTAAGTTCTCCAACAACCATAGAGTGCATGGTTGCTATCAGCAGATATGTGATGTTGTCTTCAGGTATTCCCAAGTTATGCTCTGATACCAACTTCTGTCACGCCCCAAATCTAAAAATCAGATTCACTAGAATCCCGATCGCTGAATCCGGTGCTGACAGCCTTCGTAGTACCCCATTCTCGGTCCTAGCGTCTATACTCCAGATTCTAATCCTAGGATCCTACAAGGAGGATTTTCCAATGTAAATTTAACTCATAATAAGCATAACCACAAGATTACCTAATTCACAAAGGCAACATCATCATCACATATCCACTAATATAATTATTTGAGCACAATGCTGAAAGGGAAATACATAAATAAAAAATCAAGCTCCAGAAGACCGCTGCACGCTCCAAGCTCGATGTTGCTGCAACCTAACGTCACCTGGACACATCATTGTGCATAAGCTTATAGAAAGCTTAGTGGGTGGTGAAAGTGTGTGCGCAAGATAAGTGCCGAGTAAGAAATGTCAGAGTAATCAGAGTAAACGGAAATACTGACAAGTCCATAAGTCATACAATATCAGGGTATGCAATGCAAATCAGCTATGCAAATGAGGAGCCAAAGAGAGTCAAATATTAGATGCCGAGGATACAATGTCATAAATCATACAATATCGAAATAAGCGGAAATACACTGATAAGTCTATGAGTGTCATCAGCCGTACCAAGGCTATGCGATGCAAGGCATGAATGCTAACGGCCATATCAATGCTAAGTATTGCGGATGCAATGTAATATGCGGTGTGAATGAAATGACCAAGCTGGAGTGAGTCGGGATGATAGTACGTAGTATCGCAGGCTATGGGTCCATCACAACGGACTTCCATCCAAACCAGTCCCATACCTAAATTTGGATAGCCAGACTTAATGTAGTAGACTCCTGATGTCAGGTTAGTCATGCGCCCAACCGAAATCCTGGCCATGCGAAGGTACACAACAGTTAGTTGCGCACCACCAGCCCGAGTGGATAGTGAATGAATGAATGAATGAGTATGCAATTCCTACCCAATAAGTCTATATATCAGTACGGTTCATCTCTGGGATCATCACCGGGGTTTAGTACACTCCAAATGGCACTGCCGCTCTCCTAGCCGCACAGTTTAAGTGAGCGTAAGAAACCTCACTATCCGCCTGACCAATAGTCTGCCAATACCTATTCGGCACGTCGATAGCGGACTTATTCCTCTAACTGGTCAGACTCAGCCTAGCAATGCCCCCTACACTCGGGCGGATAAAGCCACACCCCCTCCCAACCGACCACGACATAGTGGGAGACCCGGTCTCTTGGTATTCGGCACTCCGGCGTTCATGTATATCCACTCTGTCTCGATGTTGGGGCGTCCTCTGGTACCAAGAGGGTTTTAGGGATTTTCACCTAAGGTCATCTATGGCAGCCCGATGCTCGAACCAAATATTTAGGGAGTCTGTGGAGGCTACGACCCTAATGTCGCTAGGGCGTACAGTAATCACAACACACAATGCAAGATGCATGAATCATACAATTCAGTCATGCGTCAATCCTGTGCATACCGTGCGCTCATGTGAGATGACCTTCGCATATCAGGGAGTCTCATAACAACCTACCCATGACATATGCAATGATCAACCACATCTCATAACAAACATGCAGATGATGTGTATGGGCATGTATCATGATGTTATGTTGTCACATACTCATAATCAGTATCAATAACCGGCATCAACAATCGACCTCGACAATGTGGACATTTAACCAACATTGCCCCCGAAGAATGGCCCTCATAGATCCTAACATATAGTGGACTAATGACCTCAGACAAGGGCCAAATATACAACACCATGGGCCTCACTCAAGAGCTTAATACACATCACAATGGGCCTTTCACAAGGGCCTAACATACATCACAATGAGCCTCAACTACGAGTCGTATATACATCGTATAGGTCTCGACAATCGAAATCGGCCTTGACAATTGAAATCGACACTCAGACTCAGCCTTGATAATCGGAGTCGGCCTCGATACTTGGCCTCTACAATCGGGATCAATCGATAATCAGAATCAGCAAATCGGTCACGTCAATCAGAATCGACAATCGGCCACGACAATCGGGATCGATCAATAATCAGAGTCAGTCACGTCAATCGGAATCGACAATCGGCCACGACAATTGGGATCGATCGATAATCAGAATCGACAAATCGGTCATGGCAATCAGTGTCGGTAATCGATCACGACAATCGGAATCGATCGATAATCAGAATCGGTAAATCAGTCACGACGATCGAATCAATCGATAATCAGAATAGACAAATCAGTCACGGCGATCGGATCGATTGATAATCAGAATTGGCAAATAGGTCACGACGATCAGATCGATCGATAATTAGAATCGGTAAATCGATCACGACAATCGGAGTCAGTAATCGGTCACGACAATCAAAATCGATCGATAATCAGAATCGACAAATCGGTCACGACGATCGGATCGATTGATAATCAGAATCGGCAAATTGGTCACGACAAGCGGAGTCGGTAGTCGGTCATGACAATCAGAATCGATCGATAATCAAAATCGGTAAATCGGTCACGTCAATCGGAATTGGCAATCGGCCACAACAATCAGAGTCGGTAATCGATCACGACAATCGGGATCGGTAAGAATGGGCCTAACAAGGCCTAATGGAAGGTCACAATGTGGCCATTAAACCATCATTGCCCATCAATGTGGCCTTTCAACCAACATTGTTCCCAAGGAGTGACCCACATAAACATCATTACATACATCATGACAAAATTACATATCTCAACGGGCCTTGAATATACAACAAGTGGGCCTTGCACCTGGGCCTCAAATACATCACATTGGCCCCTCATCACACGGGCCTCAAATACACAACAGGTGGGCCATGTACCCGGGCCTTAAATATTGGCCTTAAATATACATTAAGTGGACCGTATCCATGAGCCGCACCAATGAGCCTCATACATCAAGTGGACCGCATTAATAGGTCTCATGTACATGACAGGTGGGCCCTGTACATGGGCCTCAAATACACAGAATGCGGGCCCTAGACATGGGTGTCATATACATCAAATGGGTCACATATCTGGGCCTCAAATACATCAAGTGGGCCGCATCATATAGATCGCACTAATGGGCCAATATACATTGAACGGGCCGCATCAAATGGGCCGAATCAAATGGGCTGATTCAAACGGGCCGATATAAATGGGCCGAATCACATGAGCGATACAAATGGGTCGATATAAATGGGTTGATATAAATGGGCTGATACAAATGGGCTGAGTTGAATGGGTCGATTCCAAGTGGGCCGAATCAATGGGCCGAGATCATCCACACCATTCTCCTAGAGATAAATTAAGAGTATTACTAAAAAAAAAAATGAATCATATCCAAGGATCATCTGGACCATACTACACATAACAGTAGAGGTAATGATTTTCCACTGTTAAAACCTCAATGGGCCCATCAATTAATTTATTTTTTATCCAGTCTGTTCATAAGGTCACAAAGACATGGACGAGAGGAAGAACAAATATCATATTGGTCCAAAATTTTGGAACCCAAGGGGGTTTCAATGGTAGACGTTCAATCCCACTATTTCTCCGATGTGGTCCACGTGATAATATATTTGTCTTATTTTTTTATCTCAAGCCTTAAAATTATCTGTCAAAATGGTTGGACGTTGTAGCTACAACACATGCATGATGGTGGGGTCCACCTGATAACCGGATCTGTCTTATTTTTTTTTTTTAGTCTCAAGCCTCGAGGCGAATTAGCCAAAAGGATGGACGGTTCACATACATCAGTGGGGTCCACATGCGTGGCCCATCACGTCAGATGGATGGGCGGTAGGGATAAAACACGTGCATCACAGTGGCTGTTCAAAGCTCCTGCCAGCAAGATGGATGGACAGTTGGAATGCAACACGTGCACCATGGGATTCTCGTCCAGATGGATCAACGGATGGACGGTTTGGATGGGTCCATCCATCAGCAGGAATCCCAAACGGTGAGGATCTCTCCCCACGTCGGCTACAGCTAACGTCAACACAGCTGCTAGGTAGTTGCTGTAGGTACGGTGGGTCCCACGTGAGGGTGGCCCACCATAGCTGTATATTATATTATATAATATACTATCATATATTATATAATCAAATATAATATTATATATATAATACATATGCAATGAGGAGTGGCTGCCCACCGTCCAGATCACGGTGCAGATCTTATATGTTAAAGGTGGGTCCCACGTGGGAGGGTAACCCACCATACCATTATAATATAATATATTATATTATATAATAATGATATACCATATATATATATATATATTAGTGTATGTGTGTGGGAGAGTGGACATCAGCGTCTGGACGGTGGACGGACGATGTGGGTAAAACACATGCAGTTGGGTCCCACGTGGTGGGCCATCCCACGGACGGACAGCGTGAAGAAAACACATACATCATGGTGGAGTCCCACCGTCAATGGACGGTGTGGATATGAAATACATACATTATTAGTGGGTCACACGTCCATTAGCTGGACGGTGTGGACAAATAGATAAATCAATGTGGTCCCATGGACGGACGGTTTGGGCGCACACATAAATCATGATGGGTCCACGTTCTAGATGCTGGACAACGTGGGCGCCACATATGCAGCATGGGTTTCATGGATGTGGGCCACCTAGGAGGTGGGCCAATCCCTTATTTCCACCCAAAACGGCTGCACAAGGTGGATAAAACAACACAGCATAGAGGGTTGCTGGCCGTTGGGTCTGTCCAGCCCAAAAATGACCTGAAAAACTGGATGAACGGTGTAGATTGAAAGCACATAAATCAAGGTGCCACGTGAGTGTGGCCCATCAACTAAAGAGCAAGCTGGTATTTGTGTCTTTCCTTCCACCAGCGCCTGCTGCTGGACAGCAGGCCCAGTGCACCTGGCCCGGCAGGCCTATGTCTAGGAGGCCTCTCCAACGAGAGAGGGTGTGGATGTTATCCCACATACATTGGGGTGGCACGAAACTTGCTGGCATCTTTGCAGTCTGGTGCTGCTGGCGCGGGAACCACTGTCTCTACCAATGGATGGTGTGGATCAATAGAAACATCACGATTGGCCCCATAGCATGGGTGAAACACATGCATCATTGGTGGGCCACGCATCAAGAGAGAGAGAGAGAGAGAGAGAGAGAGAGAGAGAGAGAGAGAGGAACTCCGCCACTATGGGCCCCTCACCACAATGCATACATCAAGATGGGTCTCACCATAAGTGGGCCATCAAACTAAAAAAAAATCGACGGATTAACACCCACCTCGAGATCTCTCCTTCCTTCTTCCGCCAGTGCTTGCTAGAGCTCCAAATGAACAATTTCAACGGTTGAGATCAAACTTGGATGGTGGAGATGGGAGATAGGAAGTGGGCCATACTAGCTTCTCCCCCATGGAAGCCATGGAGGTGGGTTGCTTGGAGAAAATGAGGAAGAAATTGTTGTAAGAGAGAGGATGGGATGTGAGTGATGGATAGGTGTGCTTCATGGGTGGAGAGAGAGAGAGTGTGTGTTGACTTTAGGGGTTGCTTGGGGATGGGTAAAAGATGATGTGTACTTGACATGAGGTGATTGAAGTGGCAAGTCATAGAGATTCTCTTGGGTTTTGCAACGCGTGGCATTTTCCTTGAACTGAACGTGGGCCCACATCTCTTGGCCTGGGTATCGCCTCGGCGTACGAGATGCGGCATCAGAACCGTGGCGACGACGTGGTTGTTAGGGTACTAGTCTTGGGTTGAGTTGACTCGGGTTGATGGCGTGTGACTCAGGGTCACGCGCAATTGCCGGTTAAGGGTCGAAGGTTGCTGGAATTCGTTAGGGAAGATTGTGCGAACCTACGAAACTGTATGATCTAGGATACGGGTCTTACACTCAAGGTTTTCAAAATCTTACTTTCTCATCTTGAGTCTACTTATTCATACTTGATTACATAAAATATTATTTTCTGATAAAGGGCTGAATATTGCTCATTAAAGTTCATTTTTCGCATACTTTGCTCGGGACTAGCAAAATGCTGGTTGGGGATTATGTTGAGGGTCAAATATTGCATATTAGACCCCATTATTACTTGGTTTTATAAACATGATGATGCTTAATGTTATATTTTAATCATGTTTGGTTAGAAGGTAAATTTAAGAGCTTGGATTGAGAAAGATGTTAAAAGCAAGGATTTAATGCTCAAGAATCACCAAAGCCAATGATGGATCTTATGAGACAAAGAATGGAGAATTCACAAAGAATGGAGAATTCACATGCCAAAGATTTAAGAAAACCAAGTGAGGAAGGAAGAGCATTGAAGACTTGAAGTGAAGAAAAGGAACCCTAAAAATATGCCTGCTTCGACTAGTCCAAGCCCATCCTCGACTAGTCGAAGGAGCCTGCTCAACTAGTCGAGGATTCCTCGTCTCGAACTCCAGCGACCAAATACTCTAAAATCAGTTCATCCTCAACCAGTCGAAGGAAACCCTCGATCAGTCGAAGGTGACCCTCGACCAGTCGACGGTTGTCCTCGACTAGTCTAAGGTTACACCGATAACACACGAATTGTGAAAATTTGAGACGGTTTTCGAAATTTTCCAACTCGGTACGAAAGGAGGCATTGTAAAACTATAAATAGGGGTCCCCAAGGCATCGCTAAGCATCATCTAGGGTTTGAGGAGTGGAGCAAAAGTATGGAGAAGCTGTCGCTAAGAGTTTTCTTCCCTTTCCTTAAGAGATTTTAGTTCAATCATGTCTATGGTTGGCTAAACCTCTTAGCCAGGGCTAAGAGGTGATGCTTGTAGCGTGATGAGATATTTTCTATTGCTTTGATTCATATTTAAGTTAAACTATCTTTGATTCTAGTTTGATTATGAAGGAATACTTTTAGTTTTTAATGGTTTGTTGTGACTCAAATTACAATGGATTTGCGATAGCTTTGAGTATGTTCTTTTCATGTATTGAGATTATGAAATTAGGAAATCCCGTTGTTCACCATCGTCCTATGAGCATGGTTGGGTGATGGAAGCCTACCTAATCTTCTCAATTCTCTTATAATTGGTTGTGGGATTGGTAAATCCTTTTGTTTGCCTTGTCTCTTGGGTATGGTTTTGTGATGGAATTACTTCCAATTTTCACACCTCTCATCCATTGAGAATTAGGTCAAAGAAAGTTCAGATTTGGTTTTACTGAGATATCTTCCAATTGGATCAGATGGGACTCTGATTCCAGTTATGTCCTTAAATCAAGTATAGATCTCCCTGATCTCTACAAGTGGATCCTTAGAAACCCTAGTTTCTCACCTTTGAATTCCTTAAGTTTTTCATTAAATCTCTCATAATTACTCTTTATACTTCCAGATTTAGGTTTTCATATTTTTCTAGTTCTACTTCTAGTTACTTTCAGAAGGCACACAAGTTCAGTCTCTATGGATTCGACCTCGGTCTCACCGAGATTATTACTACATCGCGACCCTACACTTGGGGTTGTGACACTTTGTCATCGAGAGTTTTAGGTGTTTGTCAAAGTTTTCGGTACCACTGAAAATTTTAGATGAATAACTCACTTCCATACCTAATATGGTGTAGTAGGAGGCTTGACCATTCTTGACAAAGGTGGTCCCCATCATGGACCGCGATTAGAGGTCGAGTGCATTGGCTGATAGTAACCTCGGACCCTAACATGATGCTCTCTTCCTCTTTCAATGAAATCTCTCAACTGATACACAATGTCCTGAGCGCACTAGTCGTAAATTTGAGAATTTTGATATCTCTTTCGGATGGAGATCGATCGATCATCTTGATGGCGAGGAATCCAGCGGTGCCCTTGCGCAGGACGGGCGGACCTTCTCTACGGATCATCTAAGCTGAGATTGATCTTTGGTTATGGGCGATCCCTTAGATTGGCAGTGACCATATTGGCTTGAAAGGGGTTAGTGTCGATCAACATCACCTTTTTATCCTTTTTTGGGAACTTTAATAGCCCACGGTTGATGTGGTCCTGGATGATGTTCTTGAAAATAACACACTTGTTAGTGGAGTGAAATCGAGATCCATGCCATTTGCAATACTCGATCTTTTGTAATTCATCGGCCGGTGGTACTTTGTGATTGATAGGAACTTTAATGAACTTCCCGACCAACATGATATCAAATATCTCTTCGGCCCAACTGATATCGAAGGTGTACACTTTCTAAGCCTTCTGCTTGGTCAGGGTAGTCGATTTTGCTTTGACCAGTGCCGAACATACTAATGGCGTCTAAGCCACTGCTTCCGTAATCGCAATTTCATAGTAAGGGTCCTTGTAATACTTCCTTAATAATGAATTTATTCATTAGCCCTTCTTGAAGCAATTCCTCGTAACGAGAAACTTTGGTAGTTACGTCATATAAATCTGTAAACTCCGTGCCTCTGAACTTTTTACGAAGCTTATTTTCCAGTCTGTCTTGTGCAAGTTACACAAATTTGGCCTCGATCATGACTACCTTACAACTACTTTTCGCCTGCTTGAATCACATAATATAACTCTCGCATAGTTCCCTAGGTAACTATCGGAATCGTGTGTGGTTGGCCATGGTTAGTTCCCTGTTTCCATAGAAGAATTGAGCATGAAACTTCTCTTCCAACTTTTGCCAGTTATATATTGAGTCTAGTAGTAGGTTTGAATACCATGTGAAGGCCGTAGCGGTCAACGAGTGACTGAATAACTATAAGTTATAATAATCATTGTTAGCTTGCTCACCACATTGCATGGTGAATCGGCCGACATGTTTAATAGTCGACTGACCGAGTTCATTAGAAAATAGAGCAAAATCCATTCGATAATTCCTTGACAATGGATGTTGCCGATCTACTCACTCGGGGCATGGTTTGTGATATATGGGGATAGTGTTATGGCCCAATACTTAACCAACAACCTCTTGAATGAGTTGTATTATCTGGTCACGGTCAACCCGCTAGCTATGGCTCCACCGTTAGCGGTTGATCTAGACCAAATTGATTAAGATTGTCTTGGAATCTAGGGCCTTGCAGTGGATTAAATCCAGCTGGTGGTCCGTGATTTCTGTTTTGAGGTACAATCTCTCTAACCTCCCGTTTAGGTCACTTGATTTCTATAGGGGGGGTGCATTCCTGTCCTCTGGAGGAGGACTCCATGGTTGGTTACGTTGTAACGGTGGCATATGTGGTAATGAGACTGCATTACCGACCAAACTTCCGTTATGCTGTGATGTCGTCGCAGCTAATAATCGTTACATAGCTTCAATATGGCTAGCCATGTAACGATTAGTGCTCTCGGCCTCGATACGAAATTGTTCCACTTGAACTCTTCCATATTCCTGCAATATCTGGATGCTCATTTGAACATCCCAAAGTACAACAACTACCTTGTCCAAGAGTACAGCTCAGGACATGGACGGTCCAGCTTGACTTTCGGTCGGGTTAGTATGACATTTGACACCTTTGGGGGTGCATGAACCAACACCTCTTCACCTGGAGGAGGTGCAGTCGGTATTGAAGGTTCAGCCCCAAAAATTCAGGCACTTCTTCTCTGCATTTTTGGCAATAGTCAAACTGATAGTTTAAGGACAGGGACCCACCAGGCATGCTAGAAAATTGTTGGATGTTGTTTTCTTGCATTAGGTATGCGAGCATGCTAGAATCAAAATTATTGCTCTAATTCAAACTGAACAACAATGACCCCGAGAGCCGAGGTTGGCAGACACGTTATATATGACCGAGATCTGAGGAGATCTGTTGCTTATTGAGCCAGTCACTCAATGTATAAATTGGATCAGGAGATAATCAGAGGGTGGGGTTCATCTTCTGAAGATGGGTTACTCCTTTGCCTTTAATACAATTGGACTTCTCGATACAGGTCAAATTGGATGAGAAAGAAATCCTTACAGTCGGCCGCTACAAACTGCTGAAGGACACTTCTCCGACGATTAAGCAAAGTCCAGCATGTGAGCGTAAACTTCAATTAGAACTAAAGATTGGGTTATAGCTACATATTACACTAATAAATGTACATTAGCAGACTTGAAAAGTAAAGATTGCGATGTAAATGTAAATTTAATAGATAAGGAAAGTAACGTGTTACACTAGGAAATGTAAATTGATAGGATATTTGATTGAAAGATAATGTTTGATTTATTTCGTTTGTTTAGTATGAGATAATTTTTCCTGCTATAATCCTCTTTTATTTATAGCTCTAATCCAGTCATTTTGGATCCTTCTCACGTTCCAACGGTTATGGTAACCATTCTCCATCACTTAGATTCTAGATGCTTCCCAGGATTTATTCCCTTTAGTTGTTTTTAAGTCATCTATCAAGCGGTCATGCAAACTCAGCCCCCTATTGTTTATCACATAAACATTAGAGCTTGGTTGTTCCCTTCTCACTTTCCAAGATATAACCACACACACACACACACACACACACACACACACACACACTTTTATATATATATATATATATATATATATATATATATATATATATATATATATATATATATATATATATATATATGGGAATCCTCTAAATGCCCCACGCATGTCCATACAGATCACACGTAAACGACTCTAATTGGCCGAAACAGGGCTCGGTGAGACATGTACGAACATATTAGGACTTTAATTCCAGTTAAAGTATATAGATTGAATCGAGTAGAATAACATTAAGATGGCTATGAGTGGATCCTTAACGCTCTAGTACTTTAAGTTGATAGTTTCACTTCACAAACATTCTCTAAACAATTTTAGATTTAGTTTAGCTTCTAATTCTAATTCTAAAGTAGTTCAGAAAACACACATATAGTAAGTCCCTATGAGTACGACCTTGGTCTCACCATGTTATTTGTTGAGGGTCAAATATTGCATATCAGACCCTATTTATTGCCTGAATTTACGAACATAGTACTGATTAACGGTTTGATTTAATCGTGTTTTCGATGCAGGATGTATTTAGGAGCTTAAAGTGAAATTTGGTACTAAAAGTGTGGATTTGACGCTTCGAAATTCACGGAAGAGCAAGGGATGGACCCTGTGGGACTAGGATCGACGATTTTTACACGCCCAAGATCCGAGAAAATCGAGAAACCGAAGCTCAGTGGCACGAAAGTCGGCCCAAAATGAAAGATCACAGGTTCCCACCATCCGTTCGGCTTAAAACTTCATATATGGCTTGAAGACCATAAATTAACCGCACACGTCAAAATTCAGCCCTTGGATCAATATGTACGTGACCCAATGGGCAGGATTATACAATAACCATTAAGAAAGCATCTTGGACATCCTTTGGAGATCGGGACTCAAACTGGACCGATGGAAAGAGCACAAAAAACGGTGAACATTCGTCAAATTTCACTTCTTTTAGATGGTGCGGTGAGGGAGAAATGAACGACAGATGTTTTAGAATGGAGAGTGGCAAATCTGTAAATAACCAGAAACTCTACATGCATGCACGTAAGTAATATGAGGTTTGATTCAACGTTCGGTATTAACTCATCATAGGTGGATGGTGTGGCCTACTTAGAGTTCAGATCTCCTTTATACTTTAAACTATGAGCTTACACATTACTAAAAAGATGATGAACGGAGTAGATCTCCAAGAATGTTTCAAGAAGTGGGCCCACCTATTTTTTAAACAAAACTTTCAAAAACGTCCAGGGACGGACGAGCTTTGGATTGGGTTTTGAAAGTGGGCCACACCCATCATCTATTTTGATGATCCGGACCGTCTACGGTGTCTGTATGGGGGCTGTGATCTGTACCAAGGTCGCCTTTTCACCCTATGTGCACAAAAACATGTCTTCAACCGACTAATGTAGGATGGATGGTGGAGTGAAATATCTAGTGGGCTTCATCAACGGCGGGTTAAAACCAGCCATTTTCAATTGGTTTTTCGAGGAGATCGTAATGGACGGGGTGGATTTCCAAGTTGACACTGATAGTAGGTCTCACCAATGTCACAGTGCAAAATTATGTGCGTTTCTTGCTAAAAACAAAGCTTGCACGTGAAGTTTCTACTGCGTAAAACCCTGCGAAAAGAGGAGGGCGGAACTCCTTCTCACAGTAGGTCAGCAACCGACTGTCTGACCTATAAAAGAAAAAGGAAAAAGAGATCGGAGGGGAGGAGAGCACGGCTGGAGCTCATCTTTGGCTGGACGTGGACGGCAGGGGCTGGAGCAGAGACGTAGGAGGAGAGTTTTTTTTCCTTTATTTTCTTATTTTCATTTTTAGTTTTTGAGAGTTATAGCCACATCATGCTTGGCTAAACCTCTTGGTTAGGGCCAAGAGGTGAAGCTTGTAGCGTGATGGGAGGCCTCTTTGCTTGTGCTTTTGTTTAGACTGAATTGATGTTGATTTTGGGGTTTTTAATTAGGAATGTTTTCGGTCTTTAATGGTCTCTGTGGTCGAAATTACAATGGGTCTGCAATGGCTTTGAACATGTTCTTTTCCTCTTTATGTTTATGACGTCAGGAAGCCCTGTTGTTCACCATTGTCTCCTGGGCATGGTTGGATGTCGGTACCCTTCCTAACCTTCATGGCATGTTGATTGGTTGGTAATTAGATTAATTATATTGTTTGCTTTGTCTCCTAGGCATGGTTTGGTGATGGAATCCATTCTAATTCATATACCTATCATCTCTTGAAAACCATATCAACAGTAGTTCAGTTAATTTTCCTGATTTTTAATCCTGGCATAAGATCTCCCTGATCTCTACAAGTGGATCCTCTAAATCCCTAGTTTCCCTTCTTTTGAATTTCTTATTAAGTTTTAGATAATAATCTCACAATTATTCCTCAAATACAAATCAATTTAGATTTCATCTCATTCTAGTTCTAGTTCTAGTTGGTTTCAGATAACGTACAGGTTACAGTCCCTTGGGATTCGACCTCGGTCTTACCGAGTTTATTACTACATCACAACCCTATACTTGGGGAGTGAACAAGTTTTAGCGCCGTTCTTGGGACGGGGCGGCTACGATTTTCTCGAAATTAATTAGATTTAGAGTTAGTTTAAGATTAGGATTTTACTAATTTTAATTTTTAATTTTGTTTTCTATTTTGATTCATAGAACTAACTTATTTCCTATTTTGTAGATTGTTAAGATAGAACTTCTAATTTGGTAAACTCTTTTCGATTTTCTAGATTTTCTAACTCTTTAGATTTGGTTTGCTTTAGAAATTTCTTCTATTTAGAAGCTAACTTATTTTTGTTGTGTTTTGCGGGTTTTTGACATAGGAACTTCTAGTCTGGGTAACATCTTTCTAACTTCTCATTTACTTTTCTCGTATTCTTTGTAGGATTTTGCTTTCTTCCGGGATTAGATTGAGTTAGAGTTTCACCATGTATATGCAGTGGGAACGTCAAGTATCTTGAGAAGAATAATCTATATTGGGATGATGATTATGATAGAAATCCACCAATGTCTCAAAACTTTTCAAACTATCATCGAGAATCGACCGAATACAAAGAGCCACCGTTAAGAAGTCCTTACGCGATCATATACGGAGAACAATTCCACCCACGGACCGTACGTGAATGTTGGGGTTATCATAACTATGGGAGTGAGAATTACTATCACCCATCTCGAGAAAAAGAAAACAATGCGTGATTATATTATGAGTGATAATAAGTATTACCAACCATCAGATTCTCCCACCTATGATCCGTATGACTATAATCAGTGGAACCATCAAAACTGGGAAGATGAACCAACAACATGTAATGATTATTCTCTTGGATCCCATACCTTTGAGATCCAACCAGAAACGATCCAAGAGGATTCATGTTTTAATCTCGAACAATTCAACCAACATGTTGCAGAAGCGATGAAAGCAATGGAAGCACTGAATTCGCGCCTTGAAAGGATAGAAGAAGCTCGTGCATCCCAACTACAATCCAATCCAGAAATACAATGCCAGGAAAGTGATCCTCACTCGCTTTTGAAAACGGAATTTGGAATGAGGAGTTGGATTCCATTAACGAGCACGTGGTTCAATTTCCCAATGAGCCGTTCTCGATGACTGTTCAAAAGAATGGTGGAGATACATGGGTGTCTTTCAAATACAAAGTGATGATAACACACCTCCTTACTTGACACACATGAATTCAATGATGAGGTAGAGGTTAGTTCATTCGAACCTCAACCGAATTTAGGAATAGATTGTGAGGAAAGCGATCCCATCTCAAGTGTGTCTTCGCATGAATTGGAAGCCGAGAAGTATTGGGATGAGATTCATGAGAGCACAACCCAAATTCCCCGGAATCAATCTCAAGTATGGTCCGGTCAATGCTCAAGAAGCACACTGAAGTGATCGGTCATCTTGAGCTACTCCACTCACCTAACATATCCGATTTAAAAGTGGAAGATGAGCTCATTAAAACCGACCCTTCCAACTTCTGGTGAGACATGTTTGGACCACTCTCTTGAATTGAATGATAATGTGATTCGGGAGAAGGACGAGCCGCTTCGCTCACGACTCTAGAATTTGAAACCACTCAATTAAGACCACCATTTGAGCCGACACGTCGTACGACAGGTTCAACGCCTCGATTGAGTAGTTTCAATGAACAAAGTGATCCCATCGATGCTTCCTCTATTGATCCTCAATATGTTTGTGCAGTATTTGGAGCAAGAGAACATATCTTCATATACTTTTAAGGGCGAGGAGTCCTTGAGCATCTCATTACTGATTTCCATGAGGAAAATAAGTCACTCTCATTTGAAATTTCCAACTCTTTTGATAATTCTTTGGGCACACTTTTCAAAGTCAAACGATCCCATGTCAAAAGACAAAGTGGATGCCTTTGAAGACAACATCTCGGTAGTTATCATGTGACCGAGAGAACCCTTATTTTGAAGCCCCTTCTTCCCCGATCCTAACCGTCTACCATTAAAGGAGGAGAAGTGAAAATTGAACCGAAGATTGACACTTGAAATGTGTTGAGGCTACATCACTTTTGCGAAGTTTTCTAAACTTTATCTACTTGTAGTCTCGATTCACCATGGGATACTAACGTTGAAACGTCTTCGTCACAGGTGAATCGTACATACTACAGTTACCTCAAGCAATGCAATGGAAAATTTCTTATGAGGTACATAAGTCTCTCTGGAAAGTCATGCTCAAGGGCACCCAAGCCTTTTGCAAAAAGGGCTTTTGGATGATCTTGTTGAGGAACTTACTGAGAAACTTATCAAGATACTGGCCAGAAGATGAACCTTGCAGCATGAGTAGATAGTTCAATGTTTGTGGGTAACATTACTGCAAACCCTCACGAGACTAAAACTCGTCCACTATGGGCAACCTAGGGGTTTAAAGGCTTGTTGCATATGCTAAATGCAATCGAGAGCACCTGCGAAAGTGGTATAGGTAGGATTTTATTTTATTTTTGTTATTTTTGTTATGCTTTCTCTCTCGTGCTGACTGGATTCCATGCTGCGATCTCTTGGAAAGTCTCTTACGATTCATCATCCAGGTACTATCTTCCCATCACTTCACATTTACTTTTGTTGTCCCATGTGCATTCCATGCTCATATCTTTTACATTGAGGACAATGTAGATTTTAGGTTGGGGGTGGGAGATTAGGTAACCTAATCAGTATTTTCTTGGTCTTGAGCAAAAAAAAAAATTGTGAAAATTTTTAAATTTTTTCTGGACATCCTTGTGAATTTGAAGTGATTTTGACGGATATCCTGGATTTAGAATTTCAAAGATACGGAATGTTGGAAATTTATGACTCTTGGATTCAGTTGCTCGTTAGATTTCACAGTTAAGTTTGAATTCTTAATCCATGATTAGAAGTTGTAAACATTGATTGAGTCATGATTTCACATATCACATCTCACTTACACATTGAGATTTTAGTTTGATATTAAATGATTAACTTGGTAATCACTGAGCATGAAAGAAACCAAATTTTAAAAGATTTGGCCATCGGGGTATAAAGAAAGAGTTACACCATGGGTTTGCTCCCTATAGGTGTGGATTCGATTTTTCAGATTAACAATTGAAAAGAGTTGGGCAACTAGTTTCACCATAGGTTTGCTCCTATAAGTGAAAATTTGATTCCCATCTTGACATTTAAAAAAAAAAAAAAAAAAAAAAAAAAAAAAAAAACTAGAAAAATGAAAGAATGATCTGTGAGGCAAAGTACTAGTTTAGGTAATGGTTGTTATGAATTTTCTGATTGATTATTAATGATATCATGAAATCGACAATTTGATCTCTTAATGATGTTAGGCTGAGATTTCACTATACACCCATGGAACTCAATGTTTAAAATTATTCTAGTTTATGGATTAATATTTAAACTTGATTATGAAATTCACCGTGCATGAGAGGCCAGGAGAAATTGATAATCAGCATTCATGAATCTTAAAGATTTCTCATATCTGGATTGTTTTTCAAAATATCACTCGGCTTCATAAGAATTGTCTCGTAATTCTCAACTTATTCTTCGCATATGTTGCTCGGGACTAGCAAAATGCTGGTTGGGGGTTGTGTTGAGGGTCAAATATTGCATATCAGACCCTATTTATTGCATGAATTACTGAACATAGTAATTGATTAACGGTTTGATTTAATCGTGTTTTCGATGCAGGATGTATTTAGGAGCTTAAACTGAAATTTGGTACTAAAAGTGTGGATTTGACGCTCAGAATTCACCAGAGCAAGGGACAGACCCCAGGGGACTAGGATCGACGATTTTTACACAGCCAAGATCCGAGAAAATCGAGAAACTGAAGCTCAAGTGGCCTGAAAGTCAGCCAAAATGAAAGATCACAGGGTTCCCACCATCCGTTCGGCTTAAAACTTCATATATGGCTTGAAGACCATAAATTAACCGCACACGTCAAAATTCAGCCCTTGGATCAATATGTACGTGACCCGATGGGCAGGATTATACAATAACCATTAAGAAAGCATCTTGGACATCCTTTGGAGATCGGGACTCAAACTGGACCGATGGAAAGAGCACAAAAAACGGTGAACATTCGTCAAATTTCACTTCTTTTAGATGGTGCAGTAGGGAGAAATGAACGACAGATGTTTTTAGAATGGAGAGTGGCAAATCTGTAAATAACCGAAACTCTACATGCATGCACGTAAGTAATATGAGGTTTGATTCAACGTTCGGTATTAACTCATCATAGGTGGATGGTGTGGCCTACTTAGAGTTCAGATCTCCTTTATACTTTAAACTATGAGCTTACACATTACTAAAAAGATGATGAACGGAGTAGATCTCCAAGAATGTTTCAAGAAGTGGGCCCACCTATTTTTTAAACAAAACTTTCAAAACGTCCAGGGACGGACGAGCTTTGGATTGGGTTTTGAAAGTGGGCCACACCCATCATCTATTTTGATGATCCGGACCGTCTACGGTGTCTGTATGGGGGCTGTGATCTGTACCAAGGTCGCCTTTTCACCCTATGTGCACAAAAACATGTCTTCAACCGACTAATGTAGGATGGATGGTGGAGTGAAATATCTAGTGGGCTTCATCAACGGCGGGTTAAAACCAGCCATTTTCAATTGGTTTTTCGAGGAGATCGTAATGGACGGGGTGGATTTCCAAGTTGACACTGATAGTAGGTCTCACCAATGTCACAGTGCAAAATTATGTGCGTTTCTTGCTAAAAACAAAGCTTGCACGTGAAGTTTCTACTGCGTAAAACCCTGCGAAAAGAGGAGGGCGGAACTCCTTCTCACAGTAGGTCAGCAACCGACTGTCTGACCTATAAAAGAAAAAGGAAAAAGAGATCGGAGGGGAGGAGAGCACGGCTGGAGCTCATCTTTGGCTGGACGTGGACGGCAGGGGCTGGAGGCAGAGACGTAGGAGGAGAGTTTTTTCCTTTATTTTCTTATTTTCATTTTTATTTTTCGTAGTTTTTGAGAGTTATAGCCGCATCATGCTTGGCTAAACCTCTTGGTTAGGGCAAGAGGTGAAGCTTGTAGCGTGATGGGAGGCCTCTTTGCTTGTGCTTTTGTTTAGACTGAATTGATGTTGATTTTGGGGTTTTTAATTAAGGGAATGTTTTCAGTCTTTAATGGTCTCTTGTGACTGAAATTACAATGGGTCTGCAATGGCTTTGAACATGTTCTTTTCCTCTTTATGTTTATGACGTCAGGAAGCCCTGTTGTTCACCATTGTCTCCTGGGCATGGTTGGATGTCGGTACCCTTCCTAACCTTCATGGCATGTTGATTGGTTGGTAATTAGATTAATTCTGTTGTTTGCTTTGTCTCCTGGGCATGGTTTGGTGATGGAATCCATTCTAATTCATATACCTATCATCTCTTGAAACCATATCAACGTGTAGTTCAGTTAATTTTCCTGATTTTTAATCCTGGCATAAGATCTCCCGATCTCTACAAGTGGATCCTCTAAATCCCTAGTTTCCTTCTTTTGAATTTCTTATTAAGTTTTAGATAATAATCTCACAATTATTCCTCAAATACAAATCAATTTAGATTTCATCTCATTCTAGTTCTAGTTCTAGTTGGTTTCAGATAACGTACAGGTTACAGTCCCTTGGGATTCGACCTCGGTCTTACCGAGTTTATTACTACATCACAACCCTATACTTGGGGAGTGAACATTATTACATCGTAGCTCTGCACTTAGGGTATCAAGCGAACATTGAGATGTTAGCGCTCACCACTGCCTTGCATAATATTTGGCGAATCGACAATATAACACAAGTCTTATGCATGGTTGGCTTTTATGACGCTCAACGCTACCTTGCATGATATTTGGTGAATTGGCGATATAACACAAGTCTTATGCGTGGTTGACCTTCATGGCGCTCAATGCTTCCTTGCATAATATTTAAAAAGTCAACAATATAGCATAAGTCTAATGCATGGTTGGCCTTCATGGCGCTCACCGCTTCCTTGCATACTATTTTGTGAATCAGTGATATAACACAGGTCTTATGTATGGTTGGCCTTCATGGCGCTCACCGCTGCCTTGTATAATATTTGGCGAATCAATGATATATCACAGGTCTTTTACATGGTTGACCTTCATGGTGCATAATATTTGGAAAATCGTCGATATAGCACAAGTCTTATGCATGGTTGGCCTTCATGGCACTCATCGCTGCCTTAAATAATATTTGACTAATTGACAATATAGCACAGGTCTTATGCATGGTTGGCCTTTATGGTGCTCACTGCTGCCTTGCATAATTTTTAGCGAGTCGACGATATAGCACAAGTCTTATGCATGGTTGGCCTTCATGACGCTCATCGCTGCCTTGCATAATATTTGGTGAATCAACGATATAGAACAGGTCTTATGCATGGTTGGCCTTCATAGCATTCATCGCTGCCTTGCATAATATTTGGCGAATAGATAATAATCATCTGAGATAATCAGTGATAATCGGTAATATTTTCCAATAATAGGAGATAATCAGCGATAACTAGAGATAATATCAATTGCCTATAATCAGAGATAATATAAATCAACGATAATCAGTGGTATTTTCCAACAATATGAGATAATCGGTGATAACCGGAGATAACATCAATTTATGATAATCGGCGATATTTTCTGATAATAAGAGATAATCAACACTAATCGAAGAAAATATCAATCAACGATAATCGACAATATTTTATGACAATAGGAGATAATCAACGCTAACCAGAGATAATATCAATTAGCGATAATCGGGGATATTTTTCGACAATAGGAGATAATCGGCGATAATCGGGGATTTTGACTTTCTTATTTCGAAATTTGCCGTCAACTCATTTATCACCAACTTGGAGTCCCTAAGAATTTGCAGAGCTTGGATTTTCATCTCATGTGCTATTTCCAACCCTATAATGAGGGCATTATATTCGGCCTCATTATTTGTACAAGTTGTACTCAACGCGAAGGAATATGGCAATAGATCACCATGGGGACAAATAAAGATCACTCCGACGCCCGCTCACGATGCTCGGAAGGCACCATCGAAATATATTTGCCACAAACTTAACGGTTCAACTAGAAGTACCTGCTCATCTGGAAGCTCATCAAAAATTTATTAATTATATGGAAATGGATGGGTTACTAAAAAGTCTGCCATTGCCTATCCTTTTACTGCCTTCGATAGTTCATAAGAGATCGTAAATTCAGAAAGAAACAACATCCATTTGGCTAGCCTTCTAAATAACATTGGTTTCGTCATAAAGTACTTTAGCTGATCTGCTCGTGAGATTAACGTTATCTTGTGGAATAGGCAGTAATACCGCAGCTTCTGCACAGCAAAAAAAAAAAAAAAAAGGTCAAGCATATTTTTTCAATGGGCGAATAGTTACATTCCACCCTATTAGAGTCCTACTCAACTAATATAAAGTGTTTTCTTTCCCCTATTCATTGCATTAGGCCAGTAGAGCTCCCAAAGAATTTTCGCATGCGACAATGTATAAGATCAAAGGCTCACCTTTTACAGGCATTATTAACACTGAGGGTTGCTTCTGAAGGTCTTTGATGGAATTAAATGCATTTTGACACCCTCATCCCATACGAATTCTACTCCATTTTTCATGAGATGAGCGAATGGTTGGCATCTTCCTTCTCAGTTCGAGATAAAGTATCCAATATAGGCTAGTTTTCCTTGCAAAATTTTCAGTTCTCTTAGTGTTATCGGCAGTGGCATTTTTTGAATTGTCCAGATCTTTCCATGACCGACTTCAATTCTCTGATGCCTAACAACAAACCTAAGAAACTTACCCGATTATCCGCTAAAAGCATACTTTGTCGGATTCATCTTTAACTGTTTCTTCTTGAGCAGGCGAATGACTGATAATAAATGTTCACGATGCTCTGCGCGGTCGCAGAATCGAACAACCAAATCATCAATGTAGCATTCAACGTGCTTATGTATCATGTCCTGAAAAATATTTTACATGGCTCTTTAAGACGTGGCACCGGTGTTTTTTAGTCCGAACGACATGACCTTATAACAATATATTTTCAAGGATGTTCTAAACTTTGTAGCCTCTTCGTCTTCTAGTGTCATGCATATCTGATTGTACCTGGCATATCCGTCCATGAAGGACATAACTGCGTACTTCGTTGTTTTGTCAATCAATAATTCTGTTATAAGAAATTTGAAATCATCCTTCTGTCATGGTTCGTTCAGATCCCTGAAATCAACACAGACTCTGATTTGTCCGCTCTTTTTCTTTACTGGGACAATATTAGAGATCCCCCTGGGGTAATTTACTTCCCTTATGAAACTGACTTTAATTAGTTTGTTTACCTCTTTCTCTATCAAAGATATTAATTTGGGATGAAAGTGTCTATGTGCTTACATAATTAGCTTTTTATGTTTAGAAATGTTGAGCCAGTGCATTGCCACCATCGGTTATAAGTTAGGCATTTATGCATATGTCAAGGCGAACACATCTTCATTTCTTTTCAACAATTTAACATATCGTTCTTCCTCTTCTTTTGGCAAGCTAGCACTTATATATGGATTCCGAGGTTCATCTTTTGTCCTTAGGTCTATTTCTCGTAGTGCATCAATGGTCAATTGTCCTTCGTCTTCTATTTGTTTGGGCATTGTCTCTGGGTACTTCATTTCTTCCTTACTACTTTCTACTGTCTCTGGCTTTGTTTCCTTGTCGACTGTCTGACATTCGTGGCTCACACATGTAGAGGATGCTCCCAATCCGTGATATTTTTCTCATTTCTTTTCGTGCACACCTATTAGGACTTGGATGCCCCTGTTGTTATTCAGTCTTGTCAGCTCACCACAATCAAACCCAATGGCTTGTATAATCTTCCAACTTATCGGACTATATCTCCTTAAGTCTTCTTGCAAGTGCTTTTCGTTGGCTACAAATTCACTTATTTCTCCTTCTATTTCCCTTTCGGCCTCAGATTAGTGGAATTGGAATGTACATATAATCTGTTTCGCATGGAAAGAAACAATTTACTCATTTTCAATCGTGGTATTGGCACCGTATAATTTGATTGCAAAGTCTTTATCTGTTCCGATGACAACACCACCAAAGGAGGTTGTCCTGGTTGTCTCAAATACTTTAGAACAAAGTAAAACTTCTTTTTCTTGCCAGCTATCATACTTAGCTCATGACCTTTTGGCTACCCATTGTCTTTTTCTTTGGATAGCTTAACCTACGCGACTTCTCTTTCTATTATCTGACCCTCATCACCCTTTAACTGCATGTTTCCTTTATTTATCATTTCATCTTTCTCCATCGCAAACTAATCATAACAACTCACATCCTCGAAGAATGATTCTGCTACCGTATACGGCTTCGTATTAACCACACTTTATACTGAAAACTATTTCTACAATATTTGAAACATTAATGTAGCGTGGATGGGATGATGTCATACTAGTGCAACCACCATCGTCCCAAATGTACATTATACTATTGCGCAGCATGCCAACAACGTAGTGAGCCTAGTTCCAATCTCAGGCCTCACCCACAAATGATAAACATGAAGAAATATAAACTAGCAACAGATCAAAGCAATCCAAAACAAACCACAAGACAAGATATACATGGAAAAACTCCAAACTAGGGTAAAAAACCACGGATGCAAACTTCCACTATGAAGAATAAAGATTACAAGGCAATATACTAACCTCTCCCTTGGAGATACAGAGAAAACTCTTTTCCCACACCTTAGAATAGTTCCCCAATATTCACCTTTTTAACCCTAGAATAGCCCTAGGGACCCCAATTTATAGTTTTGGCAACTTCTCTTTCCGCATCCCAGTTGCGAAAGGACTTGCGACACGAAATCCGTGAAACTCTTTTCCGCATCCTAGTTGCAAAAGGACTTGTGACATGAAATCCATGAAACTCCTTTCCGCATCCCAGTTGCAAAAGGACTTGCGACATGAAATCTGCCCATGTGGCTCAACTTCTCAACATATACTTCGTTACTGCATCAATCATGTGGCATACAATGTTTGTGACTAGGTCGCCAATTTCTAATACCAGTGTGATTTTTCCTAGTGCTCTCTGACCGTCTTGGTTAAACCCTTGAATCGTCATTGCACTAGTCCATAGATGTGAACGACGATACCGAAGTTTACTGAGCATGTTTAGTGGTAACAAGTTCACTTCAGAGCCATTATCCAGCATTATGCGCTTGCCCTGTTTCTCTCAAATGTAGCTGGCGATCATGAGCGGCATGTTGTGTTCCTTTTCTCCCAACATTAGATCATCATCCAAGATGTGATAACGGACATGCAGTCAGTTGCCTTCATTTATTCGTGTATGACATTCTGCATTATGTAGTCGTCCCCTTTTATTTATGTATTTTCCTTTCAATGATTAGTGCTTGTCTCACCTCATTGTCTAATAATGCCGGAATCAAAGTTTGGTGAAAGTCTTTGGATAAACACAATGCATCATATATGCTTAGCCGAGCGGGGATTCCTTTTAAGTGGCTCAGTTCATCGTAGGTTACTTTGTTATCTAGTATGGCTTTGCTACATGGCGTTTCAACTCTTTAATGTTCTTCATTATGAGGAGGTTCCTTATTTCACAAACTCGCAAATGCCCTTTCTTGTGTTATGGCAAGGTCCTGTTTTCGTGAGGGGCTGGCTATTTTCTTTCCTGACCGTAACATAACTACTGTAACTTTACAGGTGCTTTCTAACGGAGAACCGACCGGTTATGTTGTTGATCTAATCACGATTACATTACAACTCTCATAATTATGACTGGCGTGTGAGTACGATACACATTTCTCATGCTTGGCCTTCCCATCTTCGACTGTTATGTTACATCAGTCTAGAAGTGCAAGTGCGTGAAATGTGTCCCACATGGACACTATGTTTGCCATCGCCTTTTTGTGTTTCTATTTACCCTTCTCTATCATGATCTCGCCTCGATTCATCTTTTTTTTTTTTTTTAGTATGTTCTTAATAGTGAAACAATTTTCAATTGGGTGGCTAAGCATGTGATGATAATAACAGTAATTCATTTCTATGTTTTTCCTACATCTTCTAGGTATTTTGGCAGAAGTAATTCAGTCGTCCCTGCAGCCAACAACTAATTCATCATAGGGAGCATGTCTTCATTCTTGAACGTATACCCCACGTGATCGTAGTATCGCTTGGGTCATTTATCACTCGTCCGGCCCATATAACGGTTCCTGCTCTCTCTTCTGTCATCTCTTTACCTGACATGGGGGTTTTCCCTCTTTCTTTCCCTGTCGGCTATATTTGTTGATAGCTTATTCGAACCTCGACGCACCGTCTCTGTTTGTAAAGTGGGCATTTTTTGGGTCATGGCTTCAAGCTCATGGACTTTAGTGGTAAGATCATGGGAGGTTCGTATGTTGGCACTCGTTAAGCCGAATGTGACTCTTGTTTCCATGGAGTTCAGACACATTTTCAATTGTTCTTTTTCTCCTGAGAGTTGTCAGCATAATTCCCCCAGAGTCTTCCACTAGTTGATGAATTTCTCTGCCGGCTCACCTTCTCACTGTAGTATGGAAGCCAACTAAGTCAGGCAAACATCTTTATCAGACGAAAAGAAGTTTGCCATAAAAGCATCTTGCATTTGGTCCCATGTGTGTATAGATTCTGGTGCCAGACCTTAATACCACCTAGAGTCTTTTCCTATCAGCAACGATCCGAATAGCCACAAATAGTCTTGTGGGACCGTAGAGAAATTTCCCATGATTGTGATGAAATGCATCATGTGTTCCTCTAGCGACCCATCTCCATTAAACTTCTATAAATCTGGGTACTTAAAATTTGCGGGGAATGAGACGTCTTCAACTTCGTGCCTCTATAACATTCGAAAAAGGAATCTCCATGCCTGTTTTCTATCTCTTTTCGTTCGAATCACTTTGGCCACCACTTAACGAATCTCATCCCGTGTTATTGTGCGAGTTGCGGGTGCTGACCCATGCGATCCTACTTTTGGGGGCTATGAACCATCTACTTGATGTTCATTCCCATTCACCGCGACCATCATGGGAGTGGCAGTAACCTGGGCTACATTGCTAGCTAGTGTGGCCAATACCTCTCTGAGGTTTCTACACTCTTCCATCAAGACAGTTTGTGCAGAAGCCATTTCAACTAGGAGTACAGTTGTAGATAATGGCTGGATTTGGCTTGTTCCTGGTATAAAAACACTTGCCTTTCTACTCCTTGATTATTCAGACATTGAAGCGAGAGTGGGTAAGACGTTGAGGGAGAGTTTAGAGAGAAAGAGACCTTGCTAGATCTGTTAATGCTTTGACATGGTACCGGTGATTTTGAAAATTCTAACCGAGGCATGTTTGGCGTTAACACTTGCAGTAGAGTTATCAAAATGGGTTCTGGAGATGACGGCCCACTCATTAAAGGGGTCTTTGCCTTTTTTTTCTTTTTTCTTTTCTTTTCTGTGTAGGTCACGAAGTTGTAGTGGGCAAGACAGGAAAATCTTGCGAAGTGAAAAGAGCATTTTCGACCTGTCCATGGAAAAGCAAGGGCGGAGCTAACGCGAGGTTGCGTCTTGCAGCTTTTCGCATAATTGGCCCTCTAAATACCCATAGTGGGATCATACTTCTCGTTTAAGGAGACCGTGTCTTCGCCCTCTTAGTCATTACCAGTATCCATTCTTCATTATTTTCTTACACTGTCAGTGAAGTAGAGATTACCCCTGACATCACTCACATCTTTCCATTTCCGGTTGTAATTGACCAAAATTTCTCTACCGGACTCTCGAACGGTGATCACTTGTTGTCGGTGTAGTCAACGGTGAATCTGTTAGGCGTGAATTAGAAAACTATGTTAATCGGGGGAGAAGTCATTATGACTGTTTGAAAAGTAAAGTACTTGAAAACGAAGCAGTCTATCAATCATTTAGGCTAAATCAGAATGTACTCTGTTTTGGAGATGAAGGGGGGATGTTTCTATTGAGAGTTGCCATTTTGTCTCCTTTATAGCGCCAGTTGATGATAAGTGTTCTTTAGATTATTTTATTGTTAGTATTAAATATAGATATTACAACCAGAGATTCTAGGTTCAATCTCCAGTGGAGTCACCATTTTGTTTCGACAAGAAATAAGTATTGGGGATTGGAATATCTACATTCAACAATAAATAAAGGAAACTCAAAGAACAAACATCATCGCTTATTTTATTGATTATAAATTCTTAATACATCCCTCACGTTTCCCTTGATTCCAAGACATAGTACATTTAATCAATGTAATAGAAAGAAAAGAAAATAGTCTCATAGTGATTTCGTAGCATCTTAGCTTGTATAATGTCCATCATAGTGACAGAAAAGTTGTGCGGGTTCGAAACCCTCATTCTGCTCCTATACACATATAATACATGCATTAGGATTCTTGTTGCGTGACCGCACAAACAGTCCTTGTTGCGTAACCGCGCAAATAGTCCTTGTTGTGCAGTCGCGCGACAGGATTTTACACCACTTTCTTGCATTTTCTTCCTCCTCCTTGTTTCTTCCATATCGCGCCACGAGATACCTGAAGACTGCTACTTTGAACCTGAAATTATGGTAGAACCACCAGTACTGAAGTATGAAGTATGACTAAATGTCCTAGATGGGGGTGAATAGGAGTTTTTCAAATTTTTGTTATCTTTTAATAACAATCTATGCCTAACTTATAAAACAAGGAAGTAAGGCAAAGTAATGCTATGGCTTTTAAACCAATAGAGGGTCCAATTCACATACGCTTATACAAGATTCATATGTAAAAGTAAAGCCTATAAGGATAGTGTATATTATGTATGGGATGTGACTTCTCTCAATACTTATACATTAATTAAATCATGCATCATTATGAACATATGATGAACATAGGCATAATTAGATAAATGTGCTCAAAACAATCCCAAACACAATCATATATAGTGGTTCGACTACTTGCCTACTCCACTCCCGGCGAACGCACTATCTCCTAGAGTGTATCGGATTTCACTATCTAATGATTTTAAGTTAGGTTAACCATGAACCTTTACAACCTACACAAGGTTAACTCAGGGACCTACACAAGGTTCCCTTGAATGCCTGCATAAGGCGACTCGTCCTACACAAGGACACAACACAGGGAGCTTACCCAAGGCAACCCAAGCCTATGTAAGGAGACACGTCCTACACAAGGACACAGTACAGGGAGCCTACACAAGGCTAAGCCTACACATGGCGACTCGTCCTACACAAGGACTGATCAACTGGGAACCTACCAAATGCAATCCAAGCCACAAGGTTACTTAGTCCTACACAAGGACACACACGTATTCTCCCATCGGAGGCCCACAACTTGGACTTGGCGAGTTTGACACTCAAACTCTGAATCTAAATCTTACATAAGGAAAGAACTTCAGACACTTTAGACTCTAAATACTTATAATGTGAGTTGGTGAGTCCCGTTCTCGCGTAATGTAAAGATCTTTGATGATGATGAAGAATCTTCAGCTCCCTTGAACCGCTGCCTGCTGATGATGCTTTCGCGAAGGCTCTGAGGTTGTGAGGTTTAGGGTTTTTGATATTCTCTATTTAAATGATAAGATTTAAATCAATAGAGAAGGTTCCCATGAACTAGGCATTCAGAAGTTCCAAGGATAGTATGTTTAGTTGGAAACTTCATGAATGTTAGAGTTCATAATTCAATCAAGCATATAAGATAAGAGTTGATGCTTAAGCATAGGATTGAATGATGAACTCTAATGGAAAAGAGAGAGTGAGTAAGAGGGTAGGTAGATCTTGGAATAACAGGCTCAAACTCTCTTGGATTCTAGCTTATTTTATTGAGAGGCAACCTGAGGTATTTATAGAAGAAGAATCCTAATAATAAAAAAATGGAAAAAAATCTGTCATTGTTAATACTATCGAACAGTCTTCGATATTATCGAAATTTGATTTTCGATGATATCAAGTCTCATTCGATTGTATCAACTTTCTACACATATATGTTCATTTTTGTGTAGAACAGATTTTGTTCGATTTTAACGAATACCATTCAATTCCATTGACGTGCACTTCGATGTCATTAAGGGGTAGTTCGATTCTATTGGAATTTCGTCAAAAAATTTCCTTTGGTTGCTAGAGGATTTTATCCTGAAGTTCGATATAATCGATCATCATTCGATGCGATCAAAGATGTGTATATATATATATATATATATATATATATATATATATATATATATATATATATATTCTTTGAAAGCTTGTTGGACAAAATGTTCCTCGAGTTCGATGTAATCGAGTATGATTCGATTCAATCGAGAACTAACTCTCGATATAATCGAAGGTGACTCGATTGGATCGATGAACACTTTTGAGAATGATTCTATATAGGAGTGCCCAAACTCGATTATATCGAATAGGGTTCAATTCTATTGAATTTCGATAAGATCGAGCTATATTCGATTAATCGAGATTTCCCAACAGGTGGTTATGTTGTTGCTGGACAGAATGGGCATATTATTCGATGAAATCGAACCATGTTCGATGCAATCGAAAATGACTTCGATTGCAAATCGATTTAATCGAGTTTATTTGTTTAATTCATGTTTAACTCCTCTATCATTCTAAGTATTCAATACTTAAACTTACCAAAGATGATTTTCAATTAATTGAAGTAAGTTATAAGTTGGATTAGGGTCATATACCTTAGGGTTTGGTTTAGGGAAGTGAGGCTTCATTACCTGTTTGGAGTACGCAGACTTCATTCTTATTGAGATCTTCATCTTGAAATCTTCGTCTTAGAACTCTCTTAAGGACAGACTCAACATTCACGTAATTTGACAAACTAGGGCACTTTCAGAACCTTCAAAGACTCTCTGAGATTCTTTTGATCTTTTCGAAGCTCCTCACTTGTGAATAAATGAAATGAGAGGGGGAGGGGGGTATTTATAGGCTTCCACACATGTGAACTACCAAAACAACACAATAAGTGTAGTTGCACATCCGCGCAATACACCCCTATTGCGTGATCACGAAATGGGTATTTCATGCATCTTGGGCAATTTGCCCCCAAACTGTCATTCTAGCATCACTGTTTATGTTATGTGGCTATAAAATGCACCTATGTTGGGCAGTCGCGTAACAATCTTATTTTCATAATTTTTTCACTTTTTTTTTTTTTTTTTTTTTTTTTTTTGCTCCAATAGTTGGTTTTGGCATCGTCCATCTTGGGGGGTGTTGGCTTGAGTTCATGAAAGGCTAATCTGTCATCCGCTACAATGTCTTCTTCCGTAAGGCACTCAGCGGTGTGGATGTAGGAGTCTCCTTGGTCCTCGGAGGTATAAAGACATTTCTTGAACCTTTTAATTATAGCCGTGATTTTGGCATTTTTGCTTTTGTCTTTGATTAAGGGATTTCTTTAATAGAGTATTGTTGTTGATATGAAATAACCGTTCTCGGTTGTTTTTCTACGTCCGAAGCTTCTTCAGCAATGCAACTGTAATAGTCGGTTCCATTGACCAGCCCTCTAATATGGTGATAACTGGTTGGTGCCGCAAAGGTGTAAGAATTGACCTTAATTAACGAGAAGTTCTGTAATATAGCAATTATGCTGCCAATTTGGAGTTTCAATCCGGTCTTCATTTCAATGTATTTTTGTCCAACAGCGAAAGAATCCCATTGTCTAGTTGAGCTAGCCGAGACAAGCACGTTGAAATCTTGTGAAGGTTCGACTCCACTATGACTCTGGCTGGATGACCGTTTTTGTCTTGGCCTATAAGGGGTAATGGATTAAACCATTTATTCTAGAACTTAGCTTCAAACATATTTGAGTCCATGGTGAATGACAATTTTTTAGCCCAGATGATTTATGCTCAGGGTTCACCCCACAATATTAGGAGCTGGTGCATTGACGAGAGGAGGCACCTGTTGGAGTTTATCTAGTATCTCCCTGAGATTGCGATGTAGTTGGTATCTGGTTTGATGAAGAAAAATGTTGTCATGACCTTAAAGGTCTTGACCTGCAGCTCGACATCTAGTATCCCTTTTGTATTGGTAACCGCTCTTGTGAGCCTTGAAATTGCGATTTTAGTAGCTAGTAAAATCTTTGTCTATCTTACAGAGCTTTCTAACCATCACCATTGACACTAGTATGATTCTGATTGTTCCAAGAACATAATACGATTCTGTGCGTCTCCACATGACATCTTTGTTGGTCTATGTCAAGTACTGAAAATGAGTGTAAACAAGACCATTCCATCCATCAAACCTCAATTTCCCATACTAATCAAATAGCTAGGATCATCCCATCAAAGTTTGATTTGGACCATTTTACCATCTAAAGTGGGGAAAGCATTTTGAATGGCATCAATTGCTCAACGGGCTCTACCATACTATCTTAGGATTCGTAGAATTAAATTCATTGTGTGTGAATGGGGCATACTTTTCAAACGGAAGGAGGCAGGGCATTGACTCCGTCCATAGACTTATTTTTCAATGTGTAAGGAGAAGACGGGGCATCGTGTTTTTTTCTTTAGACTTTTCAGTGTGCAAGGAGAAGACAGGGCATTGTGTTTTTTTCTTTAGACTTGACATCTTTCCCTGTAGGATGAAGATGGAGCAACTACATTGAGGTCGTGCCTGCTATGCGCAACTAATTACGGCCATGATTTTCAACTAGCCACCATCTCTGCCCTCGGATCTAGGATGGAGGAGGCTCGTCATCCTGAATGTGTGGTTGATTTAAACAGGCCATTGGTTTCCTCAGCTTTTATCATGTGGTTGCATCAATCTCGCTGCAAAGATATTTACATGTCTATCTAATTGTACAATCTGTCTGTCGTCCAACAGTTTATTGAAAAATTTAATGGAAAAAAATGTAACTGAATATTTTTTTTAGTAAAATGTAGATATTGATGTTGAATACGTGGAATGATTAAAGCTGGCAATGGGCTAGGACTGGGCTAAGAAAAATCAATATTTTGAGTACGCCTGAGCCAACCGCAGGCTTGTTCATTGCCGTCCATTATCAGTTATTTTGACTAGTTTGATTGAAACACCACGTGGTGATGAGTGACCTGAAGGCTATTTTTTTGCTACCATATTTCTTTCGATGAATGGCAGGTGATCAATCGACCGGATACTGCTTATGATGTTTGGGGCTCGTTCCTAGATTATAAATGCTTTGTATCGGTGTGATCCTGTTGTCACAAGCCTATTGCTTGGTGGCATCGCTGTGGGGTCCACTGCGATGTATTTACTTTGCATCAACACCATCTATCCATTTTTCCAGCTCATTTTATGGACTGAGCCCAAAATCGACTCAGATCCAAAGCTCAATGGACCACACCACAGGAAATAATGGAGATTGAACACCCCACCGTTAAAAGCTAATTGGCAGCCACAAAAGTTTTAGATCAAGATATTTGTGTTTCCATTCATCCAGGTTTATCTGACGGTATGAACAGAGGAAGGTTTCAATGGCTGGTGTCATAATTCCCAATGGTGTGATCCACGTGAGTTTTGGACGGTAACGCGTATTAGCTACTAAACTCGACAATAGCGTGTCTAGCTGCTTAAGTGATGTCACCACGTTCTGTGTGCCTTATCATGATGTATGTGTTGTATCCACACCGTCCATCCATTTGGAGAGATCATTTTAGTATATGAGCCAAAGAAGTAGGCAGATTCAAATCTTAAGTGGACCCATCACAGAAAACAGTGGGTATTGAATGCTTACCATTGAAAACTTGTTTGGACCACGGTAGTTTTGGATCAAGCTGATATTTTTGTTTTCCCTTATTCCATGTATGTGTTAACTTAAAAATAGGTTGGATCTCAAATAAACATCACTGTGGGCCCTAGGAAAGTTTCAACGGTGGTCATCACTGTCCCCACTGTTTTTCTACGGTGCGGTGCACTTGAGCTTTGGATCTGCCACATTCTTTGGCTCATGAGCTAAAATAATCTCTCCAAGGTGAATGGATGGTATGGATACAATACATACATCATGGTGGGGCCCAAACAATATGGTGACCTAACTTCGGTAGCCATACTCGCTACTGCCGGGTTCGGTAGCTAATCCGCGTCCTTGCTTCTTCTTCTTCTTCTTCTTCTGTGTTTTTTTTTTTTTTTTTTTTTTTTTTTTTTTTTTATATTTAAGTCATGCCTGAGCTGGCAAGCAAAATTGATTGATGCAATTGATATAAAACACGTACATCACGGTGGGTCTCCCAGAGTCTTGTCGGTGGTGGGGTTACCGGGGAATCCCCATTTATAACGTATTGAACTTTTAAGAGCCGTAGGGTCCAAAGCAACGGGTGGAACTAGAAGTTCTTCCTACCCAGATGAGGGTATTTAATTTGAGATGTTTGAGGTGGATCTGGTGTGGTGTAGATATTAATCTAACATATTCTAACCATCAGCACTATACATGTTTGATTTGGACCATTTCACCATCTTATCAAAGTTTGGTTTGGACAATTTCACCTTACAAATCAGGGAAAACTATTTGTATAACAACCAATTGATACATCTTTATTTTACATGTAATGTGAAGAGATTACTTTATCATGCTCAGGTTGCATGGCTACACCATACCATAGCTTTTGTCCCTACACTTTTTCAGTGTTTGGAGAAGATAAGCCATGAGTACTGTAGCTAGACTCGACTTCATTGGCCGTTAGATGAAGAACATGTGTATGGTGAGACAGTGCATCAGTTTTCTCTGTAGATTCGTATGTCTTTTCACATTCATTCATCTGTGCCATGCGTATGGTGAGTGCTAGTTAATTAGTACTTTATTTTCAATAAATTTTAATCATACAATGTCTAGTATTATCTACACCAACCTTGTGCTAATTATGCGGGGATGGCTCCTCCACAGATCTGTAGTAGAATATGCCTAATTCGATGAGGGTTATGCATTTTTGTGACGAGGGAATGAGCCCAAAATTGAAGCAGATCCAAAGCTCAAGTGAACCACACCACAGCAAATGTTGGAGATTGAACACCCTACCATTAAAAAGTTCTTGGTAGCTACAAAAGTTTTAGATCAAGTTGGTATTTGTCTTTTCTTTCCCTTCGTGCAGGTGTATGTGATGGTATGAACAGTTTGGATGGAAAATGAGCAAGAGCATCACGATTGGTCATAGGTACCTTACTCTTGCTCTGGTGGTAGACTCTCAGGAGTTTCAACACCTGGTCAAGGGTCCGAGTATCCATAGGTGGTGAAATCCCACCACGGTGTGAGTGTGTGAGGGTGTGTGCGTGTGGAGAAATAAGTGGATGGGGGTAAAAAAAAAAAAGGTATCAAGGCGTCGTAATTCCCACTGTTTATTGTGGTGTAGTTCATATAAGCTTTTGGATTGTTTTTTTTTTTTTTTAGCTTGTCAGTACACCCACTGTAAGATCAGACTTCACTGTTAGTCACCCCCACTAGGAATGATGCCAAGGCCTTAGTGTTGAAACGAGGTATCTTTCACTCGGTCTACCACTTGAGCTATGGATATGGGTGTAGCTTTTGGATTGCTTCTTTTTTGGATGATGCCTTGAAATGAACGGGCAAATGAACAGGCAAAATTGATTGATGGAATTGATATAAAACACATGCATCACGGTGGGTTGGTGTCATAATTCCCACTGTTTGCGTATTGAACTTCTAAAAGCGGATTGCGTACTGAGTAAGCTCTGTGGGGTCCAACGTGATTTATATATTTTAT
The DNA here is from genome assembly GCA_030180095.1 of Magnolia changhungtana. Classification (NCBI taxonomy): domain Eukaryota; kingdom Viridiplantae; phylum Streptophyta; class Magnoliopsida; order Magnoliales; family Magnoliaceae; genus Magnolia; species Magnolia changhungtana. The sequence continues at coordinate 386,410 of JASAUF010000610.1, forward strand.
CCACTATGTTAATCCATTTTAACAGATAATTTTATGGCTTCAGAATAAAAATGAAGTATATCAAAATCTCAAGTGGACTGCACCATAGGAAACAGTGTGAATTGAAATTCTACCGTTGAAAGATTTTTGTGAGCCACAGAAGTTTTAGATCAAGATGTTATTTGCTTTTTCCCTTCATCCATGTCTGCGTGATCTTATGAACAGGTTGGATGACAAATAAAAATAACTTTGGGCCCTTGAAAGTTTTCAACGGTGGAAGTCATTATTCCCACTGTTTGGTGTGGTCCACTTGAGCCTTGGATATGCTTCAAGTTTTGGCTCAACCACTAAAATGGGCTAGAGAAATGATGGACGGTGTAGATAAACTATATATATTCACAATGGGCCCAACTGAGTTTACTCAGTAGGATAAAAGGGTACTGTTACTCAGTACGCAATCCGATTTCACTTCGAAGAACCGTGTGTCCAAAGCAACGGTTGGATCTGAATTTCTTCCTACCTCCATAAGAGTATTTTGAGATGTTTGTAGCAGATCCGGTGGTGTAGATATTCAATCTAACATGTTCTAACCATCAATACTACACATATTAGACAATCTCATCCATCAATTTTCTCCAAGTTTCCATGCTAATTAATAAACAGGTGGGACATCCTATTAAAGTTTGATTTGGACCATTTTACCATCCAAAGTAGATAAAACTATTTGGATAGTAATTAATTGATACATCTTCATTTCACAGAAGAGATGGCTTTATCATGTTCAGGTTCCATAGGCTACCCCATACCATCCTAGGATTCACATAAGAGATGAGGCATGGTTTTTCCTTGGCCAAAATTACTTTTCAAGTTGGCTGAGACAGGGCATTGCTTTTGTCCCTACACTTTTTCAGTGGTTGGAGAAGATAAGCCATGACTTCTGTAGCTAGACTTGACTTCCTTGTACGTTAAACGAAGAACATGTGTATGGTGAGACAGTGCATCAGTTCTCTCAGTAGAATCGCATGTCTTTTCACATTGGATGAAGACCGTGAGCGACCCGAAAAGCACGGATAGCGATCAGTCAATATCCAATGCCTGGGCGATCCTCCAAGCTAGTGCCACTAATGTATGATTCAAACGGCTAATAGGAGGCTATTTCGGGAAGGACGGATCTATTACACAGCTTTCTTTGGTCTTTTTACAAAAGGAGTCAAAAAGAGAAAAAGAAAAAGAAAAAGCAAAAGAAAAATAAAAAGAAATCTAATCGCATCTTACATTCTTTGGAATCTCATTTAGTCTTTGAACCTGCTATTCTTGCTCAGTTCTTTTATTACAATATGAAATTTGCCGAGCCTTTAGAAGATTGAAATGGTGCCCACCTACATAATTAACTTCGTTGATCAATACTATCAAACAAAGTTTCCATCTCATTTTATATCATTGGGCAAAAAACGAGGTGGATCTGAGTGGTAGGTAGGCAGTAGAAACTCTCTGTAGTGGATAAACTATGGACAATTAAATAGAATCTAAGATGGTGTGGACCGCTTGATTTTTAGTAAGATGTTGATGTTGATGTTAAATTTGTGGAATGATTAAAGCTGGCAATTGGCCAAGCCTGTGCTAGCAAAAATTAATATTTTGAGTAGGCTTGCTCATTGCCGTCCATTATAAGCTATTTTGACTACTATTTCAATTGAAACTCCATGAGGTGATGAGTGACCTGCACGCTCGTTTTGGTTCTGCAATATTTCTTATAATGCATGGCAGGTGGTTAATGGACCCGAGACTGCCTGTGATGTCTGGGGCTCGTTCCTAGTTTATACTTTGTATTGGTGTGATCCTTGTTGTTAGAAGTCTATTGCTTGGTGGCAGCGTTGTGGGATCTACTGTGATATATTTATTTTGCATCAATGCCATCCATCTATTTCGCCAGCTCATTTTAGGGTATGAGCCCAAAATTGAAGCAGATTCGAAACTCAAGTGGACCACACTACAAGAAATGATGGAGATTGAACACCCCACCATTAAAAACTTCTCGGTGGCCACAAAAGTTTTGGATCAAGCTGATATTTGTGTTTCCCTTCGTCTTGGTCTGTGTGACAGTACGAACAGGTTGGATGGAAAATAAGCATAACCATCACGATGAGTCATTGGAAGGTTTCAATGGTTGGTGTCATAAAATAAGGTGGCAAAATTGGTTGATGGCGTTGATATAAAACACATACATTAGAATGGGTCTCACATAGTCTCTTTGGCAGGGTTATCAGGGAATCTGCTTCCCTTGCTGTAATGAACTAACTTATTAAACTTCTTAGAGTCGCAGGGTCCAAAGCAACTGGTGGATATAGAAGTTCTTCCTACTATTGTGAGAGGTTCCAGTCCTTGGCCAAGTGGTAGACTCTGAGGAGTTTCAACACAAGGTCTTGGGTTCGTAACCCATAGGTGGTGAAATCCCACTATGGCGTGCGTGGGTATGTGAAAAAAGAGAGAGAGAGGGTATTTTGAGATGTTTGGAGTAGATTTGGTCATGTAGATATTCAATCTAACATATTCTCACCATCGACTATACATGTTTGATTTGGACCATTTCACCGTCGAAAGCAGGGGAGACTATTTAGATAATAATCAATTGATACATCTTCATTTTAAATGTAATGTGAAGAGATGACTTTATCATGCTCAGGTTCCATGGGCTATACCATACCATATGAGGATTCTCAGAGTCAAGCCGATTAGTCTTAACAAGTTTAAATCCATTGGTTGGAGATAGGTGTTGGGGGACCGCTGAAGCAAACTCCGAATTCGAATCAAACAAGCGAAAGATAAACGCAACAAAGCATGCACAGAAACATACGATTTTATGTGAAAAATCTTTACAAGAAAAAATCATAGCATAAAATGACAAGCAAATCCATCGTGAAGAACAAATTACAAGAAATTAGATGAACTTATAGATGTGAAATCCTTCATAAAACTCCAACCTCCTTTCAAAACCCTCTTAGAAATGTTTAAGCTCTTTTAATAATACCATAATCTCGCATTATACCCATATTTATAGCATAATACTCGAAATAGGAAACAATCTGCACAATTATGCAAAAATGAACACACCGTCGATCAAGCAACCCTCGATCGATCGACAACCACATGTTCAATCGCTCGAACATGCTCAAAAGGGTTCATAGAATTTACAAATATTATCTCAAAATAGTCGGTCGCTCGAACCTCCTTAGTCGATCAACTGAACATGTCCAAAACTGTACAAGGATCAATCTGTATAATCCTAGGCTCACTTGATTGATTGATCAATTTGGTCGATCCATCAAGACTCCTGTTTCATGTACATATTGAATACATCCAGACAACAATCTCCACCATGGCTTCGATCATAATGAACCACAACTTGAAGCTCCATCTCTAATCGCCTCCATCATATCTTCACCATTATCCATTCTTTTCACGCACACTTCGTATTCATCAAACCTTTGCCAGACCCAAAGAAGTCAAACATAATTTGAACTTCTCTATCGGAACCACCTTTATAAGTATATTTATTGGATTCACACTTGTGTGAATCTTCTCAAGAGTAACACCGCATTCCTCAAGCATTTGTCGGATAAAATTATGACAAACATCAATATGTTTAGTTTTAGAGTATTAAACTAAATTCTTTCCCTAGTTGATCTTACTTTCGCTATCACGATTAACCGACATGACCTCCTACCGAAGCTCTAACTCACTGCTATATACTCAGCTTCATTTGTGGAAAGAGAAACCACATATTGAAGCTTCGACATCCAACTGATCGCTCCACCCGCTAACACAAACGAGTAACCGAAAGTCAACTATCTATTGTCCATGTTTCCTGGGTAATCTATGTGCACATATCCTACTAAATTTTCCTTTGATTTTTCAAATGTTAACACGTAGTTCATTGTACTTCATAGATAACGAAGTAACCATTCTACTACCTTCCCATGTTACTTGTCAAGGTTTGACATGTATCTTCTAAAAACATCAACTGTATGTGAAATGTTCGGTCTTATAGAGACCATGACATACATCAAACTGCCAAGTGCACTCGATTAGAGCACACGACACATAAATTACTTTTCTTCATCTATAATGGGACATTGTTCTAAAGAAAGTCGAAAGTGAGCAGCATGGGGTGTAAAAACTGGTTTAGCCTTGTCCATCCCAAACTTCCAATACCTTCTTAAGGTATTTTACTTAAGGTAACTTTAACATGCTCTTCCTATCTTTATGTATATCAATGTTGAAAATCCTCTTCGCACCCCCTAAATCTTTCATTTCGAATGTCCAATGTAACTGAGTCTTTAATATATTGATTTCAGACATGTTCTGACTGATGATAAGCATCTGATCAACATATAATACAAGTATAATGAATCCTCCACCACTAAGTATCTTGAACTAGACATAATGATCATATTCACATCTGGTAAACCCTGACTCGCCATGAAAGTATCAAATTTCTTATACCACTGTCTAGGTAACTATTTCAAGCCTTAAAATGACCTCATCAACTTGCAAACCTTATTCTCTGACCCCCTATATCTTGAACCCATTTGGTTGCTTCATGTTGATTTGCTCTACTGATTCCCCATGTAAGAAATTAGTTTTTACATCAATTTGTTCCAGTTTCATATTATATTGGGCAACCATCGCTAAGACAAATATGATAGACACCTGCTTGACAATAGGCGCAAAAATCTCATTGAAGTCTATGCATTCTTTCTGAGCCTACCCTTCATTACCTATCTCGCCTTGTATTTTTTATGTTTCTTTCGATAGATTTACTCACAATTGATCTCTTTACACCTAATGAAAAACTACACCAACTTCTACATTTCAATCTTATACAAAGAGTCCATATTATCTTGCATCGCCACCATCCACTTCTCAGCATTTGGGTCATCCAATGCTGGATTTTCTTCATCCGTAATGAGAGAAAATGCAATATTTGAGTCATCTCTGTATCTCACCAGTAATCTGCGATCTCATGGTGGATTTCTCCTCACAGTTGTTGCTCCACTTGCTCTTCTGCCTCTTTTTGTAACTCAGTTTCTATCCATGTCTCACATTTTTCGACTTCGACATCAATAAATGATAAATTTTCTGTTCCCTTATGTTCAACCTTACGGAATAAGGAATCTTCATCAAACCTGACATCACAGCTAATTATGATCTTCAGTTTGACCCAATCATACAACTTGTATCCATTCACACCATTATTATAGCCTACAAAGGTGCACTTCTCATTCCTTTGGTCTATCTTTTCTCTCTTAACTGAGAGTATATGAGAGTAAGCGTTACAACCAAATACTTACAACCCTTAGTAGTCTACATCACGACCACTCCACACTTCTTCTGAAATTTTACAATCTATCAGTGCAGAGGGGGACCGGTTCACTAAGTAACAAGCCATGTTAATGACTCAATTCATAGATATTTATCTAACCCAGCATTGCTCAACATACTTCGGGCTCTCTCTCTAAGAGAGTCTGATTTATTCATTCTGCTACACTGTTTTGCTCTGGTGTGTGCTTGACTTTGTTATTTTATACGATCCCCTCATCTTTACAAAATTGATTAAATTCCTTCAAATTGAATTTTCCAGAATTGTCTATCCTTAACACTTTCAATTTTCACCATGACTATTTTTTACTATCTCCTTCCACATCTTAAAGGCGGCATAAACATTGGATTTATTCTTCATAAAGTAGGCCCAAACTTTTCTATAATAGTCATCTATGAATGATACAAAATTGATGACCCCTCTCCAGAAACGATAGACGATGACCCCTATACATCCAAATGCACATAGTCTAGCACACCCTTACTAACATGCCTTTTAAATTTAAAACATAATCGTGATTGTTTTCCATATATACAATGCTCGCATATGTTAAAATCAATACTTTTAAAATCATGAATCAAGCAACGAACACAGAGAAGTGCGCATTCCACAACCGTGCCGATGTGGATTCCGTTATAGACATTGTAGCTCCACCCGATACGATATTCTCGATCAATTTGTAAAGGTTACCACTCCACTGTGCTTTCATCATATGAGTGCCCCTTTTAAACCTTGAGGACACGATCAAACACGGCGAGCTTGCACTTAAATGCATTGAAAGCTCCTAGGGATATCAAATTCTATCTCAGTTTAGGAATGCGTCTCACATCCATCAGGATTTGCTCCATTTCATCAAACATCTTGATGTACATTGATCTGACACTAACAACCTTATGGGCAAATTCATTTTCCATAAACACTTGGCTACCATCAAAGTCACTGTAACTAGTGAACCAACTATACTGAAAGGTTATCTGGTATGAAGCCCTCGAATCCAAAATCAGCTCATTATTGAAATACTGGAATTTGGATACAGTCAGAATGTCAAAACCTCCCTGGATTCTGCTGTGTTGGCCTCCTTTGGCATTTCATCTTATTTTTTTCCTTTCCGTGCTTTAGGATTTCGACAATTCTTCTTCATATGTCCATGTCTTCCACAGTTCTAGCACTCTATCTTCCACTTGCCCTTAGACTTGCACCAAGATCGTGAGTTTCCATTCTCCCGCTTCAAATTTCTTCCCCTAACAACCAACACATTCATAGAGGAACCACCACCACTATCATTATTTCTCAACTGCTTTGAATGAAGGGCTGAGATGACCATTTCAATGTTTATAGTCTCCCTACCATGACACATAGTATCTACGAGACTCTCGTAAGATTCTGAAAGAGAATTCAACAGAATTAGGGCTTAGTCTTCCTCACTGATCATCACTTCCACACTCATCAATTTGCAAAGTAACTGGTTAGATGCACTTATATATTCATTAATATCAGACCCTTCCGCCATCTTTAGGTGATAGATTTTTTTTTTCTTTAGATACAGATGATTTGAAAGAGATTTTGTCACATATACAAGCTTTCTAACTTTTTCTAAAATCCTGCAGTGGTCTTTTGATCAAGGACATTATAAATGACCTCGTCAGACATGCATATTTGAATCGAGGTTTTCACTTGATCATCCAGTTCTTCTCATTCTTCTTCAGTCATAGTTTTGTGATGCTTCGCTACACCAAGAAGTGTCTGTTGCAATCCTTGCTGAATTAGAATGCATATCATATTCACCTTCCATAGTTCAATGTTATATTTTATTGGTAAACTTTTCAGTTTCATACTTAATGTTCGATCCCTTTATCAATATGTTTTAAATTCAAACTCAAATCCCAACTGATAGCTCTGATACCACTTGTTGGAGGACCGAGGAAGCAAACCCCAAATTCGAATCAAACAAGTAAAAGATGAACACAATAAAGCATGCACAGGAACACATGATTTTATGTGAAAATCCCTTGCAGAAAAAAACCACAGCACAAATTGGCAAGTAAATTCACTATGAAGAATGAATTAATTAGAAGAGATTAGATGAACTTAAAAATGCAAAACCCTTCAGAAAATGCTAGCCTTCCTTCAAAACACTCTTAGAAATATTTAAGTTATCTTAGTCATACCCTAATCTTGCATTACACCAATATTTATAACATAACACCAGGAATAATAAACAATCTGCATAATTAAGTAAAATTGTGTACATCGTTGATCGACATAAATCGAACAACTATCGATTGATGGGCAGCCGCTTGTTCGGTCACTAGAACATGCTCAAAATGGTCTAGAGAGTTTACAAGTATTATTAGAAAATAGTCGATCGCTCGAACCTCTTAGGTTAATCAACCGAGCCTGTCTAAAGCTAACCTGTCTATATAATCCTAGGCTCACTCGATTGATTTATTAGTCTGGTCGATAGATCGAGACCCCTATTTCATATATAAATCAAAGACATTTAGACAACAATAGGGCATGATTTCACCATGGCCAAACTTACTTTTCAATGTGGTGGAGGAGATTGGGCATAACTTTTCTCCCAACTGTTACTTTGGTGTGGTTCATCTGAATCAAATGTCAGCCTGTTTTTTGGCCCTGAGCCTAACAAGAGATTACACATTTAATGGTTAGAATGGATTTGAGTTAGGATACATTCAAGCTATATGGGGCTCACAGTGATGTTTAAGTGACATAGATATTCATTAGATGCACTGCTCCACAGGCCTAGATCATAAAATTAGTTGATCATTAAGTCAGGTGTGTTGCATCAAAGATAAAAATGGGGAACAGTTTGCTTGCCCTGCCTCAACCTATCTGTTGGACATCCTTGTATGTTCTTGTTTAGATGATCCCAACCGTTCATCTGGTGGATATTAAAATGTGGATGGGTCGAGGATCAAAGTTAATACTGATTGGTCATCATAGTCAGCAAATGAATGAACTTTTTCCTATTAAGTGCGGACTATTTACTATTTTTGACCTTCTTCTGGATCCAGTAGAGATTACCAGTAATTGACCTGGAAGGCCTAGAAATGTAAATGATTCATGAAGTCTGCTCGATGATCTTCACCTGGATTAAATATGGAGAGTTCAGCTCTTTCCTTGTGTGCAATCCAAGTTGGTTCCAAATAAAAGTTTAGAGAAGAGAACTCAGATGGCTGATTTCAAAGTGATCTAGCAGTCCACTAGTAGGAAAGAGTTCAGGGAGGTGGCTAAAGACAACAAGCTTATGGACCTCGGAATGGGTGGGGGAGGACTGGTCCAATTGAGGGTGAAGGCTGAAAAGCCTATTAACAAAATGCGCATGTGTCCCTTTATTTATAGTCGTTTTCAAGCTACTAGGGCGCTGACGTTTTCTTTAGGGTCCCTTATGTATATCCATCAGTTTCTAGATGAAGAGCTGCGAATCATCTGACTGGATGGTAAGAACGATCGATAGATCATTAGACTATGCTGTTTTTTGGTCCCTATCCAACGTTTTATAATCCATCATGGATGATGAGCATCTCAATCTTAATTATATTTAACATTGGTTTCTATATATCTCATCAGATGGACCATGTCACTTGCCTCGCACACTCATCAGATTGACTTAAACTGATAGGGGGAAGAGATTAGGTCAGGTTAGGATAACACCGAGCTTGGTCAAGCCGTGACAGCCTACTTTAATGTATGTGTTATATATGGACGTTGAATGTGGACCATCTATTTTGCCAGTTCATTTTATGACATGAGCCCAAAAATGAAGCAGATCAAGATCTCTGGTGGACCACACCACATGAAGCACTGGTGATTGAGCTTCCACCATTAAAAACCTTTTTTATTTTTGTTTCAAAATTTTTAGATCAAGATGAAAGTCGTGTCGTCCCTTTTCTTTATTATTTTTTTTAATTTTAATTAATTTTTTTTTTATACCCTGTTGACTGATTGGATGGCAAATAAAGCTTATGGTGGGCCTTTTGAATATTTGTATAGGTATGATACAATTTCCTTATTGTGGTATACTTGAGCCTTAGATCCGCCAATTTTTGGAAAACGGATTGGCTACTCCCCCTGCCCGCAGCCAATGACTGGTGGTCGGTGCTCCGTGGGCCGCACCATGATGTAATTATTTCATCCTTGCCAGAGATCATTTTAGGGTATGAGACCAAAAATAATGTATATTCCAATCTCAAGTGGACCACATTACAGGAGATAGAGTTGAATGAACGTCGACCATTAAAAACTTTTTGGAGCCCAAAAAAGTTTTGGATCAAGCTAATATTTGTTTTTTCCCTTCATCTAGGTGTGTATGACTTAATCAACAGATTGGATGTCAAATAAACAGTATAGTGGGCCTTAGGAGGATTTTAATGATAGATATCCAATCACTATTGTTTTCCTGTGGTGTGGTCCACTTAAGATTTATATCCCTCTCATTTTTTGTATCAAGCCCTAAAATGATCTGTCAAAATGGATGAACGGCATGGATGAAACACACATCATGGTGGGTCGACAGATCAGCAACCATCAGCCACCGGGATAGTGGCAGTGGGAGTAGCCAATCCGTTTCCCTATTTTTGAGCGCATCCCCAAAAATAATGTCAAAATCGATGGGAGTGAGTAAAACCCCTGCATCACCGATTGGATAGGCGGATTGGGTACTACCCCACCATTGGAGATGGACGGTCCTATCAGAGAATCTGTGAGACCCACTGTGATGTATATACTTTATCCACGCCGTTCATATATTTTGATACATCATTTTAAGACATAAATAAAATAACTAGGCAGATCAAAGGCTCAAGTGTACCACACCACATGAGGCTGTAGGAATTGAACATCTACTTTAAGAGAAATTTGTAAGAATATGACCCATTTATGGCCCATTTAGGAGAGTAAGCCCACCTTATTTTACCTTACGAGAATACGACTCAGCCGTACGAACGTCCTACCAAAGGTCGAAAATACCCCTGGAATACCCGACTCACCCTGCTGGCGCTGCGAGCTGCGTCTCCACCGAAAAAACATACTTTTTTTCCTCTTTCTTCTCCCTGATCCTTCATCCTACCCGTAGATTACCCATTTTCGATCACTTCTCTCCCCCTCCCCCGTCACTGTCCATTGTAGCAGTAAAACCTTTCTTTTACCGCTCTCTTCTTTCCCCTTTATCTGGCCGAGAATACACACCTCACGAGACGTCCTTTTCGTCTTTTCGAGCCCAAGATAGGACGAAAAATGGTCCCCCCGACTAAGAAGCCTCGAATGACAGTGTGTATTGAAATCTCGCTTTCGTTTTGTCAATCTATTGCATATTATACTATATATGCATACGGTCCACTATCGATTTTCATTTTTTAAAAAATTAAGCTTTCTTTGGGTGGACCCCATGAATATTATACTATATATGCACAAGGTCCCCAATCCATTTTCATTTTTTTTATAATGCTTAATGGTATGACATGTCCTGACAAATGAGCCAAATCAGGACTCAAATGGCCCACATCGAGAGTTGTTTAAACAAAGAATGAAAGTAAACGAAGACCATGAAAGCGTCAAGCACCTTCTCAGTTAACAGACTGAGTACCACTGAATTATTGATTCATGAGCTAAAATATTTGTGAACCAATGTAAAATGATTGTGAAGCTCGAGCTAAAATGATCATGAAGTGAGGTAAAATGACCATGAACATGACCATGAACCGAGCTAAAAATGACTAGAATCAGGCTAAAATGATTTGTGAGCCGACTTAATTCCCGCCATTCCCTGTCATTTAACGGTCAATTCCATGCATTTCACCGTCGGATTCGCTTCACTTCACGGTCATTTCCATGCATTTCATCATGTCAATTCACTTCACCTCGTGGTCATTTGCATGCATTTCACGGTCATTCCCGGCAATTCGTGTTGATTCACATCATTCACATGCAATTCACGGTCAATCCCCTTCACTTAATGGTCAATTACAGTCCTTAGACAAATCCATGCATGGCCAAATTCACGACGTTCTCGTCCAAAATGCAACATATAACTCTGAAGATTGACCCATATCTTAGTGAAATTGGCCGTGAAGTTGTTGAATGTGACCTATGAGTTGACCATTTGACATGGAATTCATTAAAATAGCCGATGACTGCTTGATATTGACATTTTTTTGACTGCCAACCTTGGTATAAATTTACCAAGAACTATATGAAATATACTGATAAATGAGTGAAAGCGCCCAAACTTGTGAAAAATCACTAATAAGTATTGTACTTTCATTTGCAATTCACTAGAAACTAACCGCTGACTCGGCAGACTCATGCCATACTTTATGAATTTTGACCACAATAAGTCAACTTTCACATTATGTGTCGTTAAATACTGAATGTTATCGTTGATTTAATTTTCAATTCATCCTTGCAGATGACAAACCCTTGCATAAGGGATTTGGCAAGTCGGCCCCCACCATCTCATGCAGATGTTCCTTGACATGGTGGTTTGATAGTGTGAAGAGTGGGTTGGAGAAGAATAACACTAGATTAACTATATTTAGGCAGACCCCATTCTCATTTCTATTACACATTCCATCATTTAGGTTTATAGGAGCCATTTTTTATGCACTTATTAACAGATATATAGGCAACCTTGTATTCAAGATACAGGGGAACCATATAAAATTTAGTAAGATGGACTTCACCCTAATAACAGGGTTGAAGACTGGTGACCTCTATATACCCAATATCCATCGTTCAAATAAGTCATTAAGAGAAAAATACTTTCATAAATATCCTATCCTAAAGAAACATGTACAGGATGTGTTCAATAGGATAGTTGATAGCAATAAGCACGAAGATGTCGTGAAGTTAGCCCTAATATTATGTGTAGAGTGGTTTGTTAGGGGTACTGACACGAATGTTATATGCTGTAAAGAGTTTATTGACCTTGTCGACTCGTTGGAAGACTTTAATATCTACCCCTGGGGTAGCTTGGCCTTCCAAACAATGACGGAAGGGATCGAGAGTGCCTTCATTGCATCCCAGGGGCCTAATTTTAATGTCATTGGTTGCATATTTCCCCTACAGGTAAGTATTCTCTCCTTGTCTATTTTAATTCACAGTTCATAGCAAACTATATATTTTTTTTAACATCATCTTGTTATTTCATTGTAACAGATATGGACCGTTGAGAGAGTACCAGCTCTCCAACAATGTATAATTTCATACGTTCCTTTCCAATTTCCCCGATTCATAAAATATCGGGGATGGAAGGTTTTGAGGTATAAGAAGATTCATGAAATTATAGAGAGTAAATATGTAAGTCAATTTCTATGAAGCTAAGTGGTCACTCATTTAACTATATATATATATTTTTTTATGTGTGTCTATGTGTGTGCGTTTGTGTTTCTGTAGCATGAAAATGAAGATGTTGATGTTCTCTCTGCGAAAGTGAGATCACTTTGTTAACTTAGAGCCTACCACAAAGGAGTTGGAAACGGAGGAACATTCGTTTGGCCGTGATATATTTGATGTAAGTTGTCGAAACGTCTTCTTTTATGTTGATATTTTATATTTAATTTGACATGTTATATAAGCTGATGCATACATAGCTTCATTTTGCGGGGTATTAAAGATGAAGATGATGAAGATATGGAGGAGAAATCGGGACGGGGGAGAGGGAGAAGAGGGTGGAGAGGGAGAAGAAGGGGAGAGGAAGACAATAGTGGTGAGGGAGAGGGAGAGGGAGCGGGATTGCAACTCACTAGGGAGTCAAGGGAGGATATGGAGGAGGTGGAGGCGCAGAGGCTTCAGTTGGAGAGAGAGAGGGAAGAGTTGAAGATTCTCGAACGCACATTAAAAGAGAGAGAAGAATCGATTGAGAGGGAGAGAGAAGTAGTACTCAAGGAGGTTGAACTAATGCTGAAACTGAAAGAAGCTTTGAGGTTAGAGAAGGAAGAGTTGAATGAGAGGGAGGTTTTGAAGAGGGAGAGGGAAATGCTTCTTTGAGGGAGAAGGAAGAATTGAAGAAGGAGAGACAAGAGTTGGAGGAGGGTAAAGCGGAGTTGAAGAAGCAGATGGACGCATTTCGTATAGAGAAGATTCGGTTTTGGAAGGAGGACTTAGAGAATCAGAAGGAAGAGTTTGAGAGGGAGGACGAGGATGTGTTGGGCGTTGATATATGTGAGAAATCACTCCATTCCATTCCAGTATATACGGGGAGACCTAAAAGGGTCTTTGAAGCCGTCTGTCTACAAGTGTTCTCCATTCACTTCCATCTCTGCCGTGCAAACCACTCCAAGCAACGCCGCCGACGATGAGAAACAAAGAGAATTCCCGACTTCTCCGATACCCCTTCAGGCCAACATCGATCCATTTAGGGTGATATCGCATGATGAACTCCATGAATTGGAAAGCTGGGCCAACGCAAACAAAGAATCACCCAAATTTCATTGGTTCAAGACCATTTGGGAGAAGAATGCTTGGGTTGACAGCGTGGTAAGTAAATCACACACACACATATACATGGTTTTATTTAGAATTTGTATATGATATAGGTTAATTTTCCTTCTTTATTGATTAGGCTATTGACAAGTACGTCGGTTTCTTGGAGAGAAGACACCGATCATTCCCTCTGTTATATACAAAGGACTGCAAGTTTTGTCCCACATTTTTCCTGGTAACTGTATGATTTAGATCATGGTTATTATGTTATTTCATTATATGATATATGTTCTAATTTCCCATTTTGTTTGTAATAGCCATGTATCAGCATGCAAATGTCCACGTTGCGAATTTATCGGGATGTTGGCAGTGACGAAATGCGTTTATTATTTGAAGGGCTAGAAAAACTCTCCCCGATCAGCATTGTCAAGCCTCATGACGGGCAGAAGGCCATGTGGCAACATGAAGAGGTAATGGTGTCGTTACAAGTTATCAACGCTAAGTTTACCCAAATCTATAATTTCTGTATATTGATATCTTATCTTGCCAAACATGGACAGGTATATGTACCAGTCAATCACGCCAACACTCATTGGTACCTGATGGTCATCTACCCTCGAGACCGAGAAATCATTATATTTGACAGTTTATACTCGAGGGCACTTAGTCGATACTGCAACATATTGATCGATGAAGGAGGTGTTGCCTATATTGTTTTATGCCACCTTGGAGATGGGGTTGCATACTGGAAGGAAATGCTTGGGACGGTCGGAGAAGATACCTCTATACCAAAGCAAACGAACGGATATGACTGTGGCATTTTTGTCATGAAATATATCGACATTCTGTGCAAGAATCAAATTTTGACAGGGGAGAGACTTGCAAAGCAATTCACTTCCAGCTTCAGGGAGTCAATAGCTTATGATTGCCTGAGTGACCTCAAAATATGATATATTTGTCTTAGGCATGAGAGGAATCGAGAAATTTTGTGAAATGTTGTAAACTGGTGTAAATGATGTACTGTAAAACATTCATGGTGAAAGGATGTAAATGATGTGTTGTATTTTTTGTCATAATTTTGAAGGAAATGATGTATTCGTAGTATTGATTTCATTATGAATGGTGAAGAAAATATTTTGCAGTCCAATCATCTCACTTCACGGTCATTTCCATGCATATCACGGTCATTCTCGCCTATTCCGTGTTGATTCACTGTCATTTCGGCGCATTTTCCGGTCATGCCCCTTCACTTCACAGTCATTTCCATGCATTTTACGGTCATGCCCCTTCAATTCACGGTCATTTCGGTGCATTTCATGGTTATGCCCCTTCCCATCATTACTGATGTTTAAAGTCAGCTTTTGTAGGTCCCGTGGAAGGTTGCTTGGAAACTCCTTTAGCTTTGGTCATTCATCTATTTGTAACGCCAGGAGCAATGGCATAACTTCTCCATCTCCACCTCTCAATTCCCACTCCTCCCAATTCATCATGTGTTGGAAGAAGAGGGTGTGGAGGTGGGAATGAAACACCTCTACCACCACTTCCATCATTGTTATCATCCCCACTAAACCCACCACTACCTAAAGTATAATGCATGGAGGTGTTGCTTCTTATTCAATTATGTTTTCCTAGCTTCATCCCTGCTCCTCACATTTTCAAACCGTTAATTTGAAGACTTCCTTGTTTATGATTGAAGTGTTTGAGCTCTTGGCATTTACATCATTTGTCGTCACCCCCACAATGAACTTTGTTAACGTCAGAAGCCAAGTTAGTCTCCTTATACCCTGAGGTAAGTAGTTCAGCATGGGGGTGTATTCCAACTCTAAATGTGTTGATACAATCATTTTCCTCATCCCTCTCATTTTCCAACTCTAAAGCATGGAGGTGTTGCATTTTGCTTAGCTTCTTATAGTAAGTGAGTCTCAAGGTCGTCAGAATTTCGCAATTACTCACTTCCTCTGGCAGCTCCACTCTTTCTGTACAACACAACCATTGATCCTATTACTCGGCAAGAGATGGATGATTATAATAGACAGCTTGTTTCAAGCATCTGCTAGAGCGAGAAGGCAAATACGGTTGTCGTTGCAAACTCTAATGGCAGTATAAAATGCATTGAGATGGTGTGAGTGGAGGATAAACAGCATGGAATGGCTTGTGAATCTCATATTTTGCGGTCCAATCGCTTCACTTCACCCCCATTTCCATGCACATCACGGTCATTCCCGCATATTCCGTGTTGATTCACAGTCATTTCGGCGCATTTCACGCTCCCGCCTCTTCACTTCACAGTCACTTCGGCCCATTTCGCGATCCCATCGCTTCACTTCACCCCCATTTCCATGTACAACACGGTCATTCCTGCATATTCCGTGTTGATTCATGGTCATTTCGGCGCATTTCACGGTCCCGTGTCTTCACTTCACGTCACTTCCGCGCATTTCGCGGTCCAATCGCTTCACTTCACCCCCATTTCTATGCATATCACGGTCATTCCCGCATATTCCGTGTTGATTTACAGCTATTTCGACGCATTTCGCGGTCCCGCGTCTTCACTTCATGGTCACTTCCGCGACTTTGGAAATTGCCTTGTAATGGCACATATCGGTGATGAATGGCACACTACCCGATTCACATTTGGAGCCTGACCCGATATTGTAGCTTCCATTAGAAATTGTGCCTATTGATCACATTTGAAGAGAAGGTCACGGCATACAACAGAGATGGTTTACAGAAACTAGTAGATGACAAATTATGTGTAACATACAGAGATGGTTCAGCCACTTATGCAATTAGGGAAGGTTCAAAAGGTCATACATATTTGAAAGTTGGTCAAATCATAAATAGGGGTATTTTGATGGGGATTGAGTTCATATATTTTATTCAGTCTCTAGCAACAATGTCAGAAGTTTTGGAGTAGTTTAGTGTTGAAAAGCAAATCCGTAGTTCTCATAGTGGTAGTTTGAATTTACAACCGGTGCATGATTCTTTATTGTCACTAAAACTCATGTTTAGGACTTTTTTCTTGAACAAAGCCACCGCGCAACAATTGGCTATGTGGGTTTCACCAGTTTTAGCAGAACCATGCACCATGCACCAGTTAAGGCTCACCATATAGGTCCTCTGTGGAATGTTTTGCAAATAGTACAGAGTGCTTCACCTGCATTTTTAACTGCTTTGGGGAGAGGCATTTGATTAGTAAAAGTGAAATGGTGAGGATTGACTTCAATAGAGATTGTTACTTCTGTTCTTGACAAGAAGGGAACAGAAGAGGGTGTTAGGTTCTTTAATATGTTGCAGCCGCGCCACCTTTGCTGTTTCACTTGAGATCAAATTACAATGTACTTGTAGAGTTGCAAGTGGAAAGCTACCTGAAAACTGTAAAATTGTCTATCGTGACTTGTATTCTAAAGTTATTTTCTTTGGGTATTTAGACCATTAATCTGATGCATCCTACCTAAATGGGGTGTATTCCAACTCTAAATGTCTTGATACAGTCATTTTCCTCATCCCTCTAGGCAGTTTGCTTAGCTTCTCAATATGCTCCTTAGGCTCGAGAGATTAACAGGCGGTCAGAAGCTAAGCTGTTAGGTTATTGAGATTTGTCGAAAGAATACATGCACGATGTATTCCAGTAATTGGTACAGAGAGATGGATTGAAGGGCTTGGTATTGGGAGATGGGTTTTACATAAAACATTTTCATTGATCACCACTATCATCAAGGCGCCTGATACATGGTGATATGTCTCGTATCACCAGGCTCCATTTTGATAATTTTATTCTCAAGATTTGTCTTATTTTTCCACTTCTTACTTCATTTCAACCATGAAGGAAGCTTGTAAACTAATTTTAGGCCTATTTTGAGGATCAAAACGGGTGGGATTCAATGAACTAGAGTGGAATGAACCATTTTGGGAATATAGGAAGAAGGGGTGAACTACGTTTCCTTTTTTCCCATCTTCCTTTCGTTGTATTCATGGGTAGTGGGCGATAAGTCATGCTTGATTGTTGTTCATCTGAGACCATGAAGTGAAGCGATTGGACCGTGAAATTGCATGGACAGGCACACCAATGTGGCTGGAAGTGAAACACCCTCAGCAGACTTAGGAGGCTTTAAACATAAAGTTTAAGTTTGACTCCTAGAGAAGGGGCAAAGGTCTCTAATTGGCAGTGTGATACTTGAGTTGGGCCGATACCCAGACTTAGACAAGTTGAGACTCTGCTCGAGATAAAACGAGTCTAAAAACCATGGCCCACACAGTGTTCAATGGTAGAGACCACACCTTCATTCTCAGGAATTTGTTGGGATTTCTTTCCAATTCTATGGGCTTTCTTATTATTCATTTGGGAAATTTTGCAGACAATAAAAGGTAAAAATCTTATTGTGCTGGGACTAAAAATAAATGAAATTGCATTTTGTGAGAGAGAAAATTTTTAAAATAAATGTTATTCCGTGTTGATTCACGGACATTTCAACGCATTTCGTGGTCCCGCTCCTTCACTTCACGGTCACTTCCGCGTATTTCGCGATCCCGCGTCTTCACTTCACCCCCATTTCCATGTATAACACGATCATTCCCGCATACTTCGTGTTGATTCACGGTCATTTCGACGCATTTCACGGTCCTGCGTCTTCACTTCACGATCACTTTGGTGCATTTTGCGGTCCAATCGCTTCACTTCACCCCCATTTCCATGCACAACACGGTCATTCCCGCATATTCCATGTTGATTCACGGTCATTTCGGCAGATTTCACGGTCCCGTCTTCACTTCACGGTCATACTTGCATTTCGCGGTCTAATTGCTTCACTTCACCCCCATTTCCATGCATATCACGGTCATTCCCGCATATTCCGTGTTGATTCACGGTCATTTTGATGCATTTCACGGTCCCGCGTCTTCACTTCACGATCACTTCACAAGATTTCGCGATCCAATCGCTTCACTTCACCCCCATTTCCATGCATATCACGGTCATTCCTGCATATTCCATGTTGATTCACGGTCATTCCGACGCATTTCATGGTCCCGCGTCTTCACTTCATGGTCACTTCCACTCTGGTCGCGGTCCAATCGCTTCACTTCACCCCCATTTCCATGCACATCACGGTCATTCCCGCATACTCCGTGTTGATTCACGGTCATTTCGGCGCATTTCACGGTCCCGCCTCTTCACTTCACGGTCACTTCGGCCCATTTCGTGATCCTATCGCTTCACTTCACCCCCATTTTCATGTACAACACGGTCATTCTCGCATCTTTCGTATTGATTCACGGTCATTTCGGCGCATTTCACGGTCCCGTGTCTTCACTTCACGGTCACTTTCGTGCATTTCGCGGTCCAATTGCTTCACTTCACCCCCATTTCTATGCATATCACGGTCATTCCCGCATACTCCGTGTTGATTCACGGTCATTTCGGCGCATTTCACGGTCATGCCCCTTCTCTATGTCGGTCCATTCGCTTCCCTTCACGCTCATTTCCAAGCATGTGACCGTCTTTTCGGGCTACGCATCACCCAATGAAGTAGAAAAAATTCCACCCGAATGGGAGGTCATTTGGCTCACGGGGCTTGTGGTACATCGCGGATGGCAAATTCAGACGACATCTGGAAATGAATAAATCGCGTCATCTAGTCGGCACTTGTAAAGTGCAAATCGCCCTACCCTTGAAATAAAATGTTGTCCTTTTTAATCAAATGGCCCTGCCAATTAGGTCAGTGAATTGGGTCATTTCGGTTGTCTGATTTCATCTAAATTTACAAATAGAATAGCGAAGACATGTCCCTACAGCAGGGCGGCCAGATCTGACCCTTGATCCGGAAACATTGACCAGAAATGGGTCCCATACAGCCATTTGGATGAATCAATGTAACCCAGGGCCAACTCACCTAAAATTGGGGTATAAAACCCTTTAACCTCTCTGTCTCCCACCCACTCTTACAACAATTCCAGATTAAAGAGGGAGCGATAGAGGAGAGATGAGGTAGAGAAAGTGTTGGAAGGAGTGTATGTGGGTGCATTGTTGGAGATCTCGATCCTATTGCCGTAGAAGCCACCTCTGATCCAAGGTGAGAATCCGATCTCCCCTCAATTTCTTCCTAGTAAGGCCAAATAATCAACAAGCAAAAATGGGGGTGAAGGCCCAAATAATCAACAAGCAAAAATGCGTATGGTTGGGACAACTTACCTGCTTAGATAATATTTTGGTCTTCTGCTTAGATATTTACTTGATTAGTGAAGGGGCTATTTATGAAGGAGATTGTAATGTACAGGCTTCTGAAAGTATAGAATAGTTTAGTTACTTGCGTGAAAGATCCCTTTTCTCAACACTGAGGTCCTGTATCAATTTCCTGGTGGGGGTGGCTAACAGTGAAGTGTGAACTAACATTGGATTTAGAGTTTAGCTAACACTATAAAAATGTAAAAATATACTCATAAATCAAGAAAAACGAAGAAAATGCTAGATTTCGATGTACAGGGGGGATTTAGTTGGGGGGGCCCCGCAAGACCGACGCGCCCCCGCCGTGCTGTCCAGAGAGTGGCATGGGTGCCACTGGTTCGGCGCGCCCACGCCCAACAACCACCAACAAGGGAGGTTGAGGATCGCTGGCCGGCGCGCCCCCGCCAGCCAGGCGCGCCCCCGTCGAACAGTCCAGCGAGTGGCGCGCCCTCGCCAGCCCGGCGTGCCCCTGCCCTGCATTCCAACACACCCGCGCGCCCACGTCAATGCGTCCGCCATTTCGGCGCGCCCACGCCGGAGCCCGATTCGAGTGGGGGCCCTGTAACACGTGTGGGGGCCATTCTCTCAACGTTATATGCTCCTCCAACCCATTCTCTCTCATTCCTCCTCCAAATTCACAATTTTCATTTCAATCCCTCCCTCCTTTGCACGCGGCAAACCCATCTCCCCTTGCACGCCCCAAACCCATCTTCCCTTGCACGCCCCAATCGTCGAACACCCAAAACCCTTCTTCTATTGCAAACCGAAAACTCATCTTCCGTCTCCATCACCTAACAACGAAGAAAGATGAGCCTCCTTGCAACCCTCTCGTCCTTCTTCACTGTTACGTTGGTGATTTCCCTCATGAGAAAGAAAAGAGCAACTCCCGGTGAAGCGGGGCCTAGTCGTGGGACAAGATAGAAGGGAAAACCTACCGAACAAGCGACACGAAGCCGTGATAGAAGGTTTGGCAAACCCGGTGTTGATAATGAGGGACCGATCCTTGAGATGCGGTCGAAGAGAAATTGCGACTCAGTTGCACCCCCTGAGCACTTCGTCCCGCCCAGCATTGAATTCGGGAGATTCAAGGATCGAAAGGTCGTGTTCGAGGCAGAAGTGGATAATAACATGTTTGGTACGTATCCCTTACTCGACCGAATCGTAGACAATGGTTGGGGAACGATGTTTGAAGCGAAGCAGGAGGCGAGTGAAAATCTAGTGCGAGCATTCTACGCACGAATTGTTGAGGCCAAGAACAAACCTCTTGGATTCAAAGTTAGCATTAACAGACAATTGTATGACGTTGGTGTGGAAGAAATCGCTGCCGTACTCGGTATGGAGCTTGGTAAAGTGCACATCAAGGAGAGTAACCTAAGGGATAAGGGGCCACGGGACGAGCGTGCTATCAGTTTGTGTGGAAAACTCGTCGAATGGAGAAGAGGTACTAGCATCAAGGCCAAGCATTTGGCAATAGACTACCACTTGCTCCACTACATATGCACATATAACGTGTACCCGAGATCCAGCAACCGATCTGAGGTTTCTCAGTTTATGGTAGAATTCCTCTACCAGATGGGGCAAGAAGCAAATGTATGTATCCCCACCCTTGTGCTTAGACAGATTGTGAAGGCTGCATTAGGAAATCGTGACAAATTACTGCTTCCTTTTGGACGTCTAATCTGTAAGTTGGCACGTCAGTACAAATTCAAGTACCCGATCAGGGTCCCATACATGATTATGGTGATCAACGAGGATACCATAATTCGTATTAAAAGACGCTCTAATCAGCCCCGAGGTAGTGTTGAAGAATCTGGGGATGAAGAAGATGAGGAAGATGAAGAAGAAGAAGAAGAGGAGGATGGGGAAGATAATGATGAAGACATCGATGAAGATTTTGTGGCCCCCCCGCTTATACATGAGCGATTCAGTCGGGTGGAAGAGGAGCTGGCCTCAGTCCGGTCTGAATTAACTGATATGAGGGCTGAAATGAGGGCTACTATGAAGGCCCAGAAGACCGAACAAGAGCAATGGAACCAGAAGATCTTCCGCACCTTGACTGAAGTGTTATGCTGTGTTCAAAAGAATGGAGCAGCAAGCATCCGACTGATTCACAGGACCACTAGGCATCAGGTGAAGCCACGTTTGTGGTTATATGCATTGTGTTTTTTGTGTCGTAAGAGATGGATCATTTCCAGCTAGTAGTTTACTAGTTAGGCAAGGGGTTAAGTATGTTTGTCATCTGGTGAAAGGAGTGAATGGGAACAATGTACAATCTCAGATTATAAATGAAATTGTTTCCACTTTAGTTTACCTTGTGCAGTATTGCATTATATGTGTTGGATTAATTATGTCCTTATCATAACCACACCAATGGTGCAGCTTCCCAGAAGTTATGAACTATGATATCTGTTTGTTGTCCTTATCACTCTCAAATACATGGTCCCAAGAAAATAGATTGGTAGGGCATTCAAGTTTCTTGTCTTTCCCACCACCATCATCATCGTCTCATTCGGCCATGTATTTGACGATTTCTTGGAGAAAAACACATAAATAGAGTTCAGTGCTAATGGTGTTGCATGTTTATGAGATGTGATTTGTTCACTGCTTAGAAAAAGCCATGTATATGATTTGTTCACTGCTTACTTGCCTTTCTGAAGAGTACCCTGTTCCCTGCTTATGCTATTGGAGTTGTTTGCTTGAAATAGAGTTCAGTGGCAATAGAGTTTTCATATTGTATGTATGCCATATTGAAGAACAACAAGAAAGTTCTGAAGTGTATATGATTCTCAATTACTAATAATAAACATGTCATTGACAGTCAATTGGAATATGTTTCATGTACATAAATATTGACAGGCTTGCAAAAGAACTCTAGGTACATTCATTTCTGACGCAGTTAACATTGTCAAAAGGCTTGCACTATCAAACAATGTATCTACTCCAATTTGTGAATTAAAACAGTATGACTTGAACAAGAAGACTTTCTTTCTTATCTTCTCTTAGACCAATTATGATCAAGCACTACAACACGCATGTTTATGAAGGAGACTTGAACAATAAGACTTGAACAAGAAGACTTTCTATGGGAACCTACGTTACAAATGAATAGCATGTATGTAGAACTTAGAAGTCATGAACTCTATGGAATTTGCTATGTTTGGCAGATTTAACCTCAACCTCGGTATTATCTCATAGACTTGGTTGAGCCATGAGAGCTCAAGACAAATATCATTGTATCAGTTTTTATTTTGAGATTTGTGATGGCCATTTTTACATGGGCAAGTAGCTAACAGTTTTTGTTTTTTTTTTTTTGAAAAGCCATGATATATATTAGAAAAGAAAGGGATACAAAAGAAGAAGAGGAGAGAGATCGCCTTTGTAGACCCAAAATCGGAAATAGTTCAATACCATATTGAGGATATGCATAGTAATGGTTGAGGCGGTTGAGCCTGCAAAACGTTAATTTGACAGTGCTACATCAATTAGAGCCTATAGACAAAATAGTTAATTGCCCTGCATCAGATTGCATGTGGAAATTAATGGAAATTGTGTGATTGCAATATAAATTCGCCACTTGGCCCTTGCCTCACCTCCAGTGTCATCACGGTCATGTTGCCATCATTATTATTACGAAAGATGGTCTTGGTATACAAGGATGAGAAATCTGAAAATATGACAATATCATTCCCTTGAAGAGTCTAGACTTTTTGTATACAATCAGTAATATCTTCTGCACTGACAAGTTGGAATATTTTCTGACTTAGAAACCAAAAGTGACAATCGATGTGGCTATAATCCATCGCAATATGGACCCTCGATGGACTCTGTCAAGGTGGAATCAACGCCGAAGAGAATTGCATCAGCATCTACAACAATGGGGACGGAGTGCCTATCGAGGTCCACCAGGATGAAGGGGTCTATGTGCCCGAGTTGATCTTTGGGCATTTGCTGACGAGCAGCAATTACGATGATAATGTGAAGAAGACAACGGGCGGGAGGAATGGGTATGGTGCAAAGCTGACGAATATATTCTCGACAGTGTTTGTAATTCAAACTGTTGATGGGAAGAGGCAGAAGAAGTATAAACAGGTATTTTATAGATCTTGGATTCAATTTCTTGGGTCGATTTGTTATCTTCTTTTGTTTCAAACATAAGTTAGACTTCTGTTGTTTTTTTAGTTTCTTTGGTATTGCTTTGTCCTTAGAAGATCTGGGTTTCTTGATATTGTTGTAATGAATTTCTTTTTCATGTTCTTCTTTCCTTTTTCTTTTAAAAAATGAGGATCTAATTTTCAGTTTCCATTCGTGGGTTCTGATGATTTAAGATTAATGTTCTTGTTTCTTTCCATTTCTTAGGTCAAGGAATACACTACGTGAAAAATGAAAAAAAATGACGGATTTAGAGACGGTTCTGGACCGTCTCTAAAATTGCTTGGTTTAAAGACGCTTTAGAGACGGCCGTAAACCGTCTCTAAACTTTTAGACGGCTCTTGACCGTCCTTAATGTTGTCTTAAAAAATTGAACGTCCATAAATCATTTAAGACGGTCAAAAACCGTCGTTAACTGCAGAAAAAAGACGGTCATTGACCGTCTGAAAACGAGACGGTCTCTGACCGTCTTATATGATGTCTTTTGAGACGGTCAAAGACCGTCCATATTAGAGACGATCATTGGCCGTCTTAATTTGAGACTGTCAAAAACCGTCTTATTTAGAGACTGTCTTTGACCATCTTCAAGCGGTCATCTAAGACCGTCTACAATAGAGACGGTCCTAAACCGTCTCTAATGGTCAACACTTCCCAACCAAAAAATTGTGAATTTCAGAAAAAAATAATTAACAATGTTTAAGAAAATTTTAAATTTTGAAAAAAAAAAGCGTGATTTTATAATAATCTAGATTTTGAAAAAAAAAATTAAAACTTTGAATAATGTTGATCATTTTGAAAAAAAAAAAGATTTCGATAAAAAAATGATATTTTGAAAAAGAAAATATAAAAAATTAAACAAAATTGAACCTAAAATGATATTTTGAAAAAGAAAATATAAAAAATTTAAAAGAAAGTTTGAGAAAATACAAGTGTTGTATTTTTCTCTTAGAAAATCTTCCCGCTGCCTTGAAAAGTTTTTTTTATATATAATTAAAAGGTAATATTTAAATGATTTAAAATATCATATGAAAAAGAATATTGAAAAGTTTAGAAATTTTAACTGTTTGAGAAAAATTTTGAGAACAAAATTATGCTTTTGAAGAAAAAAATCGGAATTTTGAAATTTTTGAGAAAAAAAATTAAAATATGAGAAATTTTTTGAGATTTTGAAAATAAAAATTCAAAATTTGTATTTTATTTTTTTTTTGAAATATTTTATAATAAAACGATATTTTGTTAAAAGAGTAAAAAAATATACATATTGAAAAAAATGTTATTTTTAAATGGAAATTGAAATTTATCTATGAAAAATAAAATTACTAAATTATTAGGAACATCCACTAATTGAACCTTTAATCAACTCTTTTTGGACAAATTAATCAGTTCGGATTGAAGAGTAAATAACTTCAGATGTTTAAATCAAATTCACCAATTTCTCCCAAATTGGATCACCTGCCCTCAAATTTTGAAATCGAAGGTTAAAATTTTAAGAAAGTTTGAGAAAAATTTTGAGAACAAAATTATGCCTTTGAAGAAAAAAAAAATCGGCATTTTAAAATTTTTGAGAAAAAAATTAAAATATAAGAAATTTTTTGAGATTTTGAAAATAAAAATTTAGAATTGGTATTATAATTTTTTTTTGAAATATTTTATAATAAAAATGATATTTTGTTAAAAGAGTAAAAATATATACATTTTGAAAAAAAAAATGTTATTTTTAAATGGAAAATGAAATTTATCTGTGAAAAATAAAATTACTAAATTATTAGGCACATCCACTAGTTAAACCTTTAATCATTTTTGGACAATCTAATTAGTTCGGATTGACAAATAAATAACTTCAGATGTTTAAACCAAATTTCACTGAAATTGTCTAATCAATCTTGTATGCCTAATATCTTTTTCATATGTAAACTAATTGAGGCGAGTAAGTACTCAAATGGAGGGTATTGATCAGTAAAATAGAGTGAACGGACCATACATGTAAAATGGGCTAAATATTATGGTCAAAATTGTGACCCAACTTAGTGACCTCATGAGAACCTAAGAATTGATGTTAGTAAGTTTTGTGGGCCCCATCATGATGTGTGTCAAACATCAACACCGTGGATTTGATGTGTCCCCTTTAGGTTATGAGATATCTCAAAAAATCATCTATATACGAAACTCAAGTGGGCCATACTATCTAAAACTATGTGAAGACATCCTAAAAAATATAAAAGCACTTGGTGGGGTCCACATGAGTTTTGGATGCTGCTGAAAATTGGTCTGACCCCTCATCCAAGTGAGACACATAATGAGTGGGTTGGATATGTGAATCACATTTAGGCAGGCCCAATATATGATTATGAATTTTTTAATGAAACCCCTCTCCACTATATTGTGTGGTGTGGCCCACCCAAGTTATAGATTGACTTTATTTTTAAGCTCTTGGCTAGCCCACCCAAGTCATGGGTATACAATATATAAATCAAAGTGGGCCCAAGGTCAAGTCTGGCATCAGGTTGGCTGAGGTCAGGCCACAAGAGCTAGGCAACAAAGAGCTTTGTTGGGGCCTGTATGACCTAATAAATAGATTGGATGTCAAATAAACAGTAAAGTGGGTCTTAGGAGGATTTTAATGATGGATATCCAATCACTATTGTCTTCATGTGGTGTGGTCCACCTGAGATTTATATACCTCTCATTTTTGGGCCCCACCATAATGTATGTTTTGTATCCACACCTTCCATCCATTTGGAGAGATCATTTTAGGGCGATGTCCAAAGAACGAGTTAAATCCAAAGCTCCCGTGGACCCCAACACAGAAAACAATGGGACAGCAATACCTACCATTAAAAACTTCTAAAGGCCACAAAAGTTTTTTTTAAAGTTAATATTTGTGTATTCCCTTATTTCATTTAAAAAAAAAAACAAAAAACTTTTGAACCAGTTGGATTTCAAATAAACATTCTGACGGACCTTAGGATGGTTTCAACGGTGGGAATCACCCTCCCTGTTGTTTTCTGTGGTGGGGTCCACTACAAATTTTTATTTGTCTCATTCTTTGGCTAATGACTTAAAATGATATCTCGGAATGGATGGACGATGTGGATATAACAAATACATCATAGGTTTTTATATTTTTTTAAAATATTATATATATATATATATATTATAGTTACTATAAGCCCCCATGAGGTCGAGCTGTGTGGGCCCCACTGTGATGTTTGTCAAACATCAACACCGTCCATTTGATGGGTCCCCCTTAGTTTACGGGGTATCCCAAAAATCAGCCACATACGTAACTTAGGTGGGCCATACCATTTAAAATCATGCGAATATATGCCTCAAACATATAAAAGCACTTTCTGGGGCCTACCTAAGTTTTGGATGCGGCTGAAACTTCGTCTGACCCTTCATTCAAGTGGAACACCCACAATGGATGGGCTGGATTTGTGAACCACATCTCAGTGGACCTAATAAATGATTTTGAATGTTTTAATGGAGGGTAGCCCCTCTCAACTGTTGTATCTGGTGTGGTCCACACAAGTCACGGATAGACTTAATTTTTGAGACTTAGGCCCACGATGGAATGGTGCATCTGATTGATGGGTTAGATGTTTGATAAACATCAACAGTGGGGCCCACACAGCTCAACCTCATGGGAGCTGATAGTTAGCTGGAGCTCATTGTACCTTTTTTCTACATGGAAAAAGGTTATATACGTCGAGCTCATGGGAACTCCCCTTGAGGTCGAGCTGTGTGGGCCCCACCATGACGTGTGTCAAACATCAACACCGTGCATTTGATGGGTCCCCTTTAAATTATGTGATATCCCAAAAATCAGCCGTATACAGAACTCCAGTGGGCCATACCATCTAAAATCATGTGAAGACATGCCTAAAACATATAAAATCACTTGGTAGGGCCCCACCTGAAATTTGGATGCGTCTTAAACTTGGTATGACCCTCATCCAAGTGGCACACACATAATGGATGGGCTGGATTTGTGAACCACATCTTTGTGGGCCTAAAAAATAATTATGAATGTTTTAATGGAGGGTAACCCCTATCATCTTTTGTATGTGGTGTGGCCCACAAAAGTTACATATTGATTTGATTTTTAATAACTAGGCCCACCATGGAATGGTGCATCTAACTGATGAGGTAGATGTTTGACACGCATCATGGTGGGGCCCACAGAGCCATACCAGATCCATAACTCAAGTAACGTTTTTAGGTGAGAGTGAAAGGATGTGAGTTTTGTATTTGATTTAAAATGATGATGACTCATTCATTACAGTAGTGGCAAAGATTTAGATTTATCCAGACCATCCAAATAATCGGTCTAGTTGCAGATGGTAAATATTTATAATTTTATTATATAATATAATTTAACCATGTAGAAAATGGTCCCATTCATGTACGGCTGTTAATATAGCTTGTGTTATAAATAATGGAAAACTCACAGAATTCGGATTTCAAGTTTTTATAATATCTAAAAGAGGATATCCGGGAGCGCCATTTCCATCTTCCAAATTCATCTTCGAGCGCCATTTCTGTCCAGCGCCATTGCCTCTTCTCCCTCTTTCATCGAGCGTCATCTTCCATCTAGCGTTATCTTCCATCGAAGCACAATCTTCCTATAGGTGAGTTTCTCTTTCAGTTTGATCCAGAACTTCTGCGGACCCCACTCTAGGAAACGGTTCAGATAAAGACTCTCATCGTTGAAACCTTGCTCATTTTTGGGCGGGGCCATGTCTATGGGACCCACCTCTAATGTATCTGTTGTGGTACACCATCTGTAAACGAAACCCACCTAGACAAATGTGTTATATATCCAGACCGTTCATCCATTTCCTAGCCTATTTCTGGACACCCATGTGCTCAGGAATGGGCAGGGGATGTCCCAGGTGGACCCCACAGTTAAAAACACAAACAACAACAAAATATTGAATATTGTTGTAATATTGTTGGAAGCCCACCAGGGGAGGGAGTTGCAACGCTGGTGGTTGGAAGCCCACCAGCGTTGTAATATTGTTGTCCCTGGTGGGACCCACATTGATGCATGTGTTTTAGTTATGCCGTCCATCCATTTTTACAGCTCACGTGAGGTGTGGACCACACCACGTCAGTGGAACCCGCCCACTGGGCATGAGCCCTGAATGATGCAGATCCAAATATTAGCTGGACCTCATCACAGGAAACATTAGTGATTGAATGTCCACCGTCAAAAACTTCCTAGAGCCGCTGTAGTGATTATTTCTCATCCAGACCTGTCCAATGTGTGGAGCTCATTGTGGACCCCACCTTGATGAATGTATTGTATATCCTAGCCGTCCATCTAGGCCACTCACTACAAGCATGAACCTAAAATGAATCGATCCACACTGTACAGTGGACCACGTCACCGGAAACAGTTGATTGAACGCCTACCATTAAAACTCCATAAGACCCATCAGATCTTGTTTAATTTCCATCGGACCTTCATGTGGGGCTGAACATTTGCAATTTGCATTATTGATTTTGCCTGCTTTTAGTCATCTGAACATCTGCAATGCTGGTGGCAAGTGCCCATCTTCTTTTTTTTTTTTTTTTTTTTTTTTTTTAAAGAAGAAGCAAAAGACCGTGATAGAAATTACTGGGAAACCAAAGCCTCAGCTTGCGTTTGGCTAGGACCATGAGAAAAATAATTCATGATTATCAGTATTTCTACTTTTTGTAGAATTTCTAAAAATTGTGAAACAATGCACATGTGGATGTGAAAGAGCCCTTTCGTCCAATACAAGACATAGGAGCCCTGCTTTCTCAATTGTTGGAAATTCTACTAAGTGCAGAGATTCCAAAATCACAAACTATTTTTCTCCATTTCTCAAGGTTACGAGCCAAATGCACCATAAAACCAGATCATTGGAAACACATTCAGATATTCATACAATTACTTTAAAATAGGTGTGGAAGAAATGACAATGTTTCTGCAATGATCATAGGGCAGTTATGTTGGATAGTTGTTAAGTGAAAATTGGAACGGGAGCAAGGAAAATGTCCAAGTTGTAATTAGTATAATATGTACCAAGGAACTGTTTCATTTGTTCCTCTTTTTAGCAAGTTGTAATTAGCAAAAGAAGGATGTCTTGTTCTTTACTTGAATACTGTCTGTTTTGTTTTATGGATTCTATTATTTATTTTTCAGAACTCCCAATGCATGTTTGAAGCGTATTTCAAAATTATGAACAGAATTCACAATTGTTTCTGTTTTAACTCGATGATTTAAGGATGAGATTGGACACTCAACTGAATGAATTCTGATGAATTAGATCAGTAAAAGAGGAAATGGATAATGTGGGGCTAGTGCCACTCAGTTCTTGAGTCCAATTTGATTGTCTTCTTCTTCTTTTATTTCTTTTTAATTGCAATTGTGGTTTGGGTCATCAGTAGGAATTAAGTTGGGATTGTCCCTGCTTTTGAATTGATTTACTGTAGTTCGATTCAATTAAGAATCCGAACATACCCTAATTTTGGTGATATCTCTATAGATGATACCAAGTCTACTTGCTTAAAATTCATCTTGCAAAGGACAAGAAAACTATATGAAACAAATTGGATTAACAGATAGAACTATTTGAAAATGACTGAGTAAATCATAACCAATGAGAGCATGGTAGAGGTCACTTCACAATCAGAAAATCACGAACACAAACTTTGAATATTGAGATACATCTACCAACTTCAACATGTATTTGTCTCCCAACTATCCATAAAAAGAAAGTATTTGGCCACCAAGTATATTGAAAGAGGAGAATTACATCCATTCAATCAACATCAATGGGCGGTCCCATCAAAAAAGGGAGGGAAGCCGCACCTAATGAAACTTTAGTGTTAACGGAAAACAAAATGCTAATTCACTCACGTGATTCCTCTAGTTATTAATCAGTTATAGTAGTTGCGCTTCATGGCGTGCTTACCTTCTATCGACTTTCTCACAATACTGCCGTGCAATATCATCACTTTCCCATTGGCCAGCCCCTTACACCATCTTCTAAAAAATAAAAGTCACAAAATACAATCCCCAAACTACTCAGCAAAAGTAGTTTCTCAATTGTTGGAAATTCTACTAAGTGTAGAGATTCCAAAATCACAAACTATTTTTCTCCATTTCTCAAGGTTACGAGCCAAATGCACCATAAAACCAGATCATTGGAAACACATTCAGATATGCATACAACTACTTCAAAATAGGTGTGGAAGAAATGGCAAAGTTTCTGCAATGATCACAGGGTAGTTATGTTGGATAGTTGCTAAGTGAAAATTGGAATGGGAGCAAGGAAAATGTCCAAGTTGTAATTAGTATAATACGTACCAAGGAACTGTTTCATTTGTTCCTTTTTTTTTTTTTTTTTCCATTTTATGTCTGTCCATCTTTGTAATATGAGTTAAAGTAGAAGAAGTTATTTTATTGTGTAGGCTTGAGAGGAGGTCCGCAATGTTTCGCTGGGGAGTTCACATGGGTGCATGATCAAAGCTTTCTACCAGGTGCAAGCCACAATCCAGCTTCTACTGCACATAAAATTCAGGTAAGTCTAACTCACCTTGTCTAATAGGTACGTAACCCATTGATAAAGTAAGTTATTACCATTATTTTTTATATATCTAGATTTGGCAAAGTTTCTGCAATGATCATATTTCTTTTGATTTAATTTTTGAGAGAGAATTCGAACTATCTCACAGCTGGAAGCATGGGAGTGTCTACTTTTGTGGTTACAAGAGCACAGTTCCAGAAGAATATCCTTTGCAGCCTTTAGCTTACATGTTGTTGGTGGCTGAAAGAATTACGTGTTACTTTGATGGATATTCTTTTTTATCTTTTATTTCCTTGACTGTGTGTTTGTCTGATTGTCACATCTGATGAGTTCATTGGTAAGTAAGTCTTGAAATCTGCATGCCTTGTAAATTCCCTATTATTGTCTTTTAGTTGTCTTTTTTGAGATG
Organism: Magnolia changhungtana; assembly: GCA_030180095.1. Lineage (NCBI taxonomy): Eukaryota > Viridiplantae > Streptophyta > Magnoliopsida > Magnoliales > Magnoliaceae > Magnolia > Magnolia changhungtana. The sequence goes on from JASAUF010000610.1 coordinate 418,557, forward strand.
TTTTCTTGCCCCACACCTCTGCATGGCCATACATGTTCCAATCTAGTTGGTTTTGTACGACATCTGAGCCATGAATTAGATGGACCACTGTGTAGATTATCTGGCAAAATATTCAGTGTGTGTTTCAAATATTAGATTGGTCTCCAATCAAAGTGCAAAAATAATGAGCTTTTTTGTGTGGCCTACCTGATAGTTAAGCAGCCTGAGTTATTGGCCCAATGATTTACACGACCACCTACATGACTCAAATTTCTACATGTTCCAGGCTAGCAATTGTGACTGTGTCTGGATGGCAAACATCTTGTTGGGACATGCTCCATTCTTCTAGTAAATTTTTATGATTTTGAATTTTTCAGATTCGGATTCTGATTCTGAAGAGGAGATTCATGTTCTCGTAAGGGAAAATGGTATGGTATTTCTGATTTCACATGGCAATTCATGAATATTTGCAATTGTTCTTTTCATATTTAACGTATCAGGTCTTTCTCATTGACTTCTTAGGAATGCCTGTGGTTAAGGATGAGTAGGCCATGCCTGCTACTGAGAAGGTTAAGGCCGCCGCTAAACCTGAATCCTCGACTGCTAAGCCCAAGTTTCAAATAGCAGAACCTAGTAAGGGTAAGGAAGAAGATGAAGATGATGATGATTCTAACGATGATGAAGATGAATCTGATGACGATGAGGTACTTCTTATTCTCTCAAGGAGTATTATCATTTTTGGCTAGGAAAATAAAAATTTCTCACCCCTCGATGTGTTAATTAAATATTCTTCCTTGTAGTTGAAGGCAGTATCAAATTATCAGTTTAATGCTAATTTGAAAGTCTTTATTTATTTATTTTTGTGAACTGATACAGGTGCCCTAATTAAATCTAGATGGGCCCTTTGCAAGTTCATCTTGGACATTTCCCACAATGTTTTTATTAATGCTCTATGCAGCAAGGTTCTTTTATAGGAATTGTGAGGATACTGCATGTGAGAGATGTTTTGTGTCATCCTTCAAAAACAAAAAAGAAGAAGATTTGCATCTCTATTTAGCTGATTGTTTTGCAATTGGTTCTGCTACATACACAGGACATGGTTGAAGGTGGGGACGAAAGTGATGAGGATGATGATGATGATGACGAAATCTCCGTTGATGAAGATGGAGCTACTCCTAAGAAGGTATTTTTCAATGCATCTTCCCTAGTTGAATTACTAAGCAATTTTTTGGAGGTCATGAAATATGTTTACTTATGCTTATATTTGATTAATGCCACTCTTACTAATTTCCTCTGTGAAGGCTAAGAAGGGTAAGAAGAGACCTATAGAATCTGCAACCAAGACACCAGCTCCAGAAAAGAATGCCAAGCTTGTTACACCTGTTGGTCAAAAGACGGGTATTCTTTTAATCCTTTTTTAGTATTCATATTATGCATTTGGGAAAGAATCCTTTTTTTAGTATTCATGTTATGCATCTGGGAAAGAATCCTTTTTTAGTATTCATATTATGCATCTGGGAAAGAATCCTTTTTTAGTGTTCATGTTATGCATCTGGGAAAGACATTGGCCTTGCTAAACCCTTTCCTATAAGAATCAATCCTATACATAGTGGCCTTTTTTTGGGGGGGTCAAATGCTAAATTCCTACCACCAGGGGTCCAGGGCCTTCTTTTTTTTTTTTTTTTTTCCCTTTGTATTGGTGGAATAGATGTTTGGTACAGTTTTCTGAATTATTCTCTTATTTATTATTTGTTTCAGTTTGTTAGGATTCATGAGAAAAAGTTTTGGCCAATGATGATGATGATTTGTTTTAGTTTGAAATTTGGATGTACATGTTAACAACTAAACAAATGAATTCAGGTAGTGCTTGTGGAAAGAAGGGTGATGGGCATACAACAACTCCTTACCCTTCAAAACAGGCTGGAAAGACACCTGCTAACAAGAACAAGTCAAAGAAGCAGACTCCTAAATCTGGTGGTCAAGTCAGTTGCAAGTCAGTTGCAAGACATGTAGCAAGTATGCTCTCTCTCTCTCTCTCTCTCTCTCTCTCTCTCTCTCTCTCTCTCTCCTTCTGCCAGTTAACTAATGTTTAGTTTTCTGTTGGTTGTCAACAGGAAACTTGTAAAATTTGATTTTAATGTGTTGTTTCTTGGTGGCCTGTAATGTCGATAGGCCACATGCCAAATAAATCAATGTTAGCGGATCATCCTACAAAAAATGGATAGAGCAACAGTCCATATTGAACCATTATAACTCACAAGCGGATGGATGATCATGTTAGTTTTACTGCTGCCCTATCCATCCACATGAATGAACTTTCTGCAATTTTTTATGATTATGAATTATGATTATTTATTGGTTGAATATTTTTTTATTAGATGAAAGACAGAAAATTGTTGCTGATTTCCTTTTTTTATTTATGATGTTAATGTATTTACGCGTGGATGAATGTAATGTGGAAGATTGTTGGTGTTTGGATGGATGTAGTTTATGTTTGGATGAATGTAGTTTATGTTTGGATGGATTTATGTAGTTTGGGTTTAGATGAATATGATGAAATATATTATATAACAGGTGTATATCAGGAAGAATACGATGTTGTAGTTTGGATATATATGCAAATATGAGACGGTTGAAGACCGTCCTTTTCAGGTTTATACGAGACGGTCTATAACCATCCTTTTTATTGACGGTCATGGGCCGTCTTTTTTTCGGACGGTCTAGGACCGTCTTTTTTATTGACGGTCGTGGGCCGTCCTTTTTACGGACGCTCCACGACCGTCCTTTTAAGCTTCATATATGTCCACTCCTACCTACCATTATAGATGGTCTATGACCGTCCTTCTTTAGAGACGGTCCATGACCGTCCTTCTTTAGAGACGGTTTATGGCTGTCCTTTAAAAAATACGACACGTCAAAATTTGACGGCCATTGCGACGGTCCAGGACCGTCCTTTTTGGCCTTTTGAGACGGTTTTCGACCGTCCTTTTTTCACTGTTTTGGCGTAGTGATAATAGGATCCCTTGATTTGGTGGTGATCAGACAGTTGATCTGATGGGAGAATGTCCAAAGATCTGTTTGATTGGAAGATCTTGACCATTTGATCTCTGGTCTTCATCAATTAAATGAGGATTGCTGCCTTCTGTTTTGTGTTAATCATCAATTTGTGTGCAGCTGGTCCAAAGGTCAGGATATTCCAATCTGAAAAATTTTGGGTTATCCAGTGTGTGCCCATTAGATTAACTGGTCTAGATCTTCCACCTACTGTCTGACAATCTGGTTAGGGTTATAGCAACAATTCCATTTCTTGATGTTCATGTAACAGAAACTGTACTCAATGGATTTCACCCTTTAGATGGGATTGACATTTGGATATTTTAGCAATGAGGAATGAGTAACTACAACCAGTTGTACGTGAGCTTAAGTTACAACCCCTATCACACATGCCAATGTGGCAACTGTGATCGACATATGAACCACCATTCAAAAAATGGGCCCCACCATGAAGATTTGGTTGAGAAAATCAGGTCAGTCCCATCCTCAGGGAGGTCACATGTGTACATTGGATGAGTCTGTTGGTGGACCGCTTCAAGACGTCTATTGTTTAAAATCGAGAGATGGTCGCCCGATGCTTTCACGGCACGATTTTCCATCGGGCTATCTTCGGGTGTGTTCCACCTTTTGCCTTGGATATCATAGACACTTGACACATTGGCACGTGCAATTCATTACAGCTAAAGTGAACCTACAACAGGTTGCAGGACGCCCTTGCTCCTTGGCAATAACAGCCTTATTTTCTTTCTATTAAAATGGAAATCAAGGCTCAACCTTTCAATTATTCACTCATTTCTCTGACTTGAACTTATTATGCTTTCACCATTTTACTTACATACATCTGCCCTTTATGATTTTTCCTGCTGCTAAGGTTTTCATAAACAACATGGGACATAAATTGGATATCATAGACACTTGACACATTGGCACGTGCAATTCATTGCAGCTGAAGTGAACCTACAACGGGTTGCAGGCCGCCCTTCACTCTTTGGCAATAACACCTTATTTTCTTTGTATTAAAATTGAAATCAAGGCTCAACATTTCAATTATTCACTCGTTTCTCTGAATTGAACTTATTATGCTTTTACCATTTTGCTTACATACATCTGCCCTTTTGATTTTTCATGATGCTAAGGTTTTCACAAACAACATGGGAAATAAATCGGAGCTCTCCATTACTAAGTGCAAGGGAGGCGAAAACTGGACCAAAGTTACTTTTAAGCCTGACTTGGCGAAGTTCAATATGACCCATTTGGAAGATGACGTTGTTGCTTTAATGAAGAAACGAGTAGTTGATGTAGCTGGATGCCTCGGCAAGACAATAAAGGTTGAGTTGAACGGATAGAAGGTGCCTGTGAAATCGTTCCTTGATTATAGTAGTCTTTACCTACAATCTGTTGCTAAGTCCCGTGAGGTCGAATCCGTACCGAGGTTGGTGTTTCAAATATTGAGAATTTTACCCCTGTCCAACTTATCCTAATTTCAGAAGTTGATTTTCTTCTTGTCTTGCTTTGCCTGACTATGTTATCAGGATCACGGAGAAGGTCAATGACAGGTGGGAAATTTGCGTGAGTTTGAGCGATGGGCACTTTCAACAGGTATCCAGAAACTACTTCCATCCATTGATTCTACTTGACTAACACTGTGTGAAGGGTTGCAACTATGACGGAGGCAAGCACTTCATGGAGCTTCATGAAGTGCGGGCCGGAACATGTTTAATGCAATGCAACCCTCGTTGCTACACTGATGGAGGCACTTCATGGAGCTTCATGAAGCGCGGGCCGGAACATGTTTAAGGCAATGCAACACTCGTTGCTACTATGATGGAGGCACTTCATGAAGTGCAGGCCGGAACATCTTTAATGAACTGGCTCCTTGTTGGTCCTGACTGTGGACTTGGTGGGACACCGCATGGATTGCCAACAGACCGAAAGCAAAGGTGATTGGATCGTTGTAACCATCCGAACAGTGGCTTGAAAATGGATGGTTAGCTAAAGAAATGAGCTTAATCTACAATCAACAAACAAAACTGGCAATGAGTTCTCCAATCATTACGGTTTTGGCCTATGGTCCACCAGATTAACTCTTCAATAGTTGGGAACCGCACTTCAGATTGTCTTCAAATGGCCATTTCTGGATTGTAAATGAATTTATTAGAACTTCTTTTGGATGGTTTTATCAGGTCAGCTTTGTGAACGGATGGGCGTGGCCACGCCGGACAGGACAGCAAGTGGGGGAGGGGGGACCAGCTCGAGTGGACTGTAGATAGTTAGCTACGGATTTAATCCGTAGCAATAGCATTAGCGTGGCCACGCAGATGGGCGTGCCCACGCCGAACAGTCCAGCAAGTGGCGAGGGCCCGCCCATCCGGCGCCCCCACGCCAATCAGGGTTTGATTTTTTTGGGGAATCAATTGCTACGGATAGTTATGTAGCTACGGTTTTTATCTATAGCTATAAACTGTATCATGAAACATTTCCTTGCTTCTTTGAATGTCTACCCTTGAATCCCTTTTAGGGGACACCGAAGTTTTGGTTCATTGTTAAATCATGTTTTTCACTTTCATCCACGTGTTTGTGATCTTATGAATAGATTGGATGGAAATTACAATCATTTTAATTGCATTTTGTGGCCCTAATTGGTGTATTTGGTGGGGTGAAGGTGGCTGGAATTGTAAAACTTGTCACATAATTTCTGTAAAATCTTTTTATTAGTAAGTAAAGTTCCGTTGATTATAAAACAATGAAATATGCGAAATGCCCATTTCCATTTTATTTTTTAAATTTATGTGGCAAAAGTTTTACAGATAGGAGGAAGTACCACACTAATTCATTCTGCATCTCTGTGGTGACGCCATTTTCATTCATCGCAAGCAGCTTCTCTAAAATGTAGCCTGCATGTTTGGTGCATGCTGTTTTAAGTAAGAATTTACCAAGTCAGTCGGGAGATTTATGGACAAAAAGAGCTCAAAAGTTTGAGCTGGACAGCTTTCAAGAGCAGGTGTTGATAATTCCCAAACAAGCATCGGATCTGTACTGCAAAGAGGTTGCAACAAAATCCCAAGTGATTGTGTTAGAATTTTAGAACTATATATAGGCTGCAAACCGGGCACATTGACCCTCAAAATTTCTCAATATTCTAGAAGAAACACCACAATCACAATTCCCAGACATCTGATTCGGTGGGCAATGGGAAACAAGAGCTCATGGCAAATAATGGAACAAGAAAACAAATGCATTGACATGAAGTGTCATTAAGTAACGACAATGGAGGTTAAAGTCATATGATAGTTCAACTTCTCCTACAATTACCTTAACTATATCAGCAGTCTTAGAGCATGAAAAATGAATACTTTAATAATCCTAGTGTTTTAGTTGTCTGCCTACTTGCCTTCAAGGATTGGTGCTGATCACTGGTATAGATAGCCATGCTCATACACCATCTAAAGAGATGAACAGGGATATGAAAAGTACATTAACCAATTCAAGTCTATCCATGCAAAGGTAATGTAAAGCAAATGTAAATAACAACTATGCGTTGACAATTCCGCCTTCACGGTTTTTGAAGAGTCCCCATTTAGGTAGGATGCATTGGATCAATGGTCTAAATACCCAAAGCAAATAACTTTAGAATACGAGTCAAAATAGGCAGTTTTACAGTTTTCAGGTAGCTTTCCACTTGCAACTCTACAAGTACATTGTAATTTTATCTCAAGTGAAGCAGCAAAGGTGATTTGTCTTGAATCTTCGTCTATAAATCTTCAGTTGAAGATTTCTCTCCCACGGGACGAGCGCAATTTCATTTATTTTTAGTCCCAGCACAATAAGATTTTTGCCTTTTATTGTCTGCAAAATTTCCCAAATGAATCATGGGAAAGCCCACAAAATTGGAAAGAAATCCCAACAAATTCCTGAGAATGAACAAATGTAATCTCTACCATTGAACTTCTTTTGTGTGGGCCATGGTTTTTAGACTCGTTCTGTCTCGAGCAGAGTCTTAACTTGTCTACGTCTGAGTATCGGCCCAACTCGAGGATCACACTGCCAATTAGAGTCAAACTTAAATACCCAAAGCAAATAACTTTAGAATATAAGTCACGATAGGCAGTTTTATAGTTTTCAGGTAGCTTTCCACTTGCAACTCTACAAGTACATTATAATTTGATCTCAAGTGAAACAGCAAAGGTGGCACGGCTGTAACATATTAAAGAACCTAACACCTCTTCTGTTCCCTTCTTATCAAGAACAGAAGTAACAATCTCTATTGAAATCAATCCTCACCATTTCACTTTTGTTGCACGGTGAAACCCACATAGCCAATTGTTGCACGGTGAAACCATCAGGGGTAAGGCCCAAAATATGTATCGAGTAGTGTGTCATTCATCACCGATATGTGCCATTACGAGGCAGTTTCCAAAGTCGCGGAAGTGACCGTAAAGTGAAGACACAGGACCGCAAAATGCATCAAAATGACCGTGAATCAATACGGAATATGCGGGAATGACCGTGATTTCTATGGAAATGGGGGTGAAGTGAAGCGATTAGACCGCGAAAGATGCGGAAGTGACCGTGAAGTGAAGACGCGGGATTGTGAAATACGCCGAAATGATTGTGAATCAATACGGAGTATGCCGGAATGACCGTGATATGCATGGAGATGACCGCAAAGTGCCCTCACAACATGAAGTGAGTGGGCGTAATTCAACATACTCTATTAATTTCAAAGAAAGCAACAGATATATTTAATATACAATATTTACAATCGTATTACAAAAAATGCACTTCAAATTACATTATTTTAAAGGTATTAGAAATTTACAGCTCCGACGATTATGCCCCCTTTGTTTGCAACGTCCACATATTTTTGTAGTTCGTTCCTCTCCACGGGAAAGGATCCGTGCCTTCTTTGGTCTTCCCGCTGACCTCATTTGTAGCGGGGGTCGAATTCTCGAACAATACTCCTTAAATGCAGGAGAAATTTCCCATTCACTTTTGTCCCGTACTGGGTACACCGAATTTTCATAGGTGGTCTGATAATTTCTCGCCGTGTACAACGGGGAGCAATACGAGTAATGAAGAAGATTGTAGTTTATACATCTTTGAAAGAACATGAAAACAAGGCAAACCCTTTACTTCAAACTCGCGACATGTACATGAAAGCTCATTGAGTTTGACGGTATCATTGTAGTTTCCCACAATATAGTATTCATCTCGGGAAATTGCGTGGCAACGAACATCTCGTGCCTTTGGTATAAGATCCTTTATTTGCTTCTCGGCCCACGGTGTCAACGGTCCAATGAATGATGAGGCTGATTCTCTTCTTTTATAAAACATCTCTTGAATTTTCAATCTAACCGTCTCTATTAACATGGTCACTGGATATTCTCGTGCTTCTTTGAATAGAGCATTAACACACTCAACTATGTTTGTAGTCACCAAATTGAATCTTTTTCCTGGGAAATGCGAAGATGCCCACTTTTCATAACCTATTTCCCTTAGCCATGCATGTACCGGGGGGTTGGCAAGTTCGATATCATGCATGAATTTATCGAAATCATCCCTCCTACAAGTCTTTACAGCCTGCCAGTAGTAGATTTCCAGTGACTTGTCTTTGAACGTATCCACCAAGTTTCGGTATATATGGTAGGCGCAGTACCCATGGATTGCTGCCTGGAAGACCTGTGGAACTTCTTTCATCAGACCTTTATGACGGTCTGATATGATAACAAGACCAGGTAAATTCCCTAATGAATCGTTGAGGTATGTAAGGAACCAGTTCAAACTGTTGCTATTCTATGATTCTCCGATACCAAAAGTAACTGGAAAGATGTGATTGTCACCATCCAATGCTGTAGCAACAAACAAAACACCCTTGTACTTACCTTTTAAATGCGTCCCATCAACGGCCAAGACCCTTTGCAGGGATGTTTGAAAACTTCTGACACACTGTCCGAGCGTAACAAAACACCTCTCAAACCTCATCGTCTGTTGATTCACAAGAAAGTCAAAGTCCCCGGGTTCGCCCTCCTCAACTCATGCAAGTACATCGGGAGTTCTTTGTAAGAGTCTTCATAAGACCCCATTACGCGATCGATTGCAATCTCTTTAGTGCGCCATGCCTTATTATAGCTAATAACAATATTATACTTCTCTTGCATTGCTAATATTATGTCCTTCGGCCTTAACCCCATGCGTTGCTCAATGCGATTGACAACCAGTTCACTGCTTGACTGCTTGCTTGCCGATGATCGCTCTTCATCCATGACAATCCACAAGTATGTTTTTCCTTGTAGGTCTTAATCTTGAATATCCCTGCATCGTTCACCCTAGATGCATGCACCCTCCATTCACACTTATCTTCCATACATGCCACGGCGAATTTCTTCTTTGTGGAATACAACACTTTGTATTGAAAGTTGTGCGGATTGCAAATTGGCTCAAAATATACTGACACCGGCTCTTGTCCTCGAACGTTTGGTCAATGGCTATATCAATTGGGTCATCAACGGGACATGAATACGATGACAGGGTCCGCATTGGTGAAACCGGTATCATCGAAAGGCACTGATGGGAAGCCTGGTGGAGAAGTCCAATGATCGACCCTGCTCAAGCGATGGAATTTCGCTTCCACTCACATTTCCGATGTTGGATGTTGAGGGCAAATATACTCTCGTAAATGAAGGTGTTACTGCAGTATATTCGAGTTTGAGGTTCACGTCAACCGAACTGACCCTTGGACTTGTGATGAAGTTTGATGTATGACCTTGACTTCTCATCAAGTTTAGTGAATGAGCGGGCACTGAATGCCCAGGAGTCTTTGCTTAGAGGAACTGTGAAGGTGAACACTTATATTCGTAAGTGGAGATATATTCCTCACCCAAACTTCTTCTTCTTGGGGCGTCATGTTGAACCCACTATAACCGACCTGGTCTTCGAGTACTGGTTCATTAACGCTGCCTGCATTGTCTCGATGAATAAAGGGATGTAGTGATCCGGGTGCTTCAACTGTGCTATCAAGAACATTCTCACATCGTCATCGTCTTCAATTACAGTTGGAGGGACTGATTGGTTTGTGCAAGGATACAATACCCTCAACCTTATATCGTAATCCTCAGGTGTACTCTTCGCAATTTTGTACATTTTCGATAGAAGCTGTTCATATGGAATGTCAACCCACATAGCTGTAGTTTTCGATTCTCCACCCTTGTACGTATAACGATCATTTTCACAAACTAACTCCCCACCATATGAGCATAGGATGATTATGAAGCCATTTCCTGAAAACAAACACAACAATATAACTTGTTTAGTGATACATGTATATGGTGGATTTGATCGATTAGTAAGAAATCCACCATTGTACCAGCTCAAATATGACAGGCTTATTGGTCAGAATCACAAAGTTTTAAATTATAGAGATTTTATTCTCAGTTGGAGATGATTTTTACTCACTTGACAATCAATTTGACTTACGTCCAGGGAAGGTTCGCATTTTTCATGATGAATTATCATTCAATTCTCGGACCTGAAAGGATTGAAAATGACTGCAAAGTGAACTTCAGGTCCTGTTTGATTTTTGGGCTCACTTGTATCTACCATGTAATTACAAGTAATAAAAATTTAACTATGTAATTACCACATCTGTCCCAATGTAGACCGCGAAATGAAATGAACTGACCATGAAGTTAGGGGGATTCGCATGGAATTAACCGTACAACCGCATGGAATTGACCGTGGAGTGAAGGGGATTGACTATGAAATGAATAGAATTGACTGTGGAATGAATGTCTTATTGGAAATTTGAATCATATTGATAACAATTTGCAATTTCAGAGCCTGTTTGGTTTTATGACTCAAGTGTAATTGTCATTGTAAATGAGTAATCATTATTTACCAATCTTGGATCTTTCCCAATGCTAACTCATAAATCGGGGAATTTACCGCCCATACATTATGCCAAATGAATTCAAGGCATGACCCCAAAAATTAGGCAAATCAAAACGTCAAGTGGACCACACCATACGAAATCATGAGAATTGAATGCCTACCATTAAAAACTTGTTGAGGGCCGTAAAAATTTTAGATCAGGCTTATATTTATACTTTTCACTTATCCATGTCCATGTGACCCTATGAATGGGTTAGATGGTGAATAAACCTCAATGTGGGACCAGGTAAATTCCAACTTTCAACGGTGGACAAAATTAAATCCATTGTTTCCTTTCATGCGGGCCAATTGAACATTAGATCTTCCGAATTTATTTGGATCTAGCCTCAAAATATTCTAAATAAACGGATGGACAACGCGGATATATTATATACATTATGGTGGGCCCATGGATTTAAGGCAACATTTTCGGACCGGTTTTCTAGGTGAAATTAGTCACTCATTTCCAAACAAGTGAACAAATGTAATGATTACTTCTTTACGGTGATTTACTGGATTATGGAAAACCAAACGGGCTCAAAGAAAGTAACGGATGTATTCAATATATAATATTGACCTAGGACGTGAGTGAAATTGACCCCGATACTTCATCTAATTGGATAGTCATAAAATTGACTCAAAGAATGCATGATATTGACCAAGTGAAATTGACCATAGTCTTCTATGTAAAGTTACGAATTTACCTAGAATTTAAACTTCAAGGTAGTTGACCGCGAACTACAATCACTCCCTAACACTCAGTGAAATCCATGTTCGAGAAAAAGAATACGAGTGCGTTGATGTGAAACACGTACTTTGGAGAAAGGTCTTCAACATTTCACGTGCATTCGTAAAAAGAATGCAAGCTGGACTCGAGGAGAATGTATGGGGAAGATGACATGTGATAGTATGATGAAGATTATATGGCGATTTAGTGAAGAAAATGAAGATTATATGGTGATTTAGTGAAAAAATACGTGAAAAGAAGATATAGGGTTGATAGACGCGAGTCGGACGTGTTTTTGGGCGTAAATGAGAGAATGGACTAAAATTGAAAAAGCAGGGGCAAAAAAAAAATGTGCAACGTTCATCCCTATTATATCCACAACGTTACATGGGCCCCACAGTTATGTATTTATTATATCCACAACGTTCATCCATATTTTGAGATCATTTCGAAGCATTATGCAAAAAAAAAAAAAAAATCATATCCAGAGAGCAATTGGACCACACCACAAAAAGCGTGAGAAAATTGATTTTCACCAGTTGAAACTTTTGTAGGGCCCACCATAACATTTATATTCCATCCAATCTATTCATAAGGTCACAAATACCTGGTTGAAGAGAATTTTTTTTAAATAATGATCCAAAACTTACATGCTTAGGTAAAAGGGTTTAAATGGTAGACGTTCAATTCCCCACTCCCATTTAAAGTGTGGTCCACTTGATAGTTAGATCTAACTTATTTTCCACCTCAAGCATTAATATGAGTTCGTCAAATAGATGGACGGTTTGGATATAACATAGACCACATGATGGGACCCAAAAAAAATCAAGATTCGACATTGAAAACAAAATCTGAATTTTATTTTTTTTGATACAGATTTTTAGCTACGGATTATAACCGTAGCTAAATCAACTAAAATCCATAGCTAAAGAGCCTCTCCAGGGTGGGCGCGCCAAGCTAGCGGCCCCCCCACGCGGCCGCGCCACTCGCTGACCTATCCGGCGGGGCCGCGCCCGTCTGGCGGGGCCACACCCACCGGGGGTCCTTGGCTACGGATTATAGCTGTAGCTATTGACCATAGTGCAGTTTTTTTAAGTTCATTTTTTTTTTTTTTTTTTTTTACATGGAAAACTTTATTCTACCACTAATTTTCTCTAACACATATTTATATAAATATGTATATAAATGGCTCGAATTTTTTTTTCCCTTTATCATTTCTTTCTTTATTCATTTGACAAGAATATCTTCTAAACTCAAATTAGTTACTTCATGTACCCTATATGATTTTGGGGTAGGAGAAGCTACTTTAGCTAACCAACCTAGTTATTTTTCAAGATTCCATCAGGTCGATGGTCGAAAATCCATTTCATTCACTTAGCGGCCAATTTCATTCATGACCGTGAAGTGAAAGGGCATGACTATGATCGTGATATGCATGGAAATGGGGGTGAAGTGAAGCGATTGGACCGCAAAATGCGGGAAAGTGACCATGAAATGCGTTGAAATGACTGTGAATCAACACGAAATATGCGAGAATGATCGTGATATGCATGGAAATGGGGGTGAAGTGAATCGATTGGACCGCGAAATGCATAGAAGTGACCGTGAAGTGAAGACGTGGGACCATGAAATGCGTTGAAATGACCGTGAATCAACACGGAATATGCGGGAATGACAGTGATATGCATGGAAATGGGGGTGAAGTGAAGCGATTGGACCGCGAAATGCGCGGAAGTGACTGTGAAGTGAAGATGCGGGATCGTGAATTGCGTCGAAATGACTGTGAATCAACACGAAATATGCGGGAATGATCGTGATATGCATGGAAATGGAGGTGAAGTTAAGCGATTGGACCGCAAAATGCACGGAAGTGACCGTGAAGTGAATAGGCGGGACCGTGAAATGCGTCGAAATGACTGTGAATCAACACGGAATATGCGGGAATGACCGTGATATGCACGAAAATGGGGGTGAAGTGAAGCGATTGGATTGAAAAATACACGGAAGTGACTGTGAAGTGAAATGCACAAAAATGACCGTGTATTGGCCGCATGCATTTAAACACTAATCGCTTCACTTCACCCCATTTCCATGCATATCATGATCATTCCGCGTATTCCGTGTTGATTCACGGTCATTTCGCCGCATTTCCGGTCCGCTCTTCACTTCACGGTCACTTCGATGCATTTCGCTGATCAATCGCTTCACTTCACCCCTATTTCCATGTATATCATGATCATTCCCTCATATTCCATGTTGATTCAAGGTCATTTCGACGCACTTCACGGTCCCGCATCTTTACTTCACGGTTACTTCCGCGCATTTTACGGTCCAATCGCTTCACTTCAACGCCATTTTCATGCACATCATAGTCATTCCCGCATATTCCGTGTTGATTCACGGTCATTTCGACGCATTTCACGGTCCCGCCTATTCACTTCACGGTCACTTCCGTGCATTTTGCGGTCCAATCGCTTGACTTCACCCCCATTTCCATGCATATCACGGTCATTCCCGTATATTCCGTGTTGATTCACGGTCATTTCGACGCACTTCACGGTCCCGCATCTTCACTTCACGGTCACTTCCGTGCATTTTACGGTCCAATCGCTTCACTTCACCCCCATTTCTATGCATATCACGGTCATTCCCGCATATTCCGTGTTGATTCACGGTCATTTCGACGCACTTCACGGTCCCGCGTCTTCACTTTACGGTCACTTCCGTGCATTTTGCGGTCCAATCGCTTCACTTCACCTCCTTTTTCATGCATATCACGGTCATTCCCGCCTATTCCGTGTTGATTCACGGTCATTTCGACGCACTTCACGGTCCCGCATCTTCACTTCACGGTCATTTCCCTAAACCTTAATCTACACCCTAACCTAAACCTATACTTATGACCTAAACCTATTATCAAATCCCAAAATCTATAACTAAACCTATAACCTATAACCTAAACCAAAACCTAGCTATAACCTAAACCCGAAGATATACCTGAACCCGAACCCGAATTCCTAAACCTAAACCTATACTTATAACCTAAACCTATTATCAAATCCCAGGACCTGATGGAATGAAATTGACCGGTAAGTGAATGAAATGAATTTTCGACCATTGACCTAATGGAATCTTGGAAAATAACCAGTTGGTTGGTTAAAGTAGCTTCTCCTACCCCAAAATCATATAGGGCTGTTTGGCGCGTAAATTGGATGGGATTGGAAGATAGATCCTAAGATTGGCTAGGCGAGCCAAGCAGACACGAGATCTGATCTCGGGAGATAGCAATCCCATGGATCTGAAGACAATCCACTGACATCACCATCATTACCTTTAGGGCCTGTTGGCCGAACCAATCCCACGGTATTAGGAGGAATGGGATCGCGAGATCCCGGAATATGCATGATGAGCCAAACAGACATTGTGAACTTGTCCCGGGATATAAGCAATCCCATGGATCTTAAAACAATCCACTGACATCACCATCATTACCTTAAAATTGATCTCATCCCTTGGTTGGAAGGAGTGGAAGGTAAAATCCCAGGATATGCTTGATGTGCCAAACAGACCCAGTGAACTTGTTCCGGGATATAGCAATCCCATTGATCTTAAACCAATCCACTGACACCACCATCATTACCTTAGGGCCCGTGTGGCCAGGCGGATTAGTAGGGATTGGATGGTATTGGAAATTAAATCCGGGATTGGCCGGGCGTGCCAAACAAACTGGGTGATCTGATCCTGGGATATAGCAATACCATGGATCTTAAGACAATCCACTGACATCACCATCATTACATTAAAATTGATCCCATTCACGGTTATTTCGGCGCATTTCATGGTCAATTCCCTTCACTTCACGGTCATTTCCATGCATATCACGGTCATTCCCACCTATTTCCATGCATATCACGGTCACTCCCACCTATTTCGGGTTGATTCACGGTCATATTGGCGCATTTCACGGTCATGCTCCTTCACTTCACGGGCATTTCCGCGCAATTCACGGTCCAATCGCTAGGCATGACCGTGAAATGCGGCGAAATGACCGTGAATCAACACGGAATAAGTGGGAATGACCATGATATGCATGGAAATGACTGTGAAGTGAAGCGAATTGACCGTGAAATGCGTGAAAATGATCGTGAAGTGAAGGGGCATGACCGTGAAATGCGTCGAAATGACCGTGAATCAACACGGAATAGGCGGGAATGACTGTGATATGCATGGAAATCACGGTCATTTCCGTCTATTCCGTGTTGATTCACGGTCATTTCCGCGCATTTCACGGTCAATTCCCTTCACGATCATTTCCATGCATTTCACGGTCAATTCCCTTCACTTCATGGTCATTTCCATGCATATTATGGTCATTCCCACTTATTCCGTGTTGATTCACGGTCATTTCGCCGCATTTCACGGTCATGCCCCTTCACTTCACGGTCATTTCCGCGCATTTCACGGTCCAATCGCTACACTTCACCGTGAAATGCGTCGAAATGACCGTGAATCAACACGAAATAGGCGGAATGACCGTGAAATGCATGGAAATGTCCGTGAAGTGAAGGGGCATGGACCGTGAAATGCTTGAAAATGATCGTGAAGTGAAGGGGCATGACCATGAAATGCGTCGAAATGACCATGAATCAACACGGAATAGACGGGAATGACCGTGATTTCCATGCATATCACAATCATTTCCGCCTATTCCGTGTTGATTCACGGTCATTTCGACGCATTTCACGGTCATGCCCCTTCACTTCACGGTTATTTCGGCGCATTTCACGGTCAATTCCCTTTACTTCACGGTCATTTCCATGCATATTATGGTCATTCCCACTTATTCCGTGTTGATTCACGGTCATTTCGACGCATTTCACGGTCATGCCCCTTCACTTCACGGTCATTTCCGCGCATTTCACGGTCCAATCGCTACACTTCACCGTGAAATGCGTCGAAATGACCGTGAATCAACACGGAATCGGTGAGAATGACCGTGATATGCATGGAAATAACTGTAAAGTGAAGCGATTGGACCGCGAAATGCACGGAAATGTCCGTGAAGTGAAGGGGCATGACCGTGAAATGCGTCGAAATGACCGTGAATCAACACGGAATAGGCAGGAATGACCATGATATGCATGGAAATGACCGTGAAGTGAAGCGATTAGACCGCGAAATGCGCGGTAATGACCGTGAAGTGAAGGGGCATGACCGTGAAATGGGCCGAAATGACCGTGAATCAACACGGAAGAGGCGGCAATGTCCGTGATATGCATGGAAATGACCGTGAAGTGTAGTGATTGGACCGATAAATGCATGGAAATGATCGTGAAGTGAAGGGACATGACCGTGAAATGCGTCGAAGTGACCGTGAATCAGCACGGAATAGGCGGGATCAGGTTTAGGTTTGAGTTTTCAAGTTTAGGTTTACGTTTAGGTTAGGGAGTTGAGATTAGGATTAGGTGTAGGTTTAGGTTTAGGGATTTGAGAATATGTTCAGGTTTTACGTTATAGGTTATAGGTTTAGGTTAAGGTTATAGGTTATAGGTTAGAGGTTAAGGTTTAGGTTTAGGTTTAGGTTTAGGTTTAGGGATTTAAGAATAGGTTTAGATTATAGGTTATAGGTTAAGGTTTAGGCTAAGGTTTAGGTTATAGATTATAGGTTATAGATTTAGGAAATTGAGAATAAGTTAAGGTTTAGGTTTAGGTTATAGGATTACTGGGGTATAGGTTTATGTTTGGGTTTAGGTTATAGGTTATACGTTTAGGTTATAGGTTAAAGGTTTAGGTTTTAGGATTTGAGAATAGGTTCAAGTTAAGGTAATAAGTTTAGGTTAAAGGTTTAAGTTAATGTTATAGGTTTAGGTTATAAATTTAGATTTGAGAATAGGTTTAGGTTATAAGTATAGGTTTAGGTTAGGTTGTAGGTTAAGGTTTAGGGAATTAAGTTTAGGTTATATGTTTAGGTTATAGGTTATAGGTTTAGGTTAAGGTTTAGGTTGTAGTTATAGGTTTTGGGATTTGAGAATAGATTTAGGTTATAATCAATGGTTTAGGTTTAGGAATTCGGGTTCGGGTTCGGGTTTATGTTTAGGTTTAGGTTATAGGTTATAGGTTTATGTCGAGGTTTAGGTTTAAGTTATAGGTTTTGGGATTTGAGAATAGGTTTAGGTTAGGGCGTAGATTAAGGTTTAGGGAAATGACCGTGAAGTGAAAGGCAACGGGACCAAAATGCGTCGAAATGACCGTGAATCAACATGGAATATGCGGGAATGATCGTGATATGCATGAAAATGGGGGTGAAGTGAAGCGATTGGTCAGCAAAATGCACGGATGTGACCGTGAAGTGAAGACGCGGGACCACAAAATGCGTCGAAATGACCGTGAATCAACACAGAATATGTGGGAATGACTGTGATGTGCATGAAAATGGGGGTGAAGTGAAGCAATTAGACTGTAAAATGCGCGGAAGTTACTGTGAAGTGAAGATGCGGGACCGTGAAGTGCGTCGAAATGACCGTGAATCAACACGGAATATGCGGGAATGATCGTGATATACATGGAAATAGGGGTGAAGTGAAGCGAATGGACCGCGAAATGCATGGAAGTGACCGTGAAGTGAAGACGGGGACAGTGAAATGCGTCGAAATGACCGTGAATCAACACGGAATATACGGGAATGACCGTGATGTGCATGGAAATGACCGTGAAGTGAACCGATTGGACCATAAAATGCGCGGAAGTGACCGTGAAGTGAAGATGTGGGACCGTGAAGTGCGTCGAAATGACCGTGAATCAACACAGAATATGCGGGAATGATTGTGATATGCATGGAAATGGGGGTGAAGTGAAGCGATTGGACCGCGAAATGCACGGAAGTGATTGTGAAGTGAAGACGCGGGGCCATGAAAATGCGTCGAAATGCCAGTGAATCAACACGGAATATACGGGAATAATAGTGATATGCATGGAAATGGGGTGAAGTGAACCGATTGGACCGTAAAATGCGCGGAAGTGACCGTGAAGTGAAGATGCAGGACCGTGAAGTGCATCAAAATGACCGTGAATCAACACGGAATATACGGGAATGACTGTGATGTGGATGAAAATGGGGGTGAAGTGAAGCGATGGGATCGCGAAATGAGCCGAAGTGACCGTGAAGTGAAGACGCGGGACCGTGAAATGCATCGAAATGACTGTGAATAAACACGGAATATGCGGGAATGATCGTGATATGCATGAAAATGGGGGTGAAGTGAAGCGATTGGACCGCGAAATGCATGCGGCCAATACACGGTCATTTCTGTGCATTTCACTTCACGGTCACTTCCGCGCATTTCGCGGTCCAATCGCTTCACTTCACCCCCATTTCCATGCACATCACAGTCATTCCCCCATATTCCGTGTTGATTCACGGTCATTTCGGCGTATTTCACGGTCCCGCCTCTTCACTTCACGGTCACTTCGGCCCATTTCGCGATCCCATCGCTTCACTTCACCCCCATTTCCATGCACATCACAGTCATTCCCGCATATTCCGTGTTGATTCATGGCCATTTCGATGCACTTCACGGTCCCGCATCTTCACTTCACGATCACTTCCGCGCAATTTACGGTCCAATTGGTTCACTTCACCCCCATTTCCATGCATATCACGGTCATTCCCGTATATTCCGTGTTGATTCACGGTCATTTCGAAGCATTTTACGGTCCCGCGTCTTCACTTCACGGTCACTTCTGTGCATTTCGCGGTCCAATCGCTTCACTTCACCCCCATTTCCATGCATATCACGATCATTCCCGCATATTCCGTGTTAATTCACGGTCATTTCGACGCACTTCACGGTCCCACATCTTCACTTCACGGCACTTACGCGCATTTTACGGTCCAATCGATTCACTTCACGGTCATTTCCATGCACATCACGGTCATTCCCGTATATTCCGTGTTGATTCACGGTCATTTCGACGCATTTCACGGTCCCTCGTCTTCACTTCACGGTCACTTCTATGCATTTCGCGGTCCATTCGCTTCACTTCACCCCTATTTCCATGTATATCACGATCATTTCCGCATATTCCGTGTTGATTCACGGTCATTTCGACGCACTTCACGGTCCCACATCTTCACTTCACGGTAACTTCCGCGCATTTTACGGTCCAATCGCTTCACTTCACCTCCATTTTCATGCACATCACAGTCATTCCCGCATATTCCGTGTTGATTCACCGTCATTTCGACGCACTTCACGGTCCCGCATCTTCACTTCACGGTCACTTCCGCGCATTTTACGGTCCAATCGGTTCACTTCACCCCCATTTCCATGCATATCACGGTCATTCCCATATATTCCGTGTTGATTCACGGTCATTTCGACGCATTTCACTGTCCCGCGTCTTCACTTCACGGTCACTTCCGTGCATTTCGCGGTCCATTCGCTTCACTTCACCCCTATTTCCATGTATATCACGATCATTCCCACATATTCCGTGTTGATTCACGGTGATTTCGACGCATTTTACAGTCCCGCGTATTTACTTCATAGTCACTTCCGTGCATTTCGCTGTCCAATCGCTTCACTTCACCTCTATTTTCATGCATATCACAATCATTCCCGCATATTTCGTGTTGATTCACGGTGATTTTGACGCATTTCACGGTCCTACGTCTTCACTTCATGGTCACTTCCGCACATTTCGCGGTCCAATCGCCTCACTTCACAATCATTTTCATTCATATTACGGTCATTCCTGCATATTCCATGTTGATTCACGGTAATTTCGACGCATTTCACGGTCCCGCATCTTCACTTCACGGTCACTTCCGTGCATTTCGTGGTCCAATCGCTTCACTTCACCCCCATTTCCATGTATATCACGGTCATTCCCGCATATTCCGTGTTAATTCACGGTCATTTCGACGCATTTTGCGGTCCCGCGTCTTCACTTCACGGTCACTTCAGTGCATTTGTGATCCAATCGCTTCACTTCACCCCCATTTCCATGCATATCACGATCATTCCGCATATTCCAGTGTTGATTCACGGTCATGCCCCTTCACTTCATGGTCATTTCCCTAAACCTTAATCTACACCCTAACCTAAACCTATTCTCAAATCCCAAAACCTATAACCTAAACTTAAACCTTAACATAAACCTATAACCTATAACCTAAATCGAACATAAACCGAACCCAAACCCGAATTCCTAAACCTAAACCTATACTTATAACCTAAATCTATTCTCAAATCCCAAAACCTATAACTACAACCTAAACCTTAACTAAACATATAACCTATAACCTAAACATATCACCAAAACTCAATTCCTAAACCTTAACCTACAACCTAACCTAAACCTATAGTTATAACCTAAACCTATTCTCAAATCTAAACCTATAACCTATAACCTAAACCTAAACCTAAACCTATAACATTAACCTAAACCTATTCTCAAATCCCAAAAACTAAACCTTTAACCTATAACCTAAACCTTTAACCTATAACCTAAGCGTATAACCTATAACCTAAACCCAAACCTAAACCTATACCCTATAACCTATAACCTAAACCTAAGCCTTAAGTTATTCTCAATTACCTAAATCTATAACCTATAATCTATAACCTAAACCTTAGCCTAAACCTAAACCTAAACCTTAACCTATAACCTATAACCTATAATCTAAACCTATTCTTAAATCCCTAAACCTATAACCTAAACCTAAACCTAAACTTATAACCTAAACCTAAACCTAAACCTATAACCTTAACCTAAAGCTATAACCTATAACTTAAAACATGAACTTATTCTCAAATCCCTAAACCTAAACCTACACCTAATCCTAATCTCAACTCCCTAACCTAAAGGTAAACCTAAACTTGAAAACCCAAACCTAAACCCGATCCTGATCCCGCCTATTCCGTGTTGATTCACGGTCATTTCGACGCATTTCACGGTCACGCCCCTTCACTTCACGGTCATTTCCATGCATTTCACGCTCCAATCATTACACTTCACAGTCATTTCCATGCATATCACGGTCATTGCCGCCTCTTCCGTGTTGATTCACGGTCATTTCGACACATTTCACGGTCATGCCCCTTCACTTCACGGTCATTTCCGTGCATTTCACAGTCTATTCGCCTCACTTCACGCTCATTTCCATGCACTTCACGGTCATTTCCGACGCATTTCACAGTCATGCCCCTTCACTTCACGGTCATGAATGAAATTGACCGCTGAGTGAATGAAATGGATTTTCGACCATCGAACTGATGGAATCTTGAAAAATAACCAGGTTGGTTGGCTAAAGTAGCTTCTCCTACCCCAAAATCATATAGGGTACATGAAGTAACTAATTTTAGTTTAGAATATATTCTCGTCAAATGAATAAAGAAAGAAATGAAAAAGGGAAAACATAAATTTTATACACTTATATATACATATTTATATAAATATGTGTTAGAGAAAATTAGTGGTAGAATAAAGTTTTCCATGTAAAAAAAAATAAACAAACAAACTCAAAAAAACTGCACTATGGTCAATAGCTACGGCTATAATCTGTAGCCATAGGACCCGCCGCTGGGCGTGGCCCCGCCAGACGGGCGCGGCCCCGCCGGATAGGTCAGCGAGTGGCGCGGCCACGCGGGGGGCCGCAAGCTTGGCGCGCCCACCCTGGAAAGGCCTCTTTTGCTACGGATTTTAGGGTAATTTAGCTACGGTTATAATCCGTAGCTAAAAGTTTGTATCAAAAAAATAAAATTTAGATTTTTTTTTTTCAATGTCAAATCTCGATTTTTTTTTGGGTCCCATCATGAGGTCTATGTTATATCCAAACCGTCCATCTATTTGACGAACTCATATTAATGCTTGAGGTGGAAAATAAGTTAGATCTAACTATCATGTGGACCACACTTTAAATGGGAGTGGGGAATTGAACGTCTACCATTTAAACCCTTTTACCGGTTACAGAAGTTTTGGATCATTATTAAAAAAAAATTCCTCTTCAACCAGGTATTTGTGACCTTATGAATAGATTGGATGGAATATAAATGTTATGGTGGGCCCTACAAAAGTTTAACGGTGAAAATCAATTTTCTGCTGCTCTTTGTGGTGTGGTCCAGTTGCTCTCTGGATATGATTTTTTTTTTTCGCATAATGCTTCGAAATGATCTCAAGATATGGATGAACGTTGTGGATATAATAAATACATAACTGTGGGGCCCATGTAACGTTGATCTCTTTTGAACTGTTCGTAGGAGTTCGAGGAGCGTCAACGCTAGTCTTCGAGCACCAGCCGATCCGCTTGGAGGAAAAAGCAGGGGCATTTTCGACCTTTGGAAAGGCGTCCGTACAGCTGGGGCGTATTCTCGCAAGGGAAAATGAGGTGGCCTTAGCCTCCTAAATGGGCCATAAATGGGTCGTATTCTCACAAATTTCTCCTGCTTTAAACTAGTGCCCACCGTGATGTTTATTTGCCATCCAACTTGCTCATAAGATCACCTAAACATGAATGGAAGGAAAACATAAATGTCAGCTTGATTCAAAACTTAATGCCTCAGGAAGTTTTTAGTTTTTAGTGGTAGGCTTTCAATCCCATTGCTTACTTTGGTGTGGTCTACTTAAGCCTTCAACCTTCATATTTGTTGGGCTCATCCAAAAATGATATTTCAAAATGGATGGACGGTAGGGATAAAATATATACATCTCACGGTGGGCTCCAAAGAGCCCCTAACAGGACCGTCCGTCTCTAGCTAGGTACTATTGGTGGTAGTACCGAATCGCCGTCCCTTTTGGACAGCGACCTGATTGAAAAAGAAAAAAGAAAAAAGAAAAAGAAAATAATATGGTAAAGTGGGACCCACCAAAATCATCTGATCACTTTCTTATATGTAGACTCCTCAAGTCATCAAGGGCTCAGAATCCACTCCATATTTGTCTCCTCCCTTTGGCTTTCCTTCATTCACAAACACTGTTATGGAGCTCCCACCTATGACCCTATTGCCATTTTGGTCATTTCTCCTTCTCTGTTCCACTCACGTTCCATGCTTCTTCGCATCATCCGCTCACTTCTCCAACGAAACCGATCACCTTGCTTTGCTCCACTTTAAAGATCTGATAACCGACGATCCTCTCCATTCCTTGAGCTCATGGAACCATACTCTCCACTTCTGCCGCTGGCAAGGAGTCACATGCGGTGGTCGCCGCCATCCTCAAAGGGTCACTGCCTTGATACTCACAAACAAGAACTTGGTGGGCCCCATTTCTCCCTTCGTAGGGAACCTCACCTTCCTCAAGAGAATCGATCTCGCAAATAACAGCTTCAGCGGGCCGATTCCTGAACAGATGGGCCAGTTGTTCCGCCTGCGGTTTCTCCGTCTGCCCAATAACACACTCACCGGAGAAATTCCAACAAATCTGACATACTGTTCGAAACTCGAAATCCTTTATCTTTCCCGGAATCGGTTGGTAGGGAGGATTCCAACTGAGATTGGCTCTCTATCGAAACTCATTTTATTGTCTCTTGGTAACAACAATCTTACAGGAAGCATCCCACTTTCACTTGGAAACCTTTCGTCCCTCGCTTTCCTTCGTCTCTTCGGAAACAGTCTGGACGGCAGCATACCAGATGACCTTGGTCGGTTGGCAAGCTTAGAGGTGTTTGCCATTGCTGAAAATGAACTGTCAGGTAGGATTCCACCCCAGCTATACAATCTCTCCTCTATTAAGGTTTTGGACGTGGCATTTAACAGATTGCATGGAAGCCTTCCTCCTAACTTAGGCCTTACTCTTCCTAATCTCCAAGAGCTTCACGTCGGAAGAAACCAATTCACAGGATCCATACCAATTTCATTATCCAATGCTTCAGGACTCGTACATATTGACCTTGCTGAAAATAGCTTTAGCGGATCTGTACCTTCGAATTTTGGAAGCCTCATGGGTCTGTCCAAGTTACTTTTGTGGGGTAATAAACTTGGAATTGGAAAATCTCATGACTTGATTTTTCTCGATTCCTTGACCAATTGCAGTAGCTTACAATGGCTGCAGGTAGCCAGTAATCATCTCAGCGGTGTGTTGCCTGACTCCATGTCTAATATTTCGACCCAACTGACTTTGCTAGCTTTGGGAGATAACAAGATATTCGGAAGCATCCCTTCTGGGATTCAGAATCTTGTCAACTTAACAGAACTACATATGGCGCAAAACTTTTTAACAGGTACTATTCCCATTGGTATTGGGAAGCTTAACCAGGCAAGAAAGCTTTGGTTGGAAGAAAATGAATTATCAGGGCAAATTCCGTCTTCCTTAGGCAACATCTCCCAATTGTTGGTACTCAGTTTATATGAAAACAATCTATCGGGGAGCATACCTTCAACTATTGGTAATTGCATAAACCTGCAATTCATATACCTCCACAGTAATAAGTTCAGCAGTAGCTTACCCAAACAGCTTTTCATCTTTCCATCTTTGGTTGAACTTCTCATTGGAAATAACTCTTTTACCGATAGTTTGCCAGTCGAAGTTGGTAACTTGAAAACTCTCTCGATATTGAGTGTTTCAAATAACAAATTGTCAGGAGAAATTCCAAGCTCGCTAGGCAATTGTCTCAGCCTAGAGTATCTCTTGTTGGATGGAAACTTCTTTCAAGAATCAATTCCTCCAACATTTAGTACTCTAAGAGGCCTTCGATCCCTGGATCTTTCACGCAACAACCTTTCCGGGGAGATTCCAAAATATCTGGAGAAGCTTGCTCTAGAGTCTCTAGATCTTTCCTTCAATAATTTCAAGGGTGAAGTACCAAAACAAGGGGTCTTTGGAAATGCCAGTCATGTTTCAGTGCTCGGAAATAATAAGCTTTGTGGGGGTATTCCAGAATTAAATTTGCCTCAATGCTCTAGCCAAGCTTCCAAGAAACGGAGAAAGTCTCTTGCATCAAAAGTAAAAATCTCAGTTGTTGTTGTGCTGTGCCTTATGTTAGTATCATGTATCTTTGCCACTCTTTATTGGGTAAGAAAGTCAAGAAGGAAACCTGTTGATGTGCCTTCTGCGGAGGATCCTTTTGTTACCATGTCTTATGCGGAACTCTTTAAAGCAACAGATGGCTTCTCTTCTGCCAATTTGGTCGGCACCGGAAGTTTTGGCGCTGTATATAAAGGGGCTCTAGATCGTGATGGAACTATGGTAGCAGTGAAAGTCTTCAATCTTCAACAACAAGGAGCTCTGAGGAGCTTCATGGCTGAATGCGAAGCCTTGAAAAACATTAGGCATCGGAATCTTGTTAAGATCTTAACTTGCTGTGTAAGCATTGATTTTGAGGGCAATGATTTTAAAGCTCTAGTTTACGAGTACATGCCCAATGAAAGTCTAGACAAGTGGTTGCACGGAGATGGACATGAACATCTTGGAAGGAACTTGAAGTTTACTCAAATGCTAAACATAGCTATTGATGTGGCTTCTGCACTGGATTATCTGCATAATCATTGCCAAACGCCAATCATTCATCGAGATTTAAAGCCAAGCAATATTCTTCTTGATGATGACATGATTGCTCGTGTGGGTGATTTCGGGCTAGCCAGGTTCTTACCTGAGGTTGTTCAAACTAGCTCGGTTGGAATCAAGGGATCTGTTGGATACATCGCTCCAGGTAACAATTTTGTTTATTACCGTATCTACTTTCTTGTATTTGAATCCATGAATATGAACACAAACACACACCCATCTAGTCTGGCTATTCGCTTCGCAGGAGAGTACAGGAGGTGCGAGCAAAGTAGGGTGGGCTTGGGTAGGCCCACTGTGATATGCATCAGAAATCCATTCTTACCAATAGATGCATTAGCCCATGTTAGGCTCCAGGTCAAAAAATAGACTCGTTCTGATTTAGGTGAGCCATTCCAAGGGAAATAATTGGGGAGATGGATGCCCACCATTGTTAATTTCTATATGGCCCAACCCTTAATTTTTATTGGTCAACTCCAACCATCAGCTTGCACACTAAAATAAGGCCCAAGGCTCAAAAGGCAGACCCATCCGTGATTCAGGTGAGCCATTAGAATTGAAACAGGTTGGAAGGGGAGTGTTTTCCCGTGAATTATTTCCAATTGTGTGGTCTACCTAAATCATGGAAGGGGATGTTTTTTGGGCCCTGGTGTGAAATAAGGTGACAAACCTTGTGATCCGGGTGGATTTCAAATAAGCATCCAATCCGTGCAATAGATTGGCCCCATCACAAGGATTGCCACATGAAAAAATCAACCATCAAATAATTGATCATGGAAGGGGATGTTTTTTGGGCCCTGGTCATTGGTTTTTTTTTTTTTTTAGATGTGATCCACCTTATGGGTGGATGAAGCTGATTTTTGCAGTGCAAATGATCCTCATGGTAGGCCTAACCTATTGGATTGGTTGGATGCCGCATTCACTTAAGAGGTTGTAGGTTATTCATTGGGTAGAGTGTTAACTTGTGGTCCAACAAATTGGACGTGAAACATTCTCTCTCTACACACCCCCAAAAGGTGAGAGCACACCCCTAGTCATTGTATGGACAAAAAGGTATTCTAGCCCCCTACATTTCTTTACACTTGGGTGTGTGGGACAAGGTAATCCCGGCATGAAGACATTATTCTTGCGCCAAAGTAAGGCTCATCCACTCATATGGAGCATCTCACGCTCACGTGATCACTTCTTTGGGTTCTTAGATGTACTGGAAAAGTACACATGCTATAGTGGTATACACAATAAAATCATAGCCATCCATGAGTTGGGACCATTTCAAATATGCACTGGGATAATATTATGCTTCCGAGTTGAATAGGTAGATTTGTGTACGTTGATCAACCACATGTACCTTGAACATGAAATAGTAGTCATGTTTTTCTAAGCTTCCAAATTTTCCCATAGGTGTTGTTGATTAATGGAACATTTTACTGTATTGGCATGGTATTTTTATAATGGGTCCCGCTTGTTGAATGACTTAGGTTTTTATAAGCCCCCACATATTACTAATGCCTATTCATTATGTGGGTTCTAGCCCGATCATTCTTGTGATCAAGTAGGCCACCTCTTGTATATTGAATGTGGAACACTGGAAAAACTTACCTGAACCTGATTTTATCTGGTTTCGGATCCTGAAAGAATGACCTCAGATTTAAAGGATATACCCAACAAGATATAAATAGATAAAGTTGTACTCACTTGCACCCCCACATTAATCACACCATAACAAGATATAAATAATTATTTTCTTATATAGTCTTTAGTTAAGATATGTGTTACACAAAATCATAACAATAAGCCTTTTGTTCAGTTGATGATTGACATGTTGAGTTCTTTCACTTTAGTAATAGAGTCTTGATCAATTTTGAACATCTTTGTAAGCACTTACAAGTTCATAGCACACCAATATTGATGTTAAAAATTTAGATCCTTAGAATAGCAAAAATACTAATTACTTGTTTAAATAGAATATTCCCCCTCTCTCTAAATTTAACCTTTGATATTATTTGTATCCAAATGGTCACTTACATTCTAATATAAGATGCATAAATTACAGAATATGCGATGGGCAGTAAAGCATCTACACAAGGAGATGTTTACAGCTATGGAATCCTTCTATTGGAGATGATCACTGGAAAGGGGCCAACAGATGGCATGTTTATGGACAATCTAAGCATTCATCATTTCGCTAAGTTGGCTTTGCCTGAACGAGTAATGGAGATTGTTGAGCCACAACTGCTTATAGAAGACACTGAAGTTACTCAGGGCAATGAAAATCATATCAATACAAGAAATAGAATGCATGAATGCTTGATTTTAATGGTCAGAATCGGTGTCTTGTGCTCTTCAGAGTCTCTAAGAGAACGAATGTGTATGAAAGAAGTGGCTTCAGAAATGCATGCAATCAAGAACCAGTATCTCGGGGTCAGGATTCACAGAGACATACAAGTTAGATCACAAATGTTGGATGGAGGTTTGTCTTACCTCAGTCATTACTAAGGTATTATCGTTAGTAATGTTGAGAAATATTTTCAAACAAAGTTACTTTGTTGAATGCATTTCTAAACAAGCTTTGGATAGATTTAGTATTGGGTTAAGAGTGTACTTGTATTCATATTGGATATATCAGAAGATGTGTTTCTTTTTCTTTATTTTATATTATGCTAGACAATGAATTTAATATGAAAAAGACATTATCGTATTATAATAAGAAAAATATTGAGTTACTAAGATGTTTAATTGTTAATATATTTTATGCGAAAGTTTTAAAATTGATGTTTCAATAGTAAGGAATTAGTTTAGATATTGGATTGCCAACTTATTATTAGTCAATGAGTGCTTTTATGTGAGCATGGTGTCCTCACTTACTCGGCCTTTTCTTACTCTCCTTTAGCATTTATGTGATTAAAGTGCGATTTTACTTAGACAAGATAATACGTATAACTTAAAGTCACCACTAGCCAAATGAGGGTTACAATCTAAGGTCTGCTAGATATCGTAAAATAATGCTTGTAGGTTAGGAAATCATAGGACTCCCTATTGGAGTTCCGACACTTATCTCACACCACTATAATCTAATCCCAACCACAATAAATCCAGATCAACCTTAGGTATTAGAAATTTGGATCTAATACCATAGTTAATTTATACACTTTGTGGAAGCATGTTCAACAAAGATAAAACAATCAAATAAACAATAACCAATAAAATAATCACACAAAGTTGTTCACATCCCAAGTGTAAGGTTGTGATGTAGTAATAATCTCAGTAAGACCGAGGTCGAATCCACAGGGACTGAACCTTGTACGTAATCTGAAAGTAACTTGAACTAGAACTAGAACTAGAAGAAGATGTAATCTAAATCAAGTGAATATGAGGGAATAATGGTGAAATAGTAAACTAAAATTTATAGTTCAAAGGTAGGAAACTAGGGATTCAGAGGATCCACTTGTAGAGATCAAAGAGATGTACGCTTGATTCATGAACTCAACTGGACTTTGAGTCCCATCTTCATCCAGTTGGAAGATACATCACTAAAGCTCAATCTGAACTTCCTTTGATCTAGTTTTCAAAGAGATGAAAGATATGAGAATTAGAGTAGATTCCATCACAAAACCATGCCCATGAGACAAGTAAACAACAGAATTAAGCCAATCCACAACCAATCAAAGAGATATATGAATGTTAGGAAGGGTTTCATCATCCAACCATGCCCAGGAGACGATGGTGAACAACAGGGTTCCCAAATTCACAAACCTTATAATGCTAAGAACATGCTCAAATCTATCGCAGATCCATTGTAATTTAAGTCACAACAAACCATTAAAACTGAAAGCATTTCTATTAATCAAACTAGAATCAACAGAGAGTTCAATTAAAGCATGAATCCAAGCCATATGCACAACCCATCACGCTACAAGCTTCACCTCTTAGCCCAGGGTTAGCCCATCATAGACATGATCACGCTAGACTCTTAAAAACATAAGGGAAGAATAAAGAAAACCAAGAGGAAGGATAGAAAAGAATGAGGAAGGAAGAGGCCAGCTCAAGCTCTCCCTGTTTCCATGTCTCCACACGTCCCAAGCTCTCTTTCTTTCCATGCCCAACCATAGCCTCCACGGCTGCCTAAAGATCTTTTTCCATCCAAAGATCTGCACGTACGTCTGAGGGATCCCCCTGCCTCTCTCTTTCTCTTACCTTTTATAGAGCCTAGAAGGGCAGTTGGCTGTTTGTAGATCAGCTAGAGTTGGAAAACCGACTCTCCTTATGCAATAGAAATCGCAAACCAAACAGACTGCGCACCCTTGTTCTACGTTTGATTTGTGTTTGGCGTGGATGGCTGTCTAATCTGATCAATCCGACTCCTTGGACGGAATCATGATCCTCGCTATAGGGTTTTGGACTGTCTGGATTGGTGATCCGATTACGTCCTTGATCACATAATGGCCCACCGTGGCCGATTTTCACGGACGCACGTTCCTGCGTAACAGAGTATGCTATGATGATCAATGGGCCCCACAGTATTATTTTCAGAGAAATCCACTCCGTTCATTAGATTCCTGGAGAAAAGCCAGTTGGGAAAGGGTGCTTTTGGTAAGTTTTTACGTGGCCCACTGTATCAACTCAAGCTACCGTTCATCCTGCATTTGAACGGTTAAGAACCTAACCTCGTTGTTTCTTGGAATTTGGTCACCTAGGCCTTGTTAATATGGACTATGGGGTTCGAATGGACAGTCCGAATCGGACCGTATAATCACGATGGTGGCCCACAATGACCCAACCGCAATCGTCTGTGGGACGCTGGCGAGAAACAGAGATTTCTGTTTTTGAGTTTGGGTCAGCTTCTGTTGACCGGACTTTTACGGTCCGGTGCACTACAAGTGCACGTGCACTGTTTGCACGCCCAACCCAATGTGAGGTCCACTATGATGTATGTGAGAAATCCACTCCGTCCATCCGTTTTTCCACCTCATTTAATGGGTTGAGGTTAAAATTGAAGCATATCCAGATATTAGGTGAGCCCCAGATCAGAGTTTCATAGGCTGATCTGTTCTTTGGGCCACTTTCACAAGGATCCAATGGTTGAAATTCGACGTGTACGGTTAATTTGGGGTCCTCAGGCCATATATAATGTTTTGACCCGAACGGATGGTGGGAACCCTGTGATTTTGCATTCTGGACGATTTTCAAGCTCGTTTAAACCCAATCACTTGATTTTCTCGGATCTTTGGCATGTAAATTCTTCGATCTCAGTCCACTGGGGTCCATCCCTAGCCTTGGTGACTTCAGAGCGTTGAATCCATACTTTTAGTACCATTTTCTAGTCCAGGCTTCTAAATACACCCTACATCACAAACACGATTAAAGTATGTCGTTAAACGGTATCATGCTCGTAAAAATAAGTAATAACTGGGGTCTAATATGTAATATTTGACCCTCAACAAAAGCATAATATAATTAATGTAGAAAATCCAATTGTGTGGTCTACCTAAATCATGGAAGGGGATGTTTTTTGGGCGTTGGTGTGAAACAAGGTGACAAACCTTGTGATCCGGATGGATTTCAAATAAGCATCCAATCCATGCAATAGATTGGCCCCATCACAAGGATTGCCTTATGAAAAAATCAACCATCAAATAATTGAGCAAGTCTATTTATCAATGGATGGTCATTGTTTTTTTTATTTTTATAGATGTGATCCACCATATGGGTGGATGAAGCTGATTTTTGTAGTGCAAATGATCCTCATGGTGGGCCTAACCTATTAGATTGGTTGGATGTCGCATTCACTTAAGAGGTTGTTGGTTATTGATGTACCCACCCCCCCCCCCCCCAAAACGTGAGAGCACACCCCTAGACATTGTATGGACAAAAAGGTATTCTAGCCCCCTATATTTCTTTACACTTGGGTGTGTGGTACAAGGTAATCCCAACATGAAGACAATCTTGCGCCAAAGGCTCATCCACTCATATGGAGCATCTCACGCTCACACGGTCATTTCTTTGGGTTCTTAGATGTACTGGAGAAGTACACATGCTATAGTGGTATGCACAATAAAATCATAGCCATCCATGAGTTGGGACCATTTCAAATATGCACTGGGATAATATTATGCTTCCGAGTTGAATAGGTAGATCTGTGTACGTTGATCAACCACATGTACCTTGAACATGAAATAGTAGTCATGTTTTTCTAAGCTTCCAAATTTTTCCATAGGTGTTGTTGATTAATGGAACATTTTACTGTATTGGCATGGTATTTTTATAATGGGTCCCACTTGTTGAATGGCTTAGGTTTTTATAAGCCCCCACATATGACTAATGCCTATTCATTATGTGGGTTCTAGCCCGATCATTCTTGTGATCAAGTAGGCCACCTCTTGTACATTGAATGTGGAACACTGGTAAAACTTACCTGAACTTGATTTTATCTGGTTTCGGATCCTGAAAGAATGACCTCAAATTTAAAGGATATACCCAACAAGATCTAGATAGACAAAGTTGTACTCACTTGCACCCCACATTAATCACACCATAGCAAGATATAAAGAATTATTTTCTTATAATGTCTTTAGTTAAGATATGTGTTACACAAAATCATAACAATAAGCCTTTTGTTCAGTTGATGATTGATATGTTGAGTTCTTTCACTTTAGTAATAGTCCTGATCAATTTTGAACATCTTTGTAAGCACTTACAAGTTCATAGCACACCAATATTGATGTTAGAAATTTAAATCCTTAGAATAGCAAAAGTGTTAATTACTTGTTTAAATAGAATATTCCCACTCTCTCTAAATTTAACCTTTGATATTATTTGTATCTAAATGGTCACTTACATTCTAATATGAGATGTATAAATTACAGAATATGCGATGGGCAGTAAAGAATCTACACAAGGAGACGTTTACAGCTATGGAATCCTTCTATTGGAGATGATCACTGGAAAGGGGCCAACTGATGGCATGTTTATGAACAATCTAAGCCTTCTTCATTTCGCTATGTTGGCTTTGCCTGAACGAGTAATAGAGATTGTTGAGCCACAACTGCTTATAGAAGACACTAAAGTTACTCAGGGGAATGGAAATCATATTAATACAAGAAATAGAATGCATGAATGCTTGATTTTAATGGTCAGAATCGGTGTCTTTTGCTCTTCAGAGTCTCCAAGAGAACGAATGTGCATGAAAGATGTGGCTTCAGAAATGCATGCAATTAAGAACCAGTATCTTGGGGTCAGGATTCACAAAAACATACAAGTTAGATCACAAATGTTGGATGGAGGTTTGTCTTCCCTCAGTCATTACTAAGTTATTATCAGTAGTTAATTATGTTGAGAAATATTTTCAAACAAAGTTACTTTGTTGAATGCATTTCTAAACAAGCTCTGGATAGATTTAGTATTGGGTTAAGAGTGTACTTGTATTCATATTGGATATATCAGAAGATGTGTTTCTTTTTCTTTATTTTATATTATGCTAGACAATGAATTTAATATGAAAAAGACATTATCGTATTATAATAAGAAGAATATTGAGTTACTAAGATGTTTAATTGTTAATATATTTTATACAAAAGTTTTAAAATTGATGTTTCAATAGTAAGGAATTAGTTTAGATGTTGGATTGCCAACTTATTATTAGTCAATGAGTGCTTTTATGTGAGCATGGTGTCCTCACTTACTCGGCCTTTTCTTACTCTCCTTTAGCATTTATGTGATTAAGGTGCGATTTTACTTAGATGAGATAATTCATATAACTTAAAGTCACCACTAGCTAAATGAGGGTTACAATCTAAGGTCTGCTAGATATCACAGAATAATGCTTATAGGTTAGGAAATCATAGGACTCCCTATTGGAGTTCCGACACTTATCTCACACCATTATAATCTAATTTCAGCCACAATAAATTCAGATCAACCTTAGGTATTAGAAATTTGGATCTAATACCATAGTTAATTTATACACTTTGTGGAAGCATGTTCAACAAAGATAAAATAATCAAATAAACAATAACCAATAAAATAATCACACAAAGCTGTTCACACCCTAAGTATAGGGTTGTGATGTAGTAATAATCTCAGTAAGACCGAGGTCGAATCCACAGGGACTGAACCTTGTACGTAATCTGAAAGTAACTCGAACTAGAACTAGAAGAAGATGTAATCTAAATCAAGTGAATATGAGCGAATAATTGTAAAATTGTAAACTAAAATTTGTATAATTCAAAGGTGGGAAATTAGGGATTCAGAGGATCCACTTGTAGAGATCAGGGAGATCTATGCTTGATTTGTGAACTCAACTATACTTCGAGTCCCATCTTCATCCAGTTGGAAGATACATCACTAAAGCTCAATCTGAACTTCTTTTGATCTAATTTTTAAAGAGATGAAAGGTATGAGAATTAAAGTAGATTCTTTCACAAAACCATGCCCATGAGATAAAGTAACAACAAAATTAAGCCAATCCACAACCAATCAGAGAGATATATGAATGTTAGGAAGGGTTCCATCATCCAACCATGCCAAAGATACGATGGTGAACAACAGGGTTCCCAAATTCACAAACCCTATAATGCTAAGAACATGCTCAAAGCTATCGCAGATCCATTATAATTTAAGTCACAATAAACCATTAAAACTGAAAGCATTCCTATTAATCAAACTAGAATCAATAGAGAGTTCAATTAAAGCATGAATCCAAGCCATAGGCACAACCCATTACGCTACAAGCTTCACATCTTAGCCCATCATAGACATGATCACGCTAGACCCTTAAAAACATAAGGGAGGAAGAAAGAAAACAAGGAGGAAGGATAGAAAAGAACGAGGAAGGAAGAGGCCAGCTTAAGCTCTCCCTGTTTCCATGTCTCCACACGTCCTAAGCTCTCTTTCTTTCCACGCCCAACCATAACCTCCACGGCTGCCTAAAGCTTTTTTTCCATCCAAAGATCTGCTCGTCTCAGGGATCCCCATGCCTCTCTCTCTCTTGCCTTTTATAGAGCTTAGATCAGCTGGAGTCGAAAAACCGACTCTCCTTACGCAATAGAAATCGCAAACCAAACTGACTGCGCACCCATGTTCTGCGTTTGATTTGTGTTTGGCGTGGATGGCTGTTTAATCTGACCAATCCGACTCCTTGGACGGAATCATGATCCTCGCTACAGGGTTTTGGACGATCTGGATTGCTGATCCGATCACGTCCTTGATCAAAGAATGGCCCACCGTGGCCGATTTTCACGGACGCACGTTCCTGCGTAAGAGAGTATGCTGTGATGATCGATGGGTCCCACAATAATGTTTTCAGAGAAATCCACTCCGTTCATTAGATTCCTGGCGAAACACCAGTCGGGATATGGTAGTTTTGGTAAGTTCTGGCGTGGCCCACTGTATCAACTCAATATGTCATTCATCCTGCATTTGAATGATTGAGAACCTAACCTCACTGTTTCTTGGAATTTGGTCACCTAGGTCATGTTAATATGGACCATGGGGTTCGAATGGACGGTTAGGATCGGACCTTCGAATCACGATGGTGGCCCACAAGGACCCAACCGCAATCGTCTGTGGGACGTTGAGGAGAAATAGAGATTTCTATTCCTGAGTTCGGGTCAGCTTCTGTTGACTGGACTTCTCCGGTCCGATGTACTGCAAGTGCACGTGCACTGTTTGCACTTCCAACCCCATGTGGGGTCTACTATGAGTATGTGAGAAATCTGCTCCGTCCATCCATTTTTCCACCTCATTTAATGGGTTGAGACTAAAATTGAAGCATATTCAGATATTAGGTGAGCCCCAGATCAGAGTTTCATGGGCTGATCTGTCCGTTGGGATACTTCCACAAGGATCCAATGACTGAAATTCAATGTGTACGGTTAATTTCGAGTCCTCAGGATAGATATAAAGTTTTGAACCGAACCGATGGTGGGATCTTCGTGATCTTGCATTCTGGATGACTTTCAGGCCCATTTAAACCCAATCACTTGATTTTCTCGGATCTTTGGCGTGCAAATTCTTCGATCTCGGCCCACTAGGGTCCGTCCCTTGCCTTGGTGACTTTAAAGCGTTACATCCATGCTTTTAGTACTATTTTCCAGTTCAAGCTCCTAAATACACCCTGCATCACAAACACGATTAAAGTAGGGCGTTAAACGGTATCATGCTCGTAAAGTCAAGTAATAACTGGGGTCTAATATGTAATATTTGACCCTCAACACAACTCTCAACCAACATTTTTCTAGTCTTGAGCAAAGTATGCGAAAAATAAGTTGAGAATTAGAGGACAATTTCTATAAACTCAAGTGTTTTTTTTTATTTAATTTATTTAAACAATCTAGATACTAGAAGTCTAAGATTCATGAATGTTGGGCATTACTTTCTCCTGGACTTAAGCGCACAGTAAACTTCATAGTTAAGCTCAAAGTATTAATCCATCAATTAGAAAACAAATTCTAAACAATGAGTTCCATGAGTGTATAGTGTAATCTCGGCTTATCATCATTAAGAGATCCTTTCATTCTACAATCCTTTTATTTTTCCATTAAAAATAACGTTGAGGAGGGGAATGAAATCCTCACCTATAGGGAGCAAACCTATGGTGAAAACCAGTCGCCCAACCCTTTCCAAATGTCGATCTTGGGGAATCAAACCTCACCTATAGGGAGCAAACCTATGGTGAAGACCATTTGCCCAACCCTTTCCAAAGGTAGCTGTTTTTATTTATTTATTTTCTTTCTCTTCAATTCTAACATGATGGGCTAGCATGATGGGCAAATTTCTCAGGCTGCTTCCTTTCATGCTTAGTGATTACCAAGTTAATCCTTCAATATCGAACTGAAACCTCAATGTGTAAGCGAGATGTGACATGTGAAATCATGACTCAATCAATGTTTACAACTTCTAATCATGGATTAATAATTCGAACGTAACCATGAAATCTAATAGATAACTAAATCTAAGAGTAGTAAATCACCAACATTCCATATCTTATACTTCTCAAATCATGACTATCTTTCAAAATCACTTCGAATTCACAAGAAAGTCCAGAAAAATTTTAAAAATTTTCACAAATTTCGCTCAAGACCAAGAAAACACTGATTAGGTAACCTAATCTCTTACCCCAACCAAAAATCTACATTGTCCTCAATGTAAAAGATATGAGCATGCGATGCACATGAGACAATGAAAGTAAATGAGAAGTGATGTGAAGATAGTACCTGGACGAAGGAATCAAGAAGCTTTTAACAAAGAGATCACAGCATGAGAGCTAGTCAGCACAAGAGTAAAGCAAACTATCCTAAAACAACGGAAAAACAAACTAACCTAATGGCATAAAACCAACAAACCTAGAACGACGTCAAGCAAACTATCCTAGTCCTATGAAAGCAAGGGAAAAATTACTCAATCATGTCGCAAGGTTCCTCTTCTGGCTAGTATCTTGATAAATTCCTCAATAGGTTTCTCAACAGGATCATCCAAAAGCCGTTTTTACAATAGGCTTGGATGCCCTAGAGCATGAATGTCCAGAGAAACTTATGTACCTCAGCAAAAATTTATCGTTGATTCTCCCGAGGTATCCAAAGTATATATGATTCACTGTGATAGAAAAAGTTTCAAAGTTAGTATCCCATGGTAAATCAGAGACTACAAGTAAATAATATCAGAATAATTTTTAGTGGATGATGTAGCCTCAACACATTCCGAAGTGTCAGACTTTGGTTCAATTTTCAGCTCCTCCTCCCTTAATGGTAAACGATCAGGATTTGTAGAAGAAGAGACTTCAGAGTAAGGGTTTTCTCGGTCCATGACATCTACCGAGGTACTGTCTTGCGAGGCATCCACTATTTCTTGTATCATAGGGTTGTTGGAATCTACAAAGTGTGTCAAGCATTCATTTAAAGAGTTGGGAAATTCAGTTGAGAATGACTCATTTTCTGCATCGAAGTCTATGATGATTTGCCCAAGGATTTCATCGTCTCTGGAAGCGGATGGACGCATGCTCTCTTGCTCTTGCCCTGCACAGGCAGATTGAAGATCATTAGAAGGAGCATTAATGTGAACACTCTATTCATTTGTACCATCCAGTAGAGGTATTGTATTATCAAAGGTTGACAACTCAGATGGTGGCCTTAACGGAATGGTTTCAATTCCCAGAGTCGTATCGAGCGACTCATCCATCTCCCGAATCATATCATCATTCAATTCAGGGGAGTGGTCTAAACATACATCACAAATGTTGAAAGGTTTAGGTGAAAGTGGTTCATTCTCCACATTTAAATTGGTCATGTCAAATAGGTGGAGTAGATCATTATGGTTGACAACTTCTTGAACCTCTTGATCATTGATATGGACCGAACTTGAGATTGAATCCCAATACTCATCACCATCCAATTCAGTGCAGTATATATTTGGGATGGGATCACATTCCTCACATTCTATACCTAGATTGGGTTGAGGTTCGAATAAACTAACCTCTTCCTCATCATTGAAATCAAGTGTGTCATGTGAGTGAAGTATGTCATTATCATTGTATTTGAAAGACACCCACGTCTCTTGAACATTCCTTTGGACAGTCATCGAGATCGACTCATCGGAAAATTGAACCATATGCTCATTAATGGAATCCAACTCTTCATTCCAAATTCCAGAGTTCTTCAAGAGCGAGTTAAGATCACTTTCCTCGCATTGTATTTCTGGATTGAGTTGTGGTTGGGGTGAACGAGCCTCCTCTATCTTATCGAGGCACGAATTAATCGCTTCCAACATTTTTTTAATTTCCACAAGACAGGCCATGTTACGCTGAAATGAATCCTCTTGGATTATTTCTGGTTGGATCTCAATGGTAGGGTATCTAAGAGAATAATCATTATAACATGTTGTTGGCTCATCTTCCCAATTTTGATGTTTCCACTGGTTATAGTCATATGGATCATATGTGAGAGTATATGATGGTTGATAATAGCCCTCATTCCCATAATTATGATCGCGTAAGGACTTGTTAACCGATGGAGCATAATATTCTAGTCGGTTCTCGATGATGGTTTCAGAAAAATCTTGAGATATAGGTTGGATTACATCGTAATCATTATACATCCCTCCCCAATATCTCTTTTCCATCTCAGCATAGTGACGTACCCACTCTTCCATGGTGAAACCCTAACTTTGAATCTAATCATAAGAAAAATACAAGAAAAGATCCGACAGCAGTATTGAAAGTAAGAGGAGGAGAAGTTAGAAGGAAGTTACCAAATTAGAAGTTCCTATGTTAAAATACTGCAAAAGAAAACAAAAGAGATTAGTTTCTAAAAGTCCAAAGTTTGGAAGTTCCTAAAATAGAAATAAAAAGTTAGTTTCTAAAAAGGAAAGTTTCCTAAACCTAGAAGATAAGTTAGTTTTTAAAATTAAAAGAATTCTAGAATTACAAAGTTTCTAAAATAAAAAACCTAATCCTAAAATTAGAAAGTAATGTTAGTTTCTAAAAAGGGAAAGAATTTATAAAACTAGAAAATAAAAAGTTACTTAAAGGAAGAATCTAAATCTAAAATTAGAAAATAGAAAATTTCTAAAAAAGAAAGCCAAAAATTAGAAAAAATTTAAAACTAAAACCCTAATTCTAAAAATAGAAAAAGTAGAGAAATTAGAAAGGGATTACCAAATTAGAAGTTTATGTTAGGATCCTACAAAATAGGAAAACAGGTTAGTTTCTAAAAATAAAACGGAAAAAATTCTAACTTAAAATTAGAATAATCCTAATCTTAAACTAATCCCAAATCTAGTTAATCTCAGAAAAACATAACTGTCAGTCCCCGACAACGGTGCTAAAAACTTGTTCACACTCCAAGTATAGGGTTGTGATGTAGTAATAATCTCAGTAAGAACGAGGTCGAATCCATAGGGATTGAACCTTGTACATAATTTGAAAGTAACTCGAACTAAAACTAGAAGAAGATGTAATCTAAATCAAGTGAATATGAGCGAATAATGGTGAAATAGTAAACTAAAATTTGTAGAATTCAACGGTGGGAAACTAGGGATTCAGAGGATCCACATGTAGAGATCAGGGAGATCTACGCTTGATTCATGAACTCAACTAGACTTCGAGTCCCATCTTCATCCAGTTAGAAGATACATCACTAAAGCTCAATCCGAACTTCCTTTGATCTAGTTTTCAAAGAGATGAAAGGTATGAGAATTAGAGTAGATTCCATCACAAAACCATGCCCATGAGACAAAGTAAACAACAGAATTAAGCCAATCCACAACCAATCAGAGAGATATATGAATGTTAGGAAGGGTTCCATCATCTAACCATGCCCAGGAGACGATGGTGAACAACAGGGTTCCTAAATTCACAAACCCTATAATGCTAAGAACATGCTCAAAGCTATCGCAGATCCATTGTAATTTAAGTTACAACAAACCATTAAAACTGAAAGCATTCCTATTAATCAAACTAGAATAAGCAACAAAGAGTTCAATTAAAGCGTGAATCCAAGCCATAGGCACAACCCATCACGCTACAAGCTTCACCTCTTAACCCTAGCTAAGAGGCTTAGCCCTAGCTAAGAGGCCTAGCCCATCATAGACATGATCATGCTAGACTCTTAAAAACATAAGGGAGGAAGAAAGAAAACCAAGAGGAAGGATAGAAAAGAATGAGGAAGGAAGAGGTCAGCCCAAGCTCTCTCTGTTTCCACATCTCCATAAGTCCCAAGCTCTCTTTCTTTCCATGCCCAACCATAGCCTCCATGGCTGCCTAAAGATTTTATTTTTATTTTCCATCTAAAGATCTGCACGTCTCAGGGATCCCCCAGCCTCTCTCTTTCTCTTGCCTTTTATAGAGCTTGGAAGGGCGGTCGGCTGCTTGTAGATCAGCTGGAGTCAGAAAATCGACTCTCCTTATGCAACAGAAATCGTAAACCAAACAAACTGCGCACCCATGTTCTGTGTTTGATTTGTGTTTGGCGTGAATGGTCGTCTAATTTGACCAATCCAACTCCTTGGACGGAATCGTGATCCTCGCTACAGGGTTTTAGACGGTCTGGATTGCTAATCCAATCACGTCCTTGATCACAGAATGGCCCACCATGGTCAGTTTTCACGGACGCACGTTCCTGTGTAACAGAATATGATGTGATGATCGGTGGGCCCCATAGTATTGTTTTCAGAGAAATCCACCCCGTTCATTGGATTCCTGGTGAAAAGCCAGTTGGGAAAGGGTGGTTTTGGTAAGTTCTGCCGTTCATCCTGCGTTTGAAAGGTTGAGAACCTAACTTCGCTGTTTCTTAGAATTTGGTCACCTAGGCCCTTGTTAATATGGACCATGGGGTTCGAATGGACGGTCCGGATCGGACGTCGAATCACGATGGTGGCCCACAAGGACCCAACCTAATCGTCAGGTGGATCTTTGGCAAGCAAGATTGTTTGAGTTGAATCGCTTTTGTTGACCCGACTTCTCTGGTCCGGTGCACTACAAGTACAAGTGCAAGTGCACTGTTTGCACGCCCAACCCCATGTAGGGTTTACTATGATGTATGTGAGAAATCCGCTCTGTCCATCCGTTTTGCCACCTCATTTAATGGGTTAAGACTAAAATTGAAGCATATCCAGATATTAGGTGAGCCCCAGATCAGAGTTTCATGGGCTGATCTGTCCATTGGGCCACTTCCAAAAGGATCCAATGGCTGAAATTCGACTTGTATGGTTAATTTGAGATCCTTAGGTCAGATATAAAGTTCGAGCCGAATGGATGGTGGGAACCCTGTGATCTTGCATTCTTGACGACTTTCAGGCTCGTTTAAATCCAATCACTTGATTTTCTTGGATCTTTGGCTTGTAAATTCTTCGATCTCGGCCCACTGGGGTCCCTCCCTTGCCTTGGTGACTTCAGAGCGTTAAATCCATGTTTTTAGTACAATTTTCTAGTCCAGGCTCCTAAATACACCCTGCATCAAAAACACGATTAAAGTAGGGCGCTAAACGGTATCATGCTCGTAAAATCAAGTAATAACTGGGGTTTAATATGTAATATTTGACCCTCAACAAAAGCATCAGATAATTAATGTAGAAAATCCTTGTGGGAAACAATTATGGCACAAAATGATAGAAA